>VZTJ01000294.1:3515616-3556425 GCA_013397795.1 Orthonyx spaldingii
GTTTTGTTTTGTCAAATTACTTAATCAAAAAGGAATTGAGCATTATCACCAGTCTGCTGGTGGGGGCAACTAAAAAACAACAGCACAAGCAATAACAAAATTGTACTGTGAATAACAGAAAATCTAGGATAAAAGAGAATCTTCAAATTCAGTCACTGCAGTTGTCCCATTACTTAAAAAGTCTTAACAAACTTAGAAAAAAAAATTCTGTTTTCTAGATTGTGCTGTCATCACAAGAGCAGTGTAATGTTTATGATGAAGTTGTCAGTACTTCCTTCATTTTAGTTCCATGAAAATATTTGGGAAAGCCTTTTGCATTTTCTGCTGGGGCTTTCAAAATCAACTCTGTATTTAGCAGCAACCAAGAGTAACGTTATCTACACATCTCATGTAAAATCAAAAGAAATCATATCTATGAAAAACAAAAAAAAGAGAAAATCCCCTAAAAAGTATGCAAGTACTGTCTTACCTTTAATTTGGAGATCATATTTTTCTCAGAGTCATCTGAAACACTCTTGTTTGTGAGAAGTCTTCTTGCCAAGTGCTGCTTGTAATAGCGTTCAAAAACATCCTTCTCTTGCATGAACCTGAATAAAACCATTGCCTTATCCAATATGGTTTCTACTTCTTGCTCTGTTAGCTGTAAAAGAAACAATTTGCTGGTTTTTAATCTTCCAGCACAAGTGTCTTACACAACCTACATACTTAAAGTAATTCACAGCAGCAGATGGTCTAACAGTAGCCAACAAAACTGGTCCAATATATGACTGACAGCCGAAAGAACAGAGCACAAACTCAATAAAGTGGAGTAAGAAATAGATCTAAAATGAAGGGAAAAGCCAGAGCAAGGGAGAAGGGAAACACTGAATGGGTAGAATGCCTTGATAAATATACTAAAAGTTCCTGGGTAAGTTTTAAAAAGCACTGAGGGAAATCAGTATTAGGAGCATGAGAAGTTAGTTTGGAATGAAAGCTTTTAAGAATTGTTTTGCAAAGCTCGTCTAGTGCCATGACAAATAAAATGATTATTTTATTAAAAAAAAATAATTTACTGTTTCATTCCCAAAGCATAAGTTACATGCTGTAACATTCAGTTTTATACAGAGCCACTGAAGCCTCAGCTGAACCATCCTGTCCAGTTCCGGGTTCTGTACCTCAGAAAATTTCATGAAAGAAGCTAAGACTGAAGACAACAGATGTACTTAAAACTAGAAGACAGATACAGTAACAGACCCCAGGTATGTAAAAACAGCAAAAAACAGCAAAGACAAACCCTCTTCCCCAACCAAATTAATTTTCAAAAGAAATTATTAGATATTGAGAATAGCTGCCAAACTATAGATATATTTAAGTAAATGATACATAAGGTTTCAAAAGAAAGGAGCTGCATAATCTACTACAAGGTAATTGTTTTTTGAGGAAGTATCTGCTAGAAGTAGTTTGGTATGCTGCTTCAGAGGTAGGTGACAAGCCACATGGATCTTGTGCCTGATTTTTCGGTAAGTTTAGATCTAAAGTGTTATGAGCTCAGATGAGTTACATACACCTTCTTGAAGGTAGTATTGCCATTTCTCTTATTATAAAAATAATTCTTAGAAAAGTAGCTTAGTTTAATTTCATCCAAGTTTACAGAGCAAAAAGCATGATATTTTGAGTTGATTTATACTTACGCCCTTGACTCCCTTTTTCAGCTTATCGTCAATAAATAATGAGAGGTACTCTGGAGACCTGGAGTTGAGGTTGAGGAAATATTCGAAGTCACCCGCAATCGTCTGCTTGAAGAGCCGATCGTTATTGAAAGACTCTTGAAGGAAGCGATCAAACCTACTCTTCAAGTCCAGTAAACCCTTTCAAAAAAGAAAAGAAAGCAAACCCATTTTCACTGATATGAAGTCATAAGCTGGGAAACAATAATAATAGATGAGGCCATAGAGAAGACCAGACCTACAGTCAGAGGTTCTGCAATGTTCTCTGTTCAGCATTGTTAGAAAGCATCTGAGCTTTTGTTTCCATTTTCACATTTCTATTGCTGCCATGAATCTCTTATAGAAGCAATTTTCAGATAAACTGGCTAAAATATTGGTGTCAAATACCACTGCAGTTTGCCATGATACACTTCTCAGATTCAGAAAGCTTTTTAAACACTCCTGTTAAACAAGTTGATTTCTTGTATTTTTGAATCTGCAACTTAAAGGAGGTATTTGTTGCACTTGTTAAGCCTTTTCTATTTCAAACAACATGGACAAAGTATCATAAACACAGCATATGGGAAAGCTGAGGCTAAGCACCCATTAAGTGCATCCCTAGAGCTACTGAACAAGTTTGAGGAGAAAACACACTGCAACAACAGGCCTGAACTTGTCAGCATTTTTGTTTCTCTCTAATTTAATCCAGGGACATGTTCTGCATTATTCAGTTGTGTGTTTCTTGCTGATCATTAGGAGTCACTGGGAGCATGTCAAAGTTAGATACAAGCATCAGGGACCTGAATTGAACCACCTCCTCCGAACTTAACATCATTTTTAGGGTTTGTACCATCTTCACCCAGGGCTAAAGCAACTGAGTATAGAAAGGGGAAGCATCTTAAAATCACCTGAGCACCTTGATAAATATACATGACACACACAGGTTTTAACAGAGAGCATTTGGCAGGCAGGGGGAGAAAAATTCACTTGAGAGTTAGATTTGTCATGGACAACCACTGCCCACAAAAACTGTTCAGGTTAAATATTATTTAAGTCTTCAGGTTTTTACAAAATTATTCATATGCGGTTACTTAAAGAAGCCATTCAAGAATTACTCAAAGAAGTAGTAACGTTTCTTAGGAACTCACCATCTCACTTAAAGGAATGGTCTTTAGACAGGCTAATTAATGCGTATTAGAAATTTTAAATCAAAGTAAATCCCACTATCTCTCTGTTTACCAAGGTTAGCTCATGTCTCCTCTCCAGGAGTACACCATCTGAACAACCTGGTGTTAAACAGGAGAAACTGTTAGTACCTTGAATTACAAAAGCATTTCAATATCCCTTCAAACTATTATACAAAGTTTTAAATCTAATCCCCTGGCAATGCTTTTGCAATCATCTCGCCAATTATGCTTAGGGTGATGTCATGTTGTGGAAGCAGTGCTGAGCTATGATGGAGTTTTTTCCTTGATGGTTTAATGCAGCTTCCATGTCTGTCTCCTTGGTGCTACTGTCCTTGACAGATTCACATGAACATGGCTGAGATGAGAAGAGCAAGGTGGTTTCTCAATTCATAGGTATTTCTCTCTGCTTCCACGCCACAGTGGAAGTCTGGATGAACCTTTCTGGGGGGTTTCAGTAATTGAGTATCAATCAATCCCTGTTCTAGGACATCTTCATGAGATGCTGGGGTCCATACTGAGGAGTTGAGCTCTGCCAAAGCACATGGGTAACTCTTCCTCAGCTTCATTTTGCTCTTTGCCTTTGTGACAGGAAACCTTGATACTATCTTTATAATTAAAGTTTTTATATCTATCTTTCTCAGTTAAATTTTTTATGATACCTCTTTAGGCCCATCAGGAGTGAAAATTACTTCAAAGTAATCCAGATACTTATTTTTCACATAATTTTCACCCCCCCTTTTTTTTTCTAAATCACATCACTACAAATGTTACAGTCCTTAATCATTAAACCTAACCATTTTTCAAGGGCACTCTGTCTTCTTTTTACCAGGCCTTGAAGAGGTGATTCTTGTTCAACCCTGGTAAGAAGTTTGCTTCAGCATTGCCAGATAATTAATAATCCAATCAAAAATGTTTTTATACTCAAATGGCTTCTTCAAATAATAACCAATTCTAGCACAGTTATTGTTTTCAAACAAAACAGCAGAGATTGACAGACATACGACATTAAATGTTTCTCACAAAGAAGAGACACAAGGACTTGAACCACACATTTAAAAAAACCCCAAACAGTGTTTAATGAATACTCACTTTCACATTAAATACAAAACATCTTGCAGCTATAGAAACACAGCTTTAAGGTTCAATGAACTCTAAAAGGTTTTATATGCAAATTTCAAACCATCTTCTCAGAGACAATGGAAGAAAAAAGATGACAAATAATTCTGAAGCATATTTTGTGATCTTGATAAAGATACATAATAATGGTACACATCACTTAGTGAGAGAGAGAACAAGAAAGAACACTCACATCTTTCACCATGCAGAACTGTTCTGTTTCTCAGGGAGACAGAGAATGGAATGAGTAATTTGTTATGACTGATAAACACATTCACCTCTCAGTCACAGTTAAGCTTGCCATGAAATATTGTCATGTGATTTTTGCCTCAATAAACACTGATAGCTAATGTTACATAAAATTAAACAAAGTGGACAATATAAACCTATTTGCCAGCAGATGTACAACTCTGGAGACACAGCATTTAGTGAAATCCAAGAAGTTCCCAGAAGTTAGATAATTAGGGCGAATATGTTGTTTACTAAAAGCAACTACTAAAAGCACAAAAACTTAGTACGTACTTTACAAGCAACTTAAGTAAGACTTCAAAACATGTCTGAAGATTCAGAGAACTTACAATTAAAAACATTTATAAATCTAGCTTACTAATAAGAATCCCTCTTGAATCAATACTAAGGTATACCTTATAAATTGTGTATGTGGTGAACTGCTAATGTGGGGTATGTGGGAAAGAAAAGGAAGTTAAAGTATTTAACTACCTGAATGTAGTCAACTGGATTCTTTCCTTCTCCCTCTTCAGAAACCAGTGCTTTGCCTTGCTCTCTCAGGTATGAGCTCATGCACTCACACATCGTCTTCAGACCATTTGGCACACGGCTGAACAACTTGTACATGCAAGCAAGGTCTGCAAGCAAGAATGAGAGATGATGCAGGACACCTCTGTGTGTTACACTTCTGTAACTCATTCATCTCACAGCTAAAGCTGACAGTAGAAGTTCTTGAGCTACGGAAAACATCCTGTAACAGCTCGGATTCTTCTCATCTCCTCTCTCCTTTAGCCCTGACATGTTGACTGCAGCAGCCTCAAAATAAAAAGCACAGGCTATATTCAATTATTCTCAGTTGTCTCTAGCAGGGAATCTGTTATTGCTGACCTCCAGGCCAGCAAAAGACGATGCTAATGCTAAAGGATAGTGAACCTATTAGAACTTCACCAAGATTGTTTTCCAGTGGTATTTAAGAATGTAGCTTCCAACAATATCACTCCCAAAATCAAGCACTGTATCAAAAGTTTAGTTGGTTTTTGTTTTATTTTTAAAAGTAAGTTAAACCAAACAGGACAGCACTAATCAGATGCTTGTTTCTGTATTAAAAGCAAAACCTGGTAAAAATTTGGAGTTTAATTTCTATTTTTCTTAAAGCCAGTCATACACTTCTACATGGCTATGTTTCATCCACCTAAAATAATAAGTGGCTTAGGCTAAACATTGCTTCCCAAAAGAACAATCCATTCTTGTACACTTATGGAAAATCTCATCTTCATAAAGCAGCATTTCCACTCTATTTAACTGAATCAAACCAAGGCCTATAAAAGTTAAACAAATTCCTATATATTATGAATAGCCTTCAATATCCTTGCACCCTCAGCCTGAAGGTTATCTAAACTGGATATTAAAGAAAAAAGTGTTAAGTATAGTATCATCACTTTCTTTTCCAACACAGTAATTCTTTTTTTACAGCTAGGAAATGTGCTCACTTTGTGCTCTATCACCTACTAATTGTGAAGCTGCTTTAATGAACAAAGGCCATTAATCTAACCAGCAAGGCTGTTCCCTATTCTCATGGCTTTAGTGTGAGCACTGATTTCTAAATATAGCTACTACAATCCCTCTCTTCATTATGCTGCTTTAGAAACTTAGGTTCTATTTCCATAATAACTTTCATTCAGTCACTCTGTCCCACATTAACCTCTATTAGGGAAAAGCAAATCAAGCCAAGCCCTTCTGTTTCAACCACTTCAATAAGCTGCTTTTTATCCTTTAGAAACGGCCAACTCCTTTCTGCAACACTGCTCCCTCCCCAAGAATTGTCCTGCAATGCTTCTGTGTAAGTCTTTTACACAAGTACCTTTTAAACTACTGCCCATGGGCCAAAAAAAAGTGATGCATTTCCACAGATACATACTAGAGGAATGGAAGTAATAAAATGGCTCATGGAAAACTGGTGAAAAAGACCACTACAATAGGTTTGTACTTTTCTTACAAGATACTTAGGTTACCAAAAAAGTACCTGTATCTGCTACTAAACAGAAACAAGTTAAGTGTATGGGCTCTGTTTTAAGAGCCATCCTGAAATAGTCACTGAATATCTCAGGTGTTTGCAAAACAGAGTCACTAAGTGTTTCCACAATTACACAGGAACACAAAAGTTAAGCTTGACTTATCCCATATTTAAAAACAATAAGCAGTATCATAAGAATTTGTGTCTCACAATTGATGCAGTCTTACCTTCTGTCTTCCCATTTTTCAGCATATGAACTAGCCCAGAGTTCTCCATTTCCACTATAGTTTTCATGTGCTTGGAAATAAGCTCCCTCTCAACAACTTTCACAATGGGTTCTTCTGTTGATTTATCCAGACAATGCATCACCCGCTCTATTTCTTCATTAATTCTAGCTTCTACTTTCTTTATATATACAGAAGCGCTGTTTTCAGCTAAAAATTTCTGACTTTCCATCTGTGATTAACACAAATTAATACTTCAGACTTTTTTGTAAAAGGTAAAAAGAAAACATGTCAGATCAGCATTTATAAGCAAGTTCAGATCAAACACAGCACATCCAACACATCCAAGATTTACACACACAACACAAAATAAAGGTTCTATTATGCTAAATGTGATACGTAAGGGGGCACATGCAATATAAACAAGGTATTTTTCATACTAAAACAACCCAAGACAACTGGTTTCCAGTTACCAACTAGAGTTTTAGTTACAGGTTCAAAGAAAACAAAGATGGGGAAAGAGAAGGATCAAAAATTCCTTCCAAATACCAGTTTATATCAGTTCTCATTATTCTCATTAGTGACAATGCTGAGCACATTATTTCATGTCAATCTGTATTTTATTGGTCAGTGGAGTCTTTGGAGAAAAGATGGCTTATTTTTCAGGCAGAGTTAAGTAATTGAACTTAAATGAAAGTAATAATTTTTCTTAATTTTATATAAGCACCAATGAAAAACTAAACACAATGACATTTAAATGGCTGTGCAACATATGCTTCTGCTTTTCAAGGAGGTTTGGAGATCACAACATATGATAGTTGATCCTGCATTAGAATTGGAAGAGTCACAAATTACCTTATCTAAATATCTTTTAACATGATTTTAAAATTTCTATCAATTTCCAGCAATAGATATCATGATTACACTCAACAAGCATTCAACTGGCTTTCCTTTTGCAAAAAACCCTCAGGAAATATTTGAAATATGTTATTTGATGGCTGATCAACAATTGGAGAGCCCACTTGGATATGCTTAATTCCTTGACTTGGTTTATTTTATTACGAAAAATAACTCACAAATATAGAAACTATGAAGGAAACAAAGTTTCCTCCAAGGCAGTTTGACAGGTTCCCCAGCCTGAAACAGTCTGAACCTTTCATGCTATTGGCATTTCAAAAACACTGTGGGGGCAAAGCAGAGTTACATGAAATAGCCTAAAGCAGGCACAAGGTCAGCATGATAATTACTTTACATGTTATTGGCACCCCTAGCTCAAAACTACATTCAAATGATGCTAATTCTGTAAAATCTGTATTATTTTTTCACACAAAGTTAGTGACTATTTTTCTTATTTCATTTAATGGAGATAGACATACTCATCAAAAACCAAGTATTTAAAGTACCACCAATTCTCACAATTCCGGAGAGTTATACCAACATTCAAATTTGGTATTAGAATATTGCTGTACCTGAAAAAATTCTGCAGACATCTCCAAAAATGGAGCCTCAAAGTCTTCTTCATAGACTGACCTTCCTTCAAGACCTAGAATCATTAACATCTGGCAAGCATTTCTTATTGCGCCTCTGCCAAAAAGTAAGTTGTTAACAACTTGAGAAATCTACGTGCTTGTAAGACAGAGAACACAGCAGAATAACAACTCATAACACAATATTAACTTTAATACAATATAGTAATAGAAAGCCCATTCTAATCTGTTTGGTACATGACATTTTCAAGAACACTGCAAGAGCAAGGTTGTTTGGTTTTGTTCAAAACTAAAGAGCTGACAGTCCTTATTAATTAAATGGAATGATAGGGACACAGGTCTCAAGTTCTACTAAGTAAAGAAATGATGAAGAATATATTTCAACATATAAGAAATTAACCCAAAGTACTACTTCAAAGAAAACTGCACACATAGGTCAGAATTGAACAATTCAAAACAACTGCACACATGGAAGTTGCTACACAAAGTTTGAGGTGTTTGAATGGTTGGCTGTTTTAAAAAAAACAACCACACAAAAATCTAAAAATCACAAAAACCCCCAACTGAACACAGAATGAACCCCGTCAAAATTCAAATATATCAGCAAGTTAATGAAAACAAAAGAACTGCATCTAGAAAAACATTACACTTTCTGGCAACACACAACTGTAGGTGGGGAGTATTTTTCTTTTCCTAAATTGCATGTTGGGCAATCTTAGGCACAGAGCTGCAGCCAGAGTAGCAAGGAGTGTACGTATCCCTACATGCAACAGCTGTTCTGAAACTGGAGAAGCACAAGAACACTTGCAAATCTTCAGTTCCTTCAGCTGCAGTATCTGCAGTGGGTGTTAGAAAACTCCACTTCTATTAAACCACCCAAAGAAGCTGAGAAACAGATTTAAAACTTAGAGATGCAACTGAACTGGTGAGAAACAAATTGATCAAAACATGAGGAAAAGGAATTGAAAGAGGAAACATCATAAATAAATAAAATGGTACAAGAAAATTAAGCAACCTCTCAGTACAGAGGAAATACAAGGGAGCAAGAAAGAGAAAATTGTCAAAACTCTGCTTTGTAATCAAATACTCTGGCACTGTGGGGTAATGGAGACATCTGATGAAAGTTTTAATAAAAAAACCACAAGATAAATATTAAAAAATATATTAACAAGCTTCCCTGTCTACCATTATGCTAAAATACAATATACAAAGAAATACATTACTCCACAGTATGGAGAAATTTTAGTTGTGATCACAAATGTGGTCTTAAGTAAAGAATTATTTGTCTATGTTCCTGAGTCACTCTTTAAAAACTGACAGCTATTACTTACAACAAAAAACATGCACTTACAAACATCTTACCTGTCTACAACTTCTCCTTTCCTCTCTCTTGCAATCATATCCAGCAGAGTTTGCCTCAGGTGATCCCTGATGCAGCCGTAACGTACGACTTGATCTCGAAAGATTATCAGGCCCAAGTTGTAGACATTCTCTACGTTGTTTTGTTGCACATACACTCGGTCCTACAACAAGGCAAGAACAGCAATAAAATTGTGAATTCACTGCATCTATGCTATTCAAAAATATGAGAGACCAATTACTTCTCTATAGTGGAACTAGGACCAAATGTATCTTTTCTCTTAATACAAAGAAATTATGTGTACCCTCAAAATTCAAAATCGGTCCCATTTTCCAAAACTTCATTTACACTGGAAGCTCTGCTTGTCTTAGAAGCACAAGCACAGCATTTATGACTAAAGCATGCCAGAACACACCTACAGCCTTCCCACTTTTTAGTCTGGGTGCAGAGGAATCTCCAACTACTGACGAAATCCATAGCACTATTTGCAAGAGGTTTTACTTACCTACTCAAACCCTTCCATCCATCTTTCTGATCTTTAAAAAATTGATTTAATTCCCCCTCCCCGATCTTCCTACCACTCCTTTTAAGCAAAAAACAGTCAATATTTAGTGAAATTTTCTGAAATAGCATACTTAGATAAAGAGCAGCAAATATGGAGCCTAAACACGGAGAGTTACAACCAAAATCTTTATGGATTAGTACTGCAAAATTGTACATAAGGACTCCTGTAGACATCCTCCACCCTCCCCAAATTCACTTTCATTCAACATGAGCAATATTTCAAAACCTGGTTATGTTTCATTATAATCTCACCCACACACCCCTACCAAAAATAAGAAGAGGGAGAGAAGAAAATATTTTTCACATTTCAATGTATGTTTCAATTCTATCTCCCTACATAATCTCTGTCTATAGGAAGGATCAAGCTACTCAAACTACCCATTTTTTACCCACCTACCTTTAAAAACCAACGCTGATCCTCAGATCAGCATTTAAAGACAGTCCAAAATCCATCATACAGAATTGACTGAGAGTGCTAAGCAGACCCTGAGTTTCTTACTGCTACCCAAAGAAATGCTCCAAAAATTTGTCTCTCCTTTCCTATTCCTCTCTCTCAACTTAACTCTGAAAAAAGGAAGGCTATTAATAAAGTCACTATCAGGCAGAAAATGCATGTATTTGATTAATAGCCACTACTAGGTCAGATCACTTAAAATAATATTAAGAATAAGAAAAATTGTGAGTTTTTAAAACCCCTTTCTGAGATGAGCAATCATTATTTTTGTTAATTTCTGTCAGGGCATAATCCATTCCTCTAATATCACAGTTTGGGCAATTACTAAAAATACTGCTGTACTACCATTTAAGCATCAGGACAATGACATTAGAAAAAGCTACGAGTTTTGTACCCACTCACAAATCTGGCTGATGAGGTTTTCTAAGAAAGTACATAGCTATAACAAAACAATAATACTAAAAAATAATCAAATTCTATAAATGATGATGGTCAATTATGAGATTGAGTATAAAGATTAGCTTCTGCACTGGTTCCATCACTATCTTAAGTGTTTTATCACAGAATTAAAGAGTAAAGCTACTCAAACACCTGGAAAATGAAACCATTAAAAGAAAAACAGTTATGCTTCAGACTATGGAAAAAATATTCAAAAAATGCAAGTTTACAAAAATTCTGCAATTTCAAAAAATAAGAAGGAACAGACAGCACACAATTTAGCAACTGAATTCACATGGCAAAATTCTTCCTATACTAATTATATGCCAGATTGCCACTTGGTGACCAGAAGAAAGCAAAACACTGGGTTCTGCAATTAATGAATGATTTCCCACTCTCTGCCTTCAGACAGGCAGCAGTTAATTTAAATGGAAAAACAACACGGGAACAGGTCAGATATGCCTACTCTGTGGCTCCTGAAGCAAGCTCGACTGTCTCAAAGCAAAACATTTACTAATTGGTCTCATGAACTCAGTTTAGTGACGTGTGGTGGGCTAATTCTTTGGAATAGGTTACTTTTGCTTTTCTATTTTTTGAAATAGGGTTGTTTATTTCACTTCCTTATTTACACGCATCAAGAACAGAAGTATATGTGATTCTCAAGTAAGACAATCTTAAAGTACATTTTCAGAGAGATGAAAGAGCAAATTAAAAAGTAGTATCTACTACTATATACCTTGAAGACAAGAGAATGTAATTATTATTTCAAAAAATATTCAGGCCTCTGAAGCACGGACAGCAGGGTATCTAAAAGGATTAAAACCATGGCCATGACTCATCTGCATAGCTTCTGTTGTGGCAGCGTTAAACACTGCCATTGTGAAATAGTAACTCCTCTCAGTTTATCAGTAGCCTCTGTAGTAAGCCAGACCTCTCTACAATACCCAAACCAGAGCAGCAACACTAACATTTCTGGTCCTGCTGATTTGCTTGCCCTTGGAAACAGATCACATTTACTGGAAGCTCTCCCAGTCTAAAAAAAAAAAAAAAAAATCATAGAAAGCCCCGTTTGGGAACAGGCTTGACTGACAAGGCTACACACTACTGAACAGAAATCACTTCCCATAGGGAGCAGCAGTGGGTGCTTAAAGGTAAGAGTAACTTTCAGGAGACATGGATGGACTTCCAGACAGCAATTATTCATGAATTACAATCCCGCTTATACTGCAGAATAATTTTGATCTGCAGTCTCCTACTGTAAGGTTCCAGTAGCCACATTTTGCCCATCTCTCCATGGATGCACTGCCTGGACAATGCAGCAGCCTTCAGACACCCTTGTGTACAGAGTGAGTGTCTCGGATCCTAGTTCTGGAAATCAAAACAACACTTCTCCCTATCACCCTGTGTGTTAGCCATAGACAATGAGGGTCATTCATCAAAACTCACATATCCAACCTGTCAGTGCTGGCCTAAAAAAGGACACCAGCTTTGTGCACAGCACAGATGAGGAGGAGGGAATGCTCTGCCCTCTGAAAAATCCACGGCTGTATTTGCAGGAGCAATTGTTCACTTCTGACAGTGTGTAACTGGCACTACCCATATGCCTGTAACACAGCCAGGGGTGTGACTGCTGTGCTCACATACCTGAAATTGCTTTAAATTTAGCAAGCACAAGAAGTAAAGAAGAGACACCACAGACTCCACTTTAACCCAGTTTCCATTAGACACTCTAAGAATACACACACTCATGTTGCTTGAAGAAAAGCCCAAACAACTCCACCTCCATTGCTCCCATTCCATACAGCAGCTAAATAAAGCCCACTGGAGGTATCCTTACCTACGCTGCCGCTGTGAGGCTGAATTTCAGATATGCCCAAATGTACTTCACTACTTCAACATGTCTTAGTACCTGACTTGACTTAGCAAAGATGCTACTCAGCACATGACTTTACTGCTTCACTGCCTCACTGCAGACAGTGCCAGATTTTACAGAAGAGTATTAAATCTACTCTGGCACCAATTACTGCAGTCTAAACATGTAAAAAGGAAGCGAGCTCATGGTATATGCTACAAAATCCACTGGAACTACGTAAACTTGAAATTCAGTCAGGGAAACTGGAATGTCTCAAAATAATCAAGACAAATCTTGCACAGTAAGTGCAAAAGGTTGCAAAAACCTCACACTACATCTGCAACCGAACTGAAACCAACAGACTTTTACCAGAGAGTAAACACAAGAGACAAGGTAATATACATATTTAAAAACATAACTATAAGGCAACCTTGAGAGTGTCTTGTGAAAAAGGTTCTGCATGAACAATGAAATCCTGCCATAACCTCAAACAGCAAGTAGTGTAGTCATTAAGCACCATAATGCACAAACTGAACTGTACAAAGTACATGCCTTTCTAAAAAAGATCTATTTGAATTGATTTTTATTTTAAAAGTGGCAAAATTAAACAGAAGAAAGAAATTAAGGTGGTTTGGAAAGGTGTTTGTTTTGACTTAAATCATATGGGAGCCAATGGGTGAAACAAAGCTGGAAAACAAGTGTGGCATTAAAACACATACAGTTTAGTTTAAGATGTAAAATCACTAAGCTGAAGCAGGAATTCAAGAGAGTAAGAACAGAATTCAAGAGGATGTTAAATGTTTTACTTTCACTGATGTCACAGTGTGGCCAGTCGGGCAATAGGTACATTTCCTGAAACTGATGGGTAATTGAGATGGCCTACAAAATAAGAGAAGGATTGGATGATATTTTGGAAGGAAAAAAAACCTTACACAAAAACCATAGCATCTCAACACTTCCTTCTGAAGTTAAAACCTTTGTCTACAAGCTAGGCAAAAATACTGTCCTGCATCCTAAAACATCCCCAGCATTATGGGAATTTTAATATATACCAACTGCTTAAAGCATAACATAATCCAGACACAAAAATGTCAGGCCCTCTCTCAAAAAAACAGTCTTTTCTGTTGGCTACAGGTAAGAAATTGCAAGCATGCAACCAAAGATCACATTCTATGTATACTGCTTAATCTTCTGCACAAGTTCTTCATAAACAGCAAAGGATCCAACTAGAATTTAACATGCAAGGACACACATTATACCAAAGCAAAGTTACCCTTTTCAAATTCTAAAGCTTAAAGAACAACTACACTGGAAGTTTCAGGAGGCTTTACACCATCATGCTTTTCACAGTAAGAAAACACCACTAGCTGAACTAACATCTCAAATGTGCTAGAATGGGTCTGACTAGCTTATTTTGTAAGAACTGCAAAGTTCAACTATTTTTTAGATCAAATTTTCAAGTGATAATGAGATAACCTAAAAGATGAATCCAATTACAATTTGTCAAACACCTGTAGCAGTTCTGCACGCACACAGAAAATTCAAAAAAAGGGACAGAGAGCAGTCTTTTGAAAAATACTGGTAAGCATGGTAAGAGGTTTTTACCCCTCTAGTTTATTTGTTTGGATTTGTCAAAGACAATTTACTGCACTGTTAAATGTGTGAAATAGCAGAATACTCACCATATACATCAGAATGTCTCTAATCATCACCATTGCTGTTTGATGATCATTCCACGCTTGGTTTAGTGTTTGTAGAAAGTTGTTATTCAGGGAATTTAACACATCTTCTCGCACCTGAAGTAAAAAAAGATATGTTGACATAAGCTCAAGTCAGTTTCTCCTGCAGCATTTAAATCTTAAACTTAGCTTCAGCACAAAAATTCTTGCTCCTCTGTGGACCTGAATTTTGCAAACAAGTTCTGCCTTTTCCTGAGTGCTGACTATCCCTACCTCGTATTTCCCTTCTGTGGAAAAGTAAGTAAGAAAAATCATGCTAAAAACAAGAGAAACAAAATAAACATGGGTTTTAAATTTCAAAGGAATTCCTGAAATTTCAAATATTAAAAACAATCTTTGGCAACTCCTCAAAGCTTTTATTTCCTGTGTTAGAGTGTTTCAGTTGCTGGTAATTTTACTATCACAAGCAATTTCAGAACATTGGGTAGTAGCAGTAAATGTTTACAAACAGGAACATGCACAGGTGGAAAATGGGCCATGATGACATTCAGAGAGACAAGCTGAGAGAGCATAAAGATACAGCAAACAACAGCTCTGAAAGGAACCAATTGCTTGGTAAAGACCAGACTCCTACATTAATACCAACAGCAAGACTTCATAAAAAAAAGAAGGTAATCTCTTTTATGAACGTATTTGCAATTTGCAAGTTACAGACTTTATGCCTCTTTGCCACTATGCTCCCTACTAATAAAAAAACCCATCCAGTTTCATATTTTGATTTTATGCAGTAGGCATATACTGCAGTGCTCAAAGTTGAAACTAAAGTGCAAGAGAAACCTGTGGGAATGTAAAAAAATTGTTCCAGAGTTAGCAAAATGCGAGAATTTACTTTTGACATAACATGCAAAACATATTCTGTCCTCTGTTGCAAGCAAACAGAATGTTCACATTTATTGATCTGCATTGATACCTGGATGATAATGTAAATTTCAGTACAGAGATTCAAACAGGGAAACAAAACACACATGCCAAGCAGCCACAAGATGCACCAGTGTCTCATGCAACCACCCAGGCTTCATTCTGTCACTTCAGTTTTATGAAGTTATTAGGTCAAACCAGGGTAACAGAATTCTGTCTGCCACACTGCTGTACACACTCAAACTCAGATGAGCAAACCAGAGACAGAGGCACATCATCCAACACAATGGTCTTGAGAAGCTCCGGAAACTTATCCCAATAATATTCACTTTGTTACTGCATCCAGGCAATAGAAGTATGCTTAAATTGTTCAAAGTTTTCTTACATCTTCAAACACCTACTCTGCAGACCTGAGCAAGGCCTCTCCTCCTTGCTTTTGGAAAACATAATATGCACTTATAAGCACTTCTTAGTTGTCTCATTCTTTCTGATCATGATCATCATTTACCCTCTGGTCTCCCAAACATGTGCTCCGTTGTCACACAATCTCGCTAGCTTTTTATCCAAAACATAAATATGCATTAAAAAGTTCAGCAGACATACTTGTGAAGAATATGCAGAATCTCCCAGAACAAGAGAAACAAACATGACATGGCTGCTTTCACTTCTTTGGTCAGTATGGAAAAACACTGGAAACATTATTTGGTAGCTCAGTCACACTGGTAAAATTTACCAAAGCATGATTAGCTTATAAGCACATATAACCAAGGGTAGTTATTGATCAATTTTACGATACCCTTTATTTTAACAACACAGAGGCAGAGTGCCTTTGTAATTGCACACATCTCACATCCATCACACTAATCCTGCTGGGCCAGCCAGTGCCAAGTGACACAAAAGGGGGTGGATCCTTGCCACCAGGTAGCAGGGCCAACTTGCTTCCAAAGCAGACACCAGCTCGCTCTGCAGGAGTGGCACCTCTGCTCCATATGGTATGCCATGTGGATTGCAGGAAATGTGCTTGAAATTCAGGAATGGGTGCTGTACAACAGAACTACCTTCAAAGTTTCCCTGTGAAGCTTCTCAATGACATTCTTCTAGGTTTATGTTAAACTGCAGAGAGATTTGGAAAATCATTCTTTCAGCTGCTACAAAAGCCAACCAAACTGTTGCCAAGCAAATTATTGCTTACAGCAACTTTGTAGTTAACAAGTGTTCAACACATTCTTTGTATGGGCCATTAATTCAGCAATACTACAGGGAAACTGCTACAATGCACAAAACATCTTAGCCATGCAAAGATACAGACTCACCTTTGGTGGAATAAATGATTTTAAGCAAAAAAATGTGCACAGCTACACTCTTCTAACAAGAGAAGAGACACAGCTGCTACTCAGCCAAAGCCTTAGAAAATTTCAATCTCAAAGATCTTTATCAGCAGAATGTTACTTTCAATTAGCTGAGCTTGTGGTGATTTCTGCGACAATATTTGCAGTTTTGAAGCAAATTGCAGGGAAAGCCAGCTTAAATAGGACTTAGACAGACTTACTTGAAAGTAAATAAAGCAAATTAGCAACTTCATAATATATGTAAGGTATTCTTATAGTTTCAAGGATGAAATGGTGTGTATAACTTCAGGCCCAACTGTATTTTATACTGGATACAGCTCTTTAGGAAATACAGAAGCCTCCTCCCAAGTAAGAGTAGTTTGTTGGCATAAGCTTTCAATACCTTTAAATAGCTCTTTATTAAGTGTACACAAAGAAGACTTATGGCCTACTATTTCTTTCTTGCAGTGCCTGGCCTGCTGCAGCAGCACAAATAGTTCAATTATGTAATTTCCACTACTGTAAGGACAGCCAGAACCTCCTGAGGGGAGCAGCAGTGCAGAACAGCACTTTCTGAACTAAGGCCTCAAGCTCTCAGAACTTTTATTATAGAGTTTCTTCTAGAAAAATCCAAGCAGTCTAAAAGATAGTGTTCTAAGATCTTAGAAGTCCCAAGTAGGTTAATGGATTGACTACCCGAAATGTCTGTTCACCCCTGCAGCTGCTATCCTACTGCTGAAAGGAAAAAACAAACACTGAAGAATATGGGGGATTCTGAACTGTTCCGTACTTTCGAGCAATTCCCTCACCTCCTTTTGCCCTCCATATAATAGCAGACTTGCTCAAGATCATCTGAAAACATCATTAAGAAAATATAAAGGCAGATAACACTTCATACATTGTCAGTCAGGCTAACAGTACACTCTAATGCTCAATAGGTAATTTGCCTCCTACACAACTTCTCATGTCATTCCTCCCTATTTCGTTGATGTTATGGAAATAATTTCAAACTCCGTGATGGAGACGACTCTCATCTCTCCCTTTTCTCTGCAACACTAAGCCAATTTTAAAGCTTGCAAAGGATCCCAGACATAACTTTCTAAGTCCCAGAGTAGACATGCTTCAATGCTTCATTCAGCCCTTGTCTACTGCACCAGCACCCCACAGCGTTCCTTCTGCACTGAACACTGCTACCAGGACCAGCTCTGTGCCCTCCTGACCAAAGGTGTTCTCACATGCCTGCCTGCACTGTTATTCTGGAATAGCAGGTACTGAACAGACCCCTGACAGACACCACTTGTCCCTGGATGGCCATCGAGACTCTGAGCCATTGACCAGAACCAGTGGGTGCAACCACCCAACCAATTTCTTATCCATTTCACTCCACTCACTGAATCCATCTCTCTCCAATTTAGAGGAAGGTTATGGGGAATCATGTCAAAAGCTTTACAGACATCCAGAAAAAGGACATTTGCAGATTTTCCCTTATTCACTGATGTGGTCACTCCTTCATAGAAGGCCACTGGGTAGGCCAGGCAAGACTTGACCTTGGTGAACCTGCACTGGCTGTCCCAAATCACCACCATGTCATCCATGTACCTTAGCAGAGCTCCTAGGAGGATCTTTTCCATAATTCTCTCAGACAGAGATGAGGCTGACAGGTTGTAGTTCCCAGGGTCCTCCTTTCTACCCTTCTGAAAGATGGGTACAATATTTCCCCTTTTCCAGTCACCTGGAACTTTACCTGACTGCCACAACTTCTCAAATATCATGGAGAGTGGTTTGTCAACTCCATCAGGCAATTCCCCTCAGGACTATGGGATGCAGCTCTTTGGGCCCCACTGACATGCATAGAAGGAACATTAAAAATATTATCCTGTGAACTTTTTAGCTTCAACTTTTTCTTTTACTGTAACACAAGTGATGTTGCACATCACCAAATGGTTCAGAGAGCTGCAAACTAAGCTCTGTGTATTTTAAAAACACTTAACAACATTTGTGTGAAGTAATAACAGAGTAGGCTTGAGAAGTGTGAAAGAAAATGATCCACATCAAGCTATAAGATTGTCAATGGGCAAGAAAGGGAGAAATCAGTGAAGTACTCAATGCACAGGAATTAAATACTTGAATTAAGATGAAAGGCTTCAGTACTTCCAAAATTCAACAGTATTTTTAAATAGTTCTACATGTACTACACTTAAATAATGATGTCAATACACAGGGAAAGAGAAGTCTTAGCATGTTCTTACCCTGTGGTAAAAACAAGGTAGCTCAAGACAGCTGACTCCTCTCAGAGATGCAGAGTGCCTGGACTTCCTCACACAGCCAGAACCTGGTGATTTGGAACCACAGACCATTGGGGTCTGCAAGTCTCCCACCAAGCAGACTTGATAATAACTCGCTTGCACGCACCTCGCACTGAACATATTTGCACCTATTATTTTATTTACAATTAAACAAGCTGGAAAGACAGTGCACTGTATAATGTTTTCTTGTTGAGAAGTTAAATACTTTTCTCGTTAATGTTTGGTTAGTAATTAAAATGCTGAATAAGCACAACTTTCACCTGGCAATTAAATAAGCATAAAGCATAAATACAGCTCTTAACCATGCCTTGCCAAAAATGAAGGCTTGTGCTTGCTAAACTTTAAAACTAATTGTAAAAACAACTGAACATATACATTGCCTCTACCTAGTCTCTTTATCTATTCTTAATTAACCAGCATGACTGGAATACCACAGGAATGCAGCTTTTTTCTAAGATAACCCGGAGATATGGGCAGCAAATGACAACTATGGCTCAACGATTATTGCAATTTCAAACTTGGGATTGGTTCCTCAGAAGTGCTCCCTGAACTGACTACAGTTCTTCAGTAAAATCTATTCATCTGTGAACATTTCCATTTTTATAAAAGTTACAAAATTTAATGAACAATATTTCAGTTGGCAAAATCCCTGTCTTCTAAATTCTAGCATCCCCCACTGATTCTCTGAATAGAAGTTTTACAAAGACTTGTGATGAGAGCATTTATTGTTCATTAGCTACTTAAAATTTACCAGAGAATTGCTCTTGCAAAGAGACAGTGAACATAAGAGATTTTGTTAAAATTTCTATGACACAATGTGAGGTAAAACAGAACTTCTTTTTTTATCTACCTTACAAGTACTAATGGCACAAACATAAGACGTCATTATAGAACTGATCCTATTCTTGATAAACTGCACTATTTTTTCCATACTTTCATCTATAAGTGCCTCAACATAATGTGTGTAAGCAAACATTTAAAAGGGACAAGAAGTAGCTTTGAGCCTATGTAAGTTTCTGTTATTGTTCAGAAATTTTTGGCATAAGTCACATTTTTTTTAGTCTTTTCCTTGGATTATTTCATTTATAGGCTGGCATCATCAGAATAATTTAGCCTTTTTAATTCTACAGCAATTAACTACTAAAACTCAGTTAGCCTTTTTATTTGAAAAAGCTTTGGTCATCTATTTTTATGTTACCCACACACATAGATATAATTTGATTAATCACATTAAATATCAGAATACTAGGTCATCAGAAGATTTTTTTTAAAGCATCAGATACAAGAGTATTAAGGGTCAGGAAGGCACTTCTCTACACTGCTATCTATGCAGTCCTCTCAGCCTCGGCACTGCAAGTACAAACTCAGAATGTTCTACTCTTTTTCTCAGCCTGCCACAATCAGCACTTCAGAATAATTAATTCTGCAAATGGATAATTTTTAATATGCAAAATAGCTAGGAACTAAGATAAGTTGCAGAATACCTAGGAACAAAGATAAGAAGCACCCCTCAAATAAAACCAGGATGAACTAAAGCCAAGGAATAATGAAAGTTTAGTGTCATGATTATTAAGTGCATAGGCATATACAAGAACAAGGCACAAAAAGGCTCAGCCATTTACCACATTTTATATAAATAGTACAGATTATGAATGCACGGATAATGAAACCAGAAGTGTTCGAGAGTCACAGATGTGCTACAATTATAGAAAAGAACTGCAAGTTATTTAGCCACTTCATAGAGGATGTCTCCTCTGGTGCAAACAGTAAAAAAGCCCCACATTCAAAGCAGTTTTAGACTATACCTGTTTGGACCACACCTTTAAAAACTAAGATTTTAGAAAAGGAATAACACATTTCTCTGCCACAGCAGTAACTCCAGCTGGAATGCATAAAAAAGTCCCCAAGTATCCTGCATTATTTAGCCATAAATTTCCCATCCATTCTTTGTAATTCAGCCAGAAGTAATTATCCAAGACATACGATGGTCTCTGACTTTCCTTTTCAGATGTTGTAAAAGGAGGACAAAAATCTGATATTTCACTTGAGCCCACAGCCAGTAGATGGTATCACAGCGGACACGAATCTCTCCGCTATGGATATTACCAGGAGGAGTAAGGCAGGCATCTCCCATAGGCTTAGCATCCTATTGCCACAAAATATTACCTGGAGTCCTAAAAAGTGAGTTTTAACTTTTTCCACTTACATCTTAATCAATTCTAAACTTCTCTCAAAGACTGCAGAGGTGGTTCCATGCTGTAACACAAGATTAAAGGATCTGAAGATTCCTTTTCTCACATGATACATCTTCAGAAACAGGAGGTTTCCACATGTCATTCTGACTGACTTACATGGTTTTGCAAAGGCTGGCATGGCAGAGTGTGAACTACTCAGGACTTTTGCTATTGCTGAGCTGCTGTTTTTGAACACTGCCTATCGCGTCTTTAAATAGTATAATCCCAGCACAACCGTCTCATTAACTTGTGAATTAGCCCATAACAAACAGGTTCTTACATTGGTATTTATTTTGTTCCACAGATGAAAAAACTGACTGGCAAACAACCCCAAATTTGGCCTAAGGAAGTCACAAAATGCCACCAAAAATGCCACAAACCTTAAAAAAAAATTATCAGCTCTTAACAGTCATTCTTCAAAAAAAGTAGTGTCCTGTTACACACTTTCCAATACTTCCTATGGTCTGCCTTCCATCAGTAACTTACAACAAACAGCAACTGGAACATGAAATCATTTGAGCTTGATGGTAGCTCTACGCTACCATTTTTGAGAGAAGCTACACAACTGCAACACAAGGCAACATCACAAAGTTAGATTTTCTGTCATTTAAATAACTGTTCAGAAGAACTGTCATATAAGACACTTGTATTTTAATGCATAAATGGACAAACCTTGTTGATTAGATGCTCAGTGACCACTTCTCTTAGTCCAGTGTAGAGTTTTTCACCATGTTTATGCAACACCATTGTATAAGCATTTCTATACAGCTCCTCAAAACTGAGACCACTATTGTTCTTACGCTGGATCTCTTGGATTGCATTTTTCAGAAGATCCCAAATGCTGTTCACATATTTCTCATCCATAGTCATCTGTAAAAATAAAACATTACGTTATGGTTTAGAATAAAAAGTAGAATATAGATAATATGAGATAATTGCTCTGCCCCACTGATTGATTCAATTACCACAAAATTTCTCAAACTTTATTAAAAGAAAAACTGTATTTATGAAACTAGTACAGATTTCAAGAAGTATTTATGAAAATTGCAATTTGTGAAAGTTTAATTCTTTTTCATTTCAGAAATTGCAAATCCCCAGAATCCGACTCCAGAGCCTTTGCAGGTGGAAAGGCAGAGGTAATCACGGCCACAGGTCTCTTCCCTGCTTTTCCTCCACAGTGTTAACAGTGGTATGTGGTTAACTCTCATTCCATTTTAACACATTATTTGGCACCTCATAAATTGTACTGCAACACTGATCTGCTTCACCAGACCCCAAACCAACCTGCACAACAAAAGACAATAATTACTGACACAGGTCTAGCAAACTTAGCCATCTGCTTGAGCTAACTGGGGACTAGCTGAGGTGTTAACTAATAGCCAAAGAATTACATAGCTACAACATTGTACCTACAATTTAAACCATTATAGGTACCACTGAAAACCCCCACAAATGTCCAGCATTAACACCTGCACTGAACAATTATTCCCTTTGCACAAATATGATTAAATACCTTTCTAAAGGACATGCACCAGGCACTAAGCATCTGCTTGATCTGTTATTCAGATGCTGTAAACTTCAGTAAATACACAGAAAGAAAAAAAATCAGGAGAGAAACTCTTATAATAAATAGTTTCAATACAACAGCAAACTTCTATCTAGTACTTAGTGTGAATCATTTCACAGTTGTGCTCTACCAATGCAAAGGTGATGTTTCAATATATGATGTTTTTTAGATGAAGCAGTATCTAGGACTGCACCTAAGTTTAACAAAAAAATACCAGATGTCAGTATTGCTTAAAGTCTGTGATTCAGCCAAGTTTCATCACCCAATGAAAAACAAAAACCTAAACACTTTTTAACTGAACCAATTTAAGAAGCAATGTTTAAAGTTAAGTTTGGTTTAGTTTATACAAAATCAGGAACTGATTTAGCATTTCATAGCTAAAGAAAAAGGCAGAAGAGAGAAGGGGAAAAAACTGCTATTTCCAAAATTACTATGGGAAGTGAAAATATCCCAGAGTCTATCAATACTGTCAAAGTAGTCTTGAAAATAGGAGCTGAAAGTATTAATAAAGAATAATGGTATCACATTATAGAGGACAATCATGACCAGCTCTGATCTACCTCCTTCTCCTTCCACCAAAATCCAGTAAGGGAACAGAGGCAAGATATGGAAGACTAGATTAGACTTCATTTGTAATCAAACACAATTATTTAGCAGAGTTTTTTTATACCAAGTATATTTTTACATGTATTTTCAAAATATCATATCAAGTTTCCTAGGCATGATAAATAACAATATAGCTCACAATAAAGATAGGCCATTCACTTCCTTGGAAGAGAATGAGCTGCTGAATAAAATCAAAACAAGACACACTATCCTCTATCCTGCTCATCTTTTGGAGTCCTGGTTAAATACAAGGATTTCTATTATAAAAAGAATCCTATTGCTACTTTTTCCACTCTGATACCAGATGCACTTGACTACTAAACTGTATGTACCCCAAACTTAAGATGTGTCATTATATATCTAAAAGCAAAACCAAAACAAAATCACAAACCTGTTGAAAAATTTTTAGCTCCGTATCTCCTAAAAGCAAAGCCTCCAAGTAACAGAGGAATGGTGGATGGAACGTCACAGGTCCCTCCACACTTCTTCCTTAGTCTGCTATGCACAGCACTGAAAGGTCAGTAATTTTGGTTTTAATTTGCATTTGCTACATTGGTGCTTCTTCAGGGAAGTTATTTTCTCCAGCTTTCCTGAACCAGCAATTTTACAAGTTACTGATAACGAAGGCAACCATTTAGATTTGCAGACAGCAATTCAAGTAAAAGCTTTTCAGCTTTCCTTTCAAAAAACTGAGGTTTTGTTTTCAAACAAAGCAGAGACTCCCCTTGCTAATCAAAAAGCTCTCAGCCAACACAACCTTTTTATCTCAACTGCAATTTAATTGCACACTAAGAATTTCTATTCTATTCTTTTCTTAGTATTCTAAGAAAAGGTATGATCTGTATAAACCAGGTAAATCACTGGGCACCAGTCTGCAGAGGTATTACAGTGCTCCTGTTTCTGGGTTTCTGTTCAGTGAACATCTCTGATGTTACATACAGAGATAAAGCAGCACATCTGATCATTCACATCCGTTCAGCAAAAAGCTAAAAGTAAACTGTTTAATTCTTGCACTTTTAATCCAAGTACTATAAAAAAAGAACGAATGATTGCAACATTATTTGCTCCAAAGTCCCTGAATACAAACAATAACACAGAGCTTTTTGCCACTTAACAATTGACACACCACAAGCTACCCTGAAAGCACAAGAAAGGTCCATAGAGGGTAATTTTAAGGAGCACATCTCCATATCTTTGACATCTCCATGGGATAAATACACAGAAATATACGAAAAAGTATTACAAAAATATCTTACTACCTTTTAGGATTAAGCATTAAAAACTCCACTTTTCAATGCAGCTTCCTACTTTGCTTCTGACTCAGATTAACAACCGTGAGGTTCTATGGAAACAGGTTTGCTCAAGTTCTAGTATATCAAGTCAGAAGAGCTCTGTCTTCCAAAAAGATCTAGCATAGCTAACTTGTTTGCAGCAGTGTTTTCTAACAAAGACTCCTAATACTTTAAATAACTCCATTCTATTTGGCAGTAAGTCACTGCAGTAAAGTTTGAGCAAAAATGTATTAGTTCCTCTGTGCTGCTGAAAAGTCGTTTAGCATTTGATCAGAAGAGGTCTTCCTGTATTCTCAAGGGTATGTAAGAATTGCAATGACTAAATATATTTTTGGATTAAACTCATAGGTTCATCTCTTTTCATCTCCATTCCTTGAGTCAGGCTTGTAGGTAGATTTAAAATCCAAAGAAATAACCAGTAAGTAAGTTTTTGACGGTACTAGAACTCTGGCATTTTTCAGAATTCTCTGCAAAGGCATCTCTGAAAACAGAACTGCGATATCAATCCCCCAGTCTGACCCAAGAATGAAGATTTATGCAACTCTCTAGATCCCTAGCAACAAAGTTTATAAGTGATCCACTTCCACAAATACAGGATCAGAGCCCAGATGTTTTTCCATGTTCATTCCCAGATCTCTTCTAATGGTTGTATTTTAGAAGTGAAATCCACAGTTAGAATACAGTTGCCTTGCTTGTGTCCTGTATTCTTGCAGATTTAAGCAGGACCCAGATTGCTGCTTCTGCTGGTCTTTGAAAAACATCACACAGGTTTGGAAAGGCTTTCAGAAGCAAAATCCTAGTAATTTCAGTAGTGTCTACACCCAGATTCACCAAGATAGTAAGAAGGCAGTACCCAAGCAGAGGAAATGTGTTCATGTACTCGCGCTTATCTGAACATTACCTTTCTTGGGGAATGGGAAAGCGACCAAGTCTGTTATTGGCAGGAGAGGGCTGTTTATAAGAAGCCGCTGGTTGGAAAACTTCCACACACTGCTGCCCAAATGCTAATGATTCAAAGATGCAACTCGAGCACAAACATCTGAACTCAGAGTGTAACACAAGTACATCATGAGGAAATCAGACTAAAATGTCAGTGTACATGCAAGTGCAATCATTTCACAAAAAAGAGACTGCAAAGGACTCAAAAGGTCCTTTATTCCACAGTGCAGGATCAGATACACTCAGGCTGCTTCCTTTAACAGTGTTTGTCTACCCTATTAAAATCATCAAGTCAAGTAAACAATCACTGTCAGTAACCTATTGCCATTATCACCTGTAAAGCAGGTAAAGCTGGTAACAGTTCTGAAGAGACTCCTCAGTCTCCCCCTCCTAGAAACTTACAGGCACCACCTCTTCCAAGTAACTTACCAGCATTCAATCAGAACAAGCACACAGCTCAACTCTAGTTATCTTCTGATTAACATGCAACTTCATACAAAATGTTATCAGCCCCCTTCTAGTCATGCAGTTCAAAGGCAAGTGCAAGATCCCACTCATAGGGAGAAGGAACAGCCCCATGCATTAATGCCTGCTGGGGCAAATGGCAGGAAAGCAGATTTGGTAGAAAAGAACCTGAGGCTCTTGGTGGACATCAAGCTGATGACACACCAATGGGCCCTTGAGGCAGGGAACACGAATGGTATTCTAGGCTGCATTTGGAAGAGCTGCCAGCAGGTCAAGGGCTCTACTCAGCACTGGAAAGACACATGCAGAGCACTGTGCCCAGTTGTGGGTTCCCCAGTATAAGAGAGACACGAACATACTGGAGAGAGTCCATTGAAGGGCCACTAACAACCCTCTGGAGCACCTCCCATGGGAAGGACAGAGTCAGCCTCTAGAGCCAGCCTAGAGAAACCCTGCAGGGATCAAATCAGTGTATGCAAAATCCAAAGGGAGGGTGTACTGAAGAGGGAAGCAGCCTCTGCAGTGGTTCCCAGTGACAGGACCAGACACAATGGGCTGAAACACAGGAGATTCCTCATAAACATCATGAAAACTTCCGTTGTGTGGGTGACCAAGTACTGGCACAGGTTGTCTAGAGGGTCTGCAGAGTCTCCATCTTTGGAGATATTCCAACACTATCTGGATATAGTCCTGAGCAACCGGCTCCAGGTGGCCCTGCTTGAGCAGTAGGGAGAACAAGATGACCTCCCAAAGTGCCTTCCAACCTCAACCACTGGGTGATCTGGTGATACACATGACAGCCGTAGGCGGAGGAAGCTGGAGAACAAGGGCTCCCTAAGCAAACGTGACCGTCTCAAACTGCCTGTACCAGTCTTCCAGCGGAAATGCATTGTAGGATAACAAAGGCGAACAACAAAATACTTGTGGTCACCAGTGGAACCTGGCATTTGTTCCCTAGCTTATACCAACTACAAAATACAACACTAAAACTCCCAGATGCAGGAACATCCAACATATCTGTTGCCGGAAATCCATATCACTTTGCAGAGAAATAAATACTTTGGGATATAATTTCCATTCTATTTACTTTATCTTTTACAACAGTTTCCTCTGAATGCAACTTCATTCCATATTTTTGTCAGTTTTTTTAACTTGTCATCATTTTGCCCTTAACACTACAGAGCTTGCTCCTCTTATATAACCATGCTTGAAACACCGTGAATCGCAAGGAAAAGTCACAGGAGAAAACTGCTAAGAGCCTGCTGAACTCTTGATAGTTTATGCCAACTTCAAGTAGCTATTCAGTCTTCTTAGCAAGAGGTAGTTAAGAAAGAAGTGAGGAAGAGGTAAATGGATGTCCTACAGAATGTCAACAGCAGTATCCACAAAGGTCCACCAGCAGCAACAGGAGATACACAAAGCAGTACTCTCAAGGTTAGTGACTAGACACAGCTTCCTCATGCTTCTTGCAGAATAAATTTCTAGAGAAGTTCTATAAAGTTCCCACAAAGATCTCAGACCAAACAGGTCATTGTTAAATCTCAGAAGTTTTAACAGACTGTCAACACATTTGCAGGACATTTTTACTCTCAGAAAAGGTTGCAAACACTACTACTCAGCTCTTCTACAGTGTAGCTGCAGAGTGTTTATCACGATTCTACACACTAGCGGGTGAAACACGTCAATCTGAAAGTGATTACTGCACAACAAGGTTTCTCAAAGTCTTCAAAAAAAGCAACCATCTGTCTCATTCCTTTCCATGACATCTTTCACAGGTCTAATACCACGGAGCACAGGGACAAGAACCAACCAAAATTTCTGAATACAGGTGTTTATGCTCTCTACTTTGAAGGAAGTGAATTGATACCAACAACTAAAGTTGGTTATTAGCAGTGCTGGGAGTTACATTTCCGCCTAATAATTGCAATCTATTCTCACTCCCCCATTTCCTATCCCTCAGTAGAAAAAACGAGAAGAGTCCCACTGCTGTCATCTAAAACTGTCACCACCGGGGCACAGTCCAAGAGGCAAAGGAGACTGTCACCAACAGTCTTCCCTTCCACTACAAGACAGGGCATTCATCAAGATGGTATTAAATAGTCTGTTGCACAATAACTCAGTATCCTTAGCCTGTATCCTTCATTCTGGATCAAATTTGGCTGAGGTTATCCGGAATAGGACAAGAGCAGCACATTTCCTGCCTCAGAACCTAATCACTATTTGAATTTTTATAAACCCTTTGAATATTGTTAATTTAAAAGACAAGAATTTACAATGACAGAGATATATTGTCTTGCATTTGCTCCAAGAATATCTCTGAAAAATGGCATATTACAATATGGAACTACATTTTCTTCAACTACAGAGCAGATAAAATGTACTCCTATTAAGGTCAAACGGAGAGCTCAATATCCACACTTTGCTGAGTTCTGAAGTTTTCCTCACTATGTAACAATGAATATATGTGGAACAGGATGCATGGGCTACACACATGCTCCTACAAATAAGAACAACTGATCTCTGAACAACCAAAACCACCGAAGTTCCACAAAGTTCCTCAATAGTGTTATCTGAACAGGTTTACTGTGACACACCAAAACATGACTGGAAGCCAAGAGAAGGAGCATGAAGGAAGTAAGGGGCACCCCGTCTCACTGCTCTTCTCCTGAATCTGGGTTATTGATCTTAGGACATCTGTCAAGAGTGACAGAAGTCATAAAAATGTGCTACCAAAACTGTCCTAATAAGTAGGACACCTTTTGTTCCTAGGTGACCTTTAGCAACAATCAAAGACGACAATACAGTATTATCCACATCTCCTAAGGAGTGTCAGGAAATGCCTATTACACTATTACACTCCCTCAGACAATTTGTGTAGTGGGGGGAATCAATGCCTATAGCTTGCTTATGACATCTGCCTGTTGTTATTTACAAGATTAAATATTGACACAATTTTTAATATCTGTGTTTTGTTCTTCACTCTTCCCTTGATATTCAAGCATTGCCCTTGTTTGGGTGGGCAAACCCTACATTAAGCTTCTCCAGATTCCTCCTGCAAGGAATATTCACAGCCTGCACCATGTTCCATTCCAGGCTCAGAAAATGTGCTGAGTAACCAGTGCTGAGAGAAATCCCTCTTTCAAGGGAAGAATCAACTCTAGTCTCACTCTCAAAGGCTTGAGCCTCTGCAGGAAGGGCTCCATGACAATACTCAATCAGTAACAGAAATGCAGGAATTGCAATATCCACCTCTCCTTCCCAGGCTTTACTCAGCAGAAGCAAGCAGAACATGCAATTAATTTAGAGTCCTCCTTCTCAGCTGAAACATCCAACAGCTGCAGTATTTTAGGCAAAACCCGTTCCTTCTCCACGTTACTTGAATGGGTTCTGCAGCACTGAGAAGCTGTTCTGCCAGCACGGGGCAGATGGGTTAAGTAGTGATTAAAAACTGATTGCTCCTTAAAAGAAGGAGTTACCTTCTGCACAGTGATTGACATATTTGGTTTACCTCCGAGGCACTGTCTCAGAGCATGCTGGTCTCTTCACAAAACAAGTGCTGCTTGGGGTAGGAGCTTGAAGAAGGGGGGCTTGGTTGGTTGGTTTTAAGCTTTGCAGCAAAATGTAACACGCTTCAAGAACTTCCTTTTCTAGTAAATACCAGGAAAAAAGATTTGTTTCTTCTCTCAAAATGTGACATTTGTCTGCATTATAGCTAGGCCTGACAGGAGTTTCACTACACAACAGCAAAATTTAACAGCCTATATGAAAAGTTTAAAACAAGTCTTTAAAAGAAAACATAATGGTGCAGCAACACTTTTGAGATGTTTAGACAACTGAACAAAATTAAGGATCAGATACTCATTTATCTTTCATATTTTAGGAGCCAATTCAGAAGAATCTTGAACTGCCAACACACCTCTCTTACTCGAGATTTCAACTTCCATTTAATATAGTTTCTTTGTTTTTCCCAAATGCCCTTCCTCATCTTTAGTCTCGCAAATCTATGGAACTTAAAATGCTGAATCAAAGGGGAAAATGTGAGAAAAACAACTCCTCCCAAACACCTGCTTCATCTGAACTAAGACTATGAACTACGTAAATTTGAGCAGTCATCACTAACCAAATAAACACAAGGCAAAAGATAATCAAAGGTTTTGTTTAATTTCTTTTAAAAAATGCAAAAAACAGAGACACTCTGAAGAGGCAAACAAAGTTACACAGTGGTGATTCTGTGAACAGAGACAACTTTCTTCTTACAGACCTTTTCACGCTTTCCCAACACTATTCCATACTAATGAGCAACTACAAACTATGTTATACTCCCTAAAAATCTACTTACGGGTTCACTTTGCCATTTATGATGTTCAACTTACAAAATGCACCTTCAGTCGCTCTATTAATACAGATAAAAATAACTCCCATTAATACAGACAAAAGCAGAATATTACTTGTCTGAGTGGGCCAATGAAAAATGAATGCTGCCTCACCAGTCTCATTTTTCATCCACTTATTGGTATATGTGGATTCACACAGACCAGGCTTCAAGGTCCCCTATAAAAACTCAGTTGGTTAAATAACAACATGGGCTGATCAAAGTTGGTAACACCTGCATCTGTGATCACTTATACAAAGCTTAACTCTGTCTCTTACCCACTCATCTGCCTTACTACTTATCTCCCACAAGACCCAAATCGCTTGAAATAAGCACATGCTTTATTCAGCAAGGATTAATGGATGTTGTCCTCCAACAGGGCTGGATATTGAGAAAAAGCAAAGAAAACACACCAAAATTAACTTCTTTTCAACATAAACTTTCTAAGATGCTACTATTTACACTAAAGACTTTATTCTACAGTTGCATGCTTTGACCAAAGAGGATAGCAGAATAGTATGTAATTAAAATACAGAAATTCAAGTTTTCAAATAACATCTTTTTTTCCCCAGTATGTGCAGACAAATCTAAATGCCTTTCAAACATCAAAAGGCATTAGCTGTGAGCGAGTACATCTCCCCTGCCATGATGCAAGCTTCTGCCCACCCGACATTACGAAACTTGTTTTTAAAAAGTTGTATTTAAAAGAAAACAATTGATTGGTTTGTTCAAGCTTCTAGAAGAACTGAACTCATAAGAGACTAAATCTAGGAAGTTCTAGTTCAAAAGATAGTTGTCATTGATATAGAATGGAAGTGCTTATACAGCCAAAAGAGTGACATTGCCTGTATTATTAACCAAGGCTCTTTCAACAACATTCAGTGACATTTCTACAGTGCTCATTACTACAGCACCTGAAAGTGGAAGAGGCCTATAAAACACCTGCAATGAAAATTACTGATTTCCCAAGAACACTTCAAACAAGGGTAAAAAGGAACTGTCTATACTGCTGTATACTGTCTATACTCTCACTTCTTTGGAAACTCAGAACTCAAGTACAGATCTAAGTTCACAGTTCAGAAAGTCTGATCTTCCACTTTTAGCTTTGCATATTAACAGAAGCATTTTCAGACCTCAAGTAAGTTTTTGACTTATTTTAGTAGATGTACTGATCACTTATGGTGCAAATAACATGTGGGGGGAAAAGAGTGCATTGTGTCAGGATTGCTTAACTCAAGAAAAACCCATTCTGAATGAAACAGAAGAAGAAATATAAGGATTTTATACTACGGATCTACCTGTTTCCTCTGTCCTGCCCAAAAGAATAAAAATTAATATCAATATTTTGAAGGCTAATGAGAAGTTCAGAGTCCTCTTGACTCACTTCAGAAGTAGTAATCCTAAAACAACTTTCCTCAAATTAAACCTAAGGAAAAAAATAATTAAAAATGCTTGTGTAGCAGGAGAAAATATGTTCCTGAAAGAAATACAATGGCTTTGTTTCTATCCTAAACAAAGTTGGTGTTAAAAGAAAATATTTTAACCTAATTAGAACAGCTGCATATGGAAAAAAGAAAAGCTGGATTTCTGGGAGTGAATCATCCCTCTTACATGTCAGTAGGATCCTGTAGGTCCAGAAGGTGTGGGGAGGGACAGGTACTGCTCAGCTGTGTGTCTGTGGCTCTCTAACAGGCTGTTGGCAAAGGTGAAATGACAAGACAGTGCGAACAGTGGCACAAAATTTTGTACATTACTGGGCATGTCTTTCCCCATTTACAAATAGGGCCAAATCCTAAAAATTTCACTCAAGTCATTTAGCATTCCACTGCAATAAAAGCTGGTAAGAGCCAAGGACAAGCTTTTCAAAACCTGAGGACTGTGTGACTGTGAGCAAACTACCCAAAGTACGCTCGCCTGCAAATTTCCTCAAAGCAGCTTACTGGGGATAAGGGGCCATGTGCACGCTCTTACACTGCACGAGAAGGAAGGGGGCTCATTCCTCTTCCACTGCAGTAACTTCCAATTCACTAAAGACTTGAGAGCAGAAAAGGAAGTTGTTTGTTTATGTATAACCTAACAAGATTTGCTAGTAAAGACTGAAGATTGCTGGAAATCTCAAACTTCAATGGGATTTAGGTCCCTGACTCTCTTCATTTCCTTTTACAACAGTGTGGGACCTCTGCACTGCAGGTAACGTGCAGCAGGTTGTCTTGAGAGTGCCATAACTGACAACAGGTCACTGTCAGCAGAAGCAGCACCATTTTACCCCAGACTAACTCTAATAGAAATACTGTTTTTAACCTAGTCAAAATAGATTAAAACTTTGATTCAGTATGTGATCATATGTCGAATTAGTTTTAAGATCATCACCCAACAAACATTACAAAGTAGAAATAAAAAGTCTTAATTTAATAAGGGATTAAATTAATTAGGTTTTTTTGGCAAATCTTTTGTGTTCGTGACTTCTACAATATTAACATTATAATAACCTTAAAAAATAACAGAGATGCTGCGTGCCTCAGTCCCAGTTAAGAAGTGTCAAAGGAAAGAGCAGTGCTGTTCTGCACACCCATCCCTTCTGTGGAAGGCACTGGGTCTCCTCAGAGGTATCATCTCTCCAAGTGAAAAAAATCTATTAGTTCACTAACTTTCCAGCTTTGGTGACCTGAATTCAGAAAGCTTCCCTGAACCACAAATAGCCCATTCCTCACCTACTCAACACTGAAGGAAAATCCCACAAGAGTTACTTCTGGTTTTTTTCAATTAACCTACAAGTAGTTCAGTATTTTACAATTGTTCAAAAATCAACACTATTTAAAGGAGAAATCTGTGAAATACACACCAGCTTAAACAAAGTGTAGACACATTTCCTGCAGTCATTTCAAAACAAGTAACACAATGAATGATGAGGGGGATGAAGGAAGAAAGGGAGATGGTGGGGCTGAAGAGCCTTGAGAGGTTTTGGGGGCTTGATGACAACTCCTCCTCCATAATAACAACACTGGAACAATTTGAGAACATGCACAGGAATTGAAAGACAAAAATTTTATGGTAAACAGAGGCCAACACAGGATAATTCTTTTTCCCCCCCCTCAGCTTACTTCAGGTAGAAGAAGGAAGATATAGTTAATAAATTTCTTACAAATTTACAGACAACCAATACCCCTGTGTCCTGACAATAACCTCTCTCTGGGGAATTTTTGTACCACACGGTGCACACACCATGATCAGACGCACAGATCAGCAGTGCCTGGAAGACTTAAGACTAACACTGAAATGATTGCAAAAGAAAAAAATTCACAGCTATACAGAAAATTAGATCTGTGTATATGATATAAAAAAGCAGGTCCATTCAGATACTATCAACACTTTAAAAACAAAACTAGTGTGGAAGTACAATAAAGATTCTTCACATACAAAATGTAAGAAATAGACATGCACAGCCTATGCTCAGACCACATGCAGTCTAAGAAATTAATGCCATGAATTTATTACATAAGCTCGTCCAATTTTATATCATTCACATGCATAATTTAAGTTATTGCCTTAATTTATGTTTATTCTCATTAGCATTAAACAAAAATTGGCATTTCCACAAATGCACCTCATTTATAACCATAAACCAATAAAGCAAGTTATCTGCTCACATTTTGCATAGTATTATACCTTATTTAAACTACAAGCAAGACACTTTCAGCCCTCAAACACTAATTTTATACACAGCTAATTAAAATATTGAAGCCACTCCACTGCAAACACCATCCAAACATAAATGTTTATTACAGTTTTGTCCTCCTAGTAGCACTCAGGTATTAAGTGCACGTTTTACCTTTCCTATAATGTTAAAAAAGTCAATATAGAAGTTCATTTGTTAAGTCATCTAACAGTATTTACTTATGCTGAGATGCCAGTACTTGCACCTTCAGAAAAGAAACATTAGTAATTTAAAAATTCTACTGGCTTTAACTGACTTTCAGAAAAATAAAATAATCATGTGATTAAAAGTATACCTGGCCCTGCTGTAGTTTTCTACAATGCTACTTTCCTGCTCTGTGTTTCCACAAAAGCTTACTCAGAATGAAAAGCATGACCTTACTTCTCAAGAGCTGGTTTTCCACTTGTACAGCTACTAGAAATCAAAGATAAGATCCAGTGAGCATATGTACAAGGTCAAGAACCTATTTTAGACTGTAACACAATCACTGTGTTTTATGAATGGACTCAATCAAACTATCTTAAGAAAAATCTGTCCCAGTCTATCACAAAATGTTTTCACCACATACAGAGACACTGACACTGCACATCAGTCGTGGTGATGAAAATTTAAAAGCACCTGCACTAGGACTTCCTGCCCTACAGATCAAAGCCTAAGACCTCAGAATATCTGTTTGAAATTCTGAAAAACGGGGTCACTTATACTGTGTGTACCTGTCCAAAACAGATTAAAAGGAAAATGTTGAAAAATTTTACTATCTTTTATAGAAAAAGTCTCTTTTTATGTTGCATACTACTATCACAATTATTCATGTAAAATATAAAAAATTCTTCATCAGTTTTATAGCTAGTCTCATAAAGTTCTTTGACCTAATACTACCGGGGAAAAATAGTAGTTCCTGTTTAATAATGCATTACTATGCAACTGGAGTGACGGGATGGAGAAATGTAATGAAGCCACTTGAAAAAGCTCAGATTGAATTAGGCAGTATAAAAATCCTAACAGAACACTTTAGGTTTAGCCTTGTAGTCCTGTGTAAAATCAAGTAAATTTCAAATACAGCAAGATCCATAAATGGCAGTGCTCTTTCCTGTGCTGTGCAGAGGCACTGGCTCAAAACTCTAGACCAACTCAAATGATGATTGCTCAGAACTTAAGACCCAGTTAACAACGAAAAACAAGAAAATTTGCAACTGAAACCTGAACATCTACAGAACTGAGGACTGCTAGTGACATTAGGTTAGGCAAAAACTAAGCAAAAAAACCAACCAAACAAAAAGCCACCTACAACTACTCAGACTACCCTGGAGTTACTGCTATGACCTCTTAAAAATTCTAAATGTATTATCAGGACATTCAGTTTGCTGACAGCATTTCATTAAAGAAAAAAAAAAAAGTGAAAACTAGAAGGACTTAATAAGATTAACTGTCCAGTAAATAGCAAGTATTTCCATATTTTTCTCAATTTGCACCAAAAAACCCTTCCTTTGAAAAAGATAAACAGTGTTTTAGTTTTTTGGTCTGTTTTATTTCTAGTTTTTAAGCCTACCAAAACTTCAGTTGTGAATATGAACTTATGACCATGAATGCTACATGGGTTAAGCTAAGATGCTCTCATAAATATGTCTGAGAATACAAAATAATCCAGATTCACAAGCCAACCATGTAAAACATGGAGTTAACCAGGTGATCTTGCAGCACTTGGTACCATTCACATTATTTTATTCAGAGCTGAAAAAGCCTGCAGTAAACCACCCCCAAGTCGCCTCTTTTTCCACTTTCCATGCCTCTCCATGCTCTCCCCACACCCCACGCAGGCTCTGAGGGTTACCAGCCAAAGCAGATCCTCACGTAGCACTTACATAACCTGAATGATTCAAAATTTAACCACACTTCAGGGTTTTTTCTAGGGGCTAGCTGCTCTGAGATGCTCAAGATGGACAAAATTTACACCAACTTCTGGAACTGATACATCTACACATTGCAGGTTGAAGCATAAATTTAATAAACCTCATCTCAACTTGCATCATCAATTCCCCAAGACTCAAAACAAACCACAGAAGCAGTTGGTGCTTCCTGAAAAAAAAAAAAAGCCTTCTGCCTACACAAAGCCTGGAACAAGTGGCTGTTAGATCGAGGAGAAAGAAGTGCTGGCAATGAAAATATGAGTCTTAACACTTTCTCATGGAAGAGCTGGAGTTAGTGTCTTCTAAGTTTACATAACTTTCTTTGAGGAAGAAGTAACATCAACTGATAAACAGTTGAAAGAAACGAAAGGCTGTCTTTCTGCACAAGATTGAAAAAAATGAGAATTTTCTTGGGCACAAGTATTTCAAATAAAATTAGTCTGAAGATCACATGTATTTTTTTAAAGACTTGTTCTATTGCAAGTGCATGTGTAGAATCTCTCTAAATGCTGAACAGAATTCATAATGTAACTATGTAACACACATCCACGAAAATAGTTCTGAGAACTGGCAAAACATTACTTTGTAGCACTGCTCTAGAGAAGAAAGACAGCTCTGCAGGAAAGAAAATTATTGAAAGCATTCAAAAAAACCCCTCCAACTGTAATGATCAAACCAAATAACCTACACTGGATCATGCTGGTTTTCAGAAAATTCTCTATCCAACCAATTTTATGGTGACACCTGCATTGAGAGAAGAATGAGCTCTTGTAAAAAAAGTTCATTCAACACAGCTTAATGTTACTTGTTTAAATTTTGAAAATTACATCCCGAAATGCTTCTGAATTCTCAGATTCTGTTTATTTCTGTAAGAAATGTGCTTTTTTTTTTTTTTTACTATGTATAACTTTTCCATCAAATCACATTTAAGGCTGCAATTTTCCACTAGGTAACCAGTCACAGCAAAACAGCTAAAGTACACTTGGACAGAAACATAATTTATACATTCTAGATCTCCCTTACAGAAATCATGTCTCTCCAAAAGTTTTAAGTGCAAATCCACCATTTTTGGCATCATTTTTCACAGACTGACTAAATCATCTTAAAATTGGATTTGCTGCAAATTTGTTTGAGAACCTTGAAAGTATTCCTGTAGCCAGCAGTAATGGGCTCACTGAGAGTTAAGGAGTGAGAGCCAACTCGAGATACTGAGAGCACCTTTAAACCAGGGAATTAAACAACCCCCGACACTTCTTCAAGACAGGTGCAATTAATTCACGTTCTGTAGTTGTATCAAACCTGCATTTTCATATAATGCACATGGATCCAGTAGACCACTGCACTCTTCCAAATAATTTTTAAAAAATCCAACTTACTAATTATAGTCAAAATACATCATGGACAATTACTTGACATTTCTGAAATTTGGTTATTTTCAGCATCCATATTCATATCTGTTGCAGTGTTTATGAACTTGAAACAACAAAGTTTGAAGATTACTTAAGAAAAAGGAACCTTCTGTCACTCAAAAGCCCTCTTCCATTGTTTCATCTCTGGCTTTAACATCACCCTGAATGCTCTCTGGATAGACCTTATATAAATATGGAACAGTTACATCTTATGGAGGTGTTAAAAGTACCAGAAGACGATACTGAAAGTAGCACACTGGAAGTCTTCTGTGGTGGTACATAAGGATAACTGCACAAGCTTAACCTCATGCGTTTGCTTTCCTGAATATACAACAAACTCTCTTAGAAATGTATTTCTATAATTCTTCCCAGGTTTGAAATATGCTCAGGTCTGAAGTCTCAGAGAACGTATCCTCATCTGAACTACTTGTGATGCAAAGATTATCACCATCTTTAAGTCGCAATGAACAAAAGAACACAACAAAGTTCTTTTTAGCAAGATAGTTTATAAATTAGGAAAAGAAATGCTTTTTTACTATTGTGAAAAGAAAAGCTGGTTGAACATACAGAAAACTGTTTTTCTCAGCTACTTTTGATTACTCCAGCAGTTGATTACAACCCACTCCAGCAAAATAGTACACCCCATGTCACTGCCCTTGAGGTAAGAAAAAGCACATCACAGCACATACCAGGAGCTAGCAAGTCTTAATGGATACTTGGGATGACAAGATAATCTGGCAATGATTACAAAAATAATAAAAAAGAAATCTAGATTAAAACTAATTCCTAAGTACTAAGATCTCCAGGTAGAACACTGGTGCTTTTCCAATGTTTTGGTCCACTTCTACTAAATATTTCATAAGGTATAAAAGGTAAACTTAAGTAATGTCTGGCAAATGACTATTTCTCCTTTCTTTTAGCTATTATAAAACATAATAACAGAAGTATGAAATACATTATAAAAATGTAAAATATGAAAAAACCAGAACCTACATGGAGGAAGTTATGCTAACATTGCTATGCTCCAGGAGCACAAGTGCTCCAATTTGACTCTTTCTACCTTAATATAATAGTAAATACCTACCTCCATGCAAGAAGCAAACTAATCTAAAACAGGAAGACCTCCTGAGGAAAGATGATCAATAAGAAGACAAATTGCAGCAGCCTTGAAAATCACCTCTGGAAGCACTCTTAATTGAGAGCCAAAGAGTAGAGCCGCCACATTTGGTACAAAAGAGAGAAGATCCATAGCTGCTGCATGAGTACTACATTTTCTAAATACAGACTCTGGCCCCCACAAAAATGCACCTCATTGACACAAATAATCCCACTGCAGTCACTAGCACCAAGTCATTTCCTGGACCAAGCTTTACAAACACTTAGGCCTACACAAAATGTGTGTTAAGATTTTTACATCAACTACAGCTTCTGACTTCTGCTATTAAGAAAGGGAAACCCCTCCAAATCTCTCAACAAAGTACATGTTTCTTTTATATAAACATTTTATCAACAGGATTGTCAACAAAATGTCTTAGGTAAAAAAAAACCCTATCCAAGGGAACACCTGGAAAGTTGCTATCAACAGATGTCCCCAAACAGTTGTAGGCCTTAATGGCTTGTGACTTACTGAATTACTTTAGAGCAAAGACACTTTGTTTTTCATGTTTTAACCCAGATATTCTTTAAGCAACTGAAAAGAAGGACAATGCTAATAAAAACAGTTTAAAAAAAAACTTGACTATGTTTAACTTTATGTAAGAACAGGGCTCCATTAGAGCATTTTTCACCCCTCCAAAACAAATTTCACACACAGAAGAGGTGAAAAATACAAACTTAAGTTTATCCCAAAAAGTTTATCCCATGGTAAGTCTGCCTTTGTTGTGTGACCCATAGCTACATCTTCACAGCTGGAATACATTAATCTGTTCATCAAATTAAAAGACTGCTATCTTTGGTGCAGTTTGTTACAACATACACATTACTTTTGTTATGGTTATTTTTGTACAGATTTTTCTACTACTTGTTAGTAAAACCATGGCCACATTGCAGCAAGTCTTCTCCTTTATTTCTATAATCCAAAATTGACATTCTTGGAAAAGGCTTTTTAAAGAAATAAATGAAACTGGAAGATGAAGAACCTATCATCAGCTCAAACTTGTAATCTCATAGCCCACTTTCTTCTTTTTACTTTTACCACTAAATGCAACTGTCAATGATGAAAAGTAGAAGAAAGAGTAAAACAGTGTAACTCAGATTGCTGTTAAATTGGCTGCTGAGACTATACAGAATCTTCTAATTCCATCAGCAAGAGTTTGGATGAAACAAATATATTGATATATACCTTGCCAGTGAAATGAGATAAACAGGTATGTCCAGTTTCTCTATAAAGGCACAGCACATTAGTTCTACACCACTGCCTACTGGGATCAGACATAGCATCGAAGAGCTAACACTAAACCTTAAAAGCCAACGCTAAACCTTAAAAGCCAGCGACTCAACTAAGTATCTTCTTTTTAACGTCCACCTCGCTGAACACACACACACGCTTCCCGGTCATCCTCCGGCAGACTGAACCTTTCCTACTCCTCTCGTTCCCCAACGCCATTACTCGTGCTGCAGCAGGTACTCTGTTGTAAGCTTTAATTGAATCGACTGTCAAAACACAGCAGCGTTATGGCACTTTAATAATCTGGCTCCTTCCCCTCTGTAACTCAAAGGGAAAGCACGCTCACGACTCTACCGAACCTGCAGCAAAGTTACCTATGCTTACATGTTTATAGTAACACCTTCTGAACAGCTGGCATTGTGCCACCTAAATTTTATAATCATACGACTTATAGCCTCTTTTACGGAGCGGAGAGAGAAATTCAGCAAGAGGAAACTCCGCAGAAGACATAAATAAATACTCCCCCCCCACACCTTCCGGGGCTAACTAATTTTGTTGATGAAGACGCACAACCTTCGGCTCCCTCTTTGAGGCCTTTTCCTTGAAAACAAAGAAATCAGCCCCCACTGCCCCCCTCCCCTCCCCACTGCCGTACGTGGATTTTCATAATTGATTTGTTTGACTGACGAGGGAGGCGATAATCGCGGGGACCAACTCCTCCGCCTCCCACTCGCCGTGCGGCGCAAAGCCCCGCTTCCCCGAGGAGCAGCTCCCGCCCGGCGCCGGGGGTGCCCGAGGCCGGCTGACAGCTCCCCCCGCCCCGCTCCTGCCCGCGCCCCGCGGCCCACAGGGCGCCGGGGCCTGTGGAGGCCGCTCGGCCCGGCCCAGGCCCGGTACTCACGGGGAAGGCGCGGATCCGCATCTTGGTGTCCTTCCGGCTGCCCGTCCCCTTGCTCAGGTTCGACATCTTCGGGCCCGGCGGCGCCTCCGGCGCGGGGCGGCAGAGCCGGGGGACGCGCGGCGGGGCCGGGAGCGGGGCCGGGGGAGGCCGCTGGCGACCTTCGCTGCGAGCGCGGC
>VZTJ01000294.1:3556845-3577757 GCA_013397795.1 Orthonyx spaldingii
GGCGGGCGGTGCGTCCCGTGAGGGTGGCGGGGCCGGGGGGAGCGGCGGAGCGTCCAACCCTGATGGGGCCACGGAGTGACGGCATCATCTGCGTTGGAAGAGAGTTTGAAGATCATCCGGTCCAACCGTGTCCTCGGCGCTACCGCTGTGACCCCTAAGCCACTGAACCACATCACCCAGCGCCAGACCCAGACTCCTCTTAAACACCTCCAGGGTTGGCGACTGCACCACCGCCCTGGGCGACCTAGTCCAACGCCTGGTCCATATCCCACTTGTCGGGCTTGTGGCAGTTGTTTCATTAGGCTTAAAGTGCAGGTTTTGGTGCCGTTACAGGGAAGCGCCAGTGGGCCTCGCAGCTGCTGCAGCCCCGCGGGCAAACGGGGCACGGCCCCGGCCGGGCAGCCCCTGCCCCTTGCCGGGTGCGGTGGCAGCCCGGCACCGCGTTCCTTTTCCTGTTCCTTGCCCTTAGAAGTGCCCCGGCTGCCAGGGCTGCCCGTGTGAATCGTGTCAGCGGCAGGCGGGTCCCGCCGCGGAGTGCCGTGATGCAAGGCAGGTGTATTCACCGATGCTTTGTGTCTGCACAGGGCCGTGATGCAAGACAGGTGTATTGACCGATGCTCCGTGTCTGCGTGGCAGCGCATGCCTGAGAAATGAGGGTGCCACCTGAGGCAACGCTTACATGTGCCCGGAGTTAAATATAGGTCGTTCAGCAAAGGGCAGTTGCTGTAGAAGGGAAGAATGGTTAGAAAATGTCAGATTCTGTAAGTTAGCAGAGGGGCATCTCTGAAAGTTAGGCTGGTCAGCCAGGAAGAATCTAGGTCCCAGATGCCGGGGGACTGACTGAAAATTTATAGTGGGTTTTGAAATGTGCGTCAAAACACGTCTTGCTCAAGATCCCCCAAAGGAAGGGGTGGCATAGCCAGGAAGAGAATTTCTTTGGGGTGACTCTTGAACTGGACTCTGAATACCAGGGCATCGTGTGATGTGCATTTTGCATCCAGCTCCACGTAACTCCATCATGACTGTTTTCCTACAGGTGCCTGTACACTGCACATGTCCGCAGGGCATGGAAGCAGTGTTCCTTCTCTGAGCTAGTTTCCCTTCTGTAACACTGTTTTCATCAGTTTTGTCTCTTGGAGTTGATTACAAATACTTCCCATTGGGACTATGCATGTTCATATACGACATATTCTTTTAATCTCCTGATCAGAATTAAGCATATACACCTAGAGTAGGTGTTATATAAGAGCAACACAATAAACAATGATTGCAACATGACTATGCAATAGGAACCAGTCCTTTTCAAAATTACAGTATAGTCAAAATGCAGATCAAACAAAGATGAGATGAGAAGGGAAAGATTACCAGTTGTTAATATGAAGAATATGGCTTACACATTGTTTCAATGTAATTTCAATGTCATTGCTCCCCCTAAGTACTTCCTTTGCCAAATGAGGACAACCTCTTATGCTAATATGGTTTTTTTCCATTCCATAACAGTTAAGATAAAATCATTTGAAAAGGTTGAATTTTGACTCTTGTAAAAACAGTTTGCAGAACTAAAGTAAATTTATAGTAAAACACAGATTTTTCCTTTTGAAAATGTCGCAAGAACACTTTTCAACAAATTTAGTGCTCTTTTCAACACCCAAAACCTTCCCCAGAAACCATTTTTGAGGAACTGGCATTTCTTCTTTCAAGAAAGAAGAGAAAGAACAACTTTTACTGTCCCCATTACTGCAGATGGCTTTGGATTAACTTCCCTAATGATTGCTTGTGTGCTTCCTGACACTGGCCTTATGCTTATGGCAGCCCTGGACAACCAGCCTCTTGCCTTCTCTTCATCTAAGTTGCTCTTAATGCACATTTTTTATCTAAAAGTGGAAGAGTGCTGACTCACCCTCAGACACTGTTCAGGCTGGCACATTACACTCAACAAAAAGTAAAATTATGCTCCTACCAAGTGATCTCAATTCTCATGTCAAATAGCTTTCTTTTACACGTGAGTTTATAGCTACCACACACTAGCACAAGCGTAATGATAGTAATAATTTTATTACTAAAAGCTGAGTTTGGAGCCTGAGCCTTCTTTTGGTGCAGATTTATGACCCAGTGTGTCATATCTGATAACACAGATTCCTCTGTAGCTCCTTGTTTCATGTCTGAGGTCTGTTCTGTGACTGTCCAAGGTGGAGACAGTTACCATTTCTTTAGTGCAAATTTTCTATTTCCATACATAATGTACAAAATGAGGTTTCACTAAAAGTTACCCTTTGAGCTTACACGGAGAACTAATTGAGATGTTTGTTAAGTGCTTATAGTGTTATTTCCAGGTGGGTCAAAGCCAGAAGGAAGACAGGCAGGTGGAGGAGGACAGATTAGCACAGGAAGAGTGAGGCACCCTGTGGCTTACCCAGGTCACCCCAGCTGTGTTCCAAACACCTCATGTCCTTCCATGGTCTGGCCACGAGGGAATGGTTCCTGTGCACAAGAGGGTCGCCCCTGTTGGGAAATTCACATCTGAGCATTGAGCAGCCTTACCCAGCTTACAGCAACCACAACAACAGGCAGAGCTAGGAAGACCCCCAGAATTTACTCTAGTGTAGAGGAGAGCTCGGCATTGTTCCAAGCAGTCATTTACAGTTTGGTTTTTATTTTTTCCTGAAGTCTTATCAGTCCTCTGATTTTAGATGCTGATGCTATCACTAAATAACAGTGGGTATTGCTTAGGTGCCTGCCAGTCCACACAAAATATCTCCACCTGAATAACACGTCACCACCACAAGGATGGCTCTTTGCATTGACCTGTGTGTCTTGAAGGCCACAACAAATCTCTAATTATTTAAATACTGGGTTTATAATCTGATTTATATCTTAACATATAATCTTAATCATGTGGAAGGCATCAGGAATTTTAGAAGAATGTAAAGAGCACATTACACTGGAATCAATGTAACTTTATAATTTTTATAATAATTTTTATAATTAGGCCTTTAAATCAGAACATAGCTTGTGTAACTTCCAGAAAAATATTCACTATATTCACTGTGTGAATATGATTTTTTTATTTAAAATGGTGACTTTTTGCTTGGTAAGGCTTAATTATGCTTCACCAAAGACAGAAACCATGATTTGTTGTTGTTGTTGTTGTTGTTGTTGTTTTAAAGTAACTGTCCTTTCCAAGGAATCATACATGCATATTCTCAGGTCTTCCATATGCTGGGCTGAGGGATTGAAATACAAAAGCATAAAGAAAAAAAGTATTTCTATCACAGAAGGATGCAGAATGACCACATCCTGGTCTGCAGAGCACTTAAATGCTGGACTGCAAACTCAGGGGCAAGCATTTCAGGACTTGAACTCACTGTAAGGGGAAAAAAAAGAAAAAAAAAGAAAAAAGAAAAAAGAAAAAAAAAAAAGGAAAAAAATATAGCATTTTGTTATGTGATGGGAAAAAATGGTGAGATCCCTCCCTTTAAGCCCAGATTCAGGGGGAGGGCTTTCCCTGCCCCCCTTTATTTTTTCTCACATTTTTTCTGTAAGTGCCTGCATCACTTTGCATGTGACAGTTGCTTTCAGATTCGCACAACTGATACGTGACACAGTAACCATGCATAAGACAGTTCAAGAATCCAATGAATGAACCACAGAGTGGCTTTTAATAGATAATATTGAGGATTCTGCCAAAAGCAGAATCTTACTCTAAATCACTGAAAGAACAAAAAAAGCTCAAGACAGCCAGATAAATGTATACTTTTAGTGCCTTAATTCCTTCCCTGTAAGTCAAAACCAACGGACTGATTTGTGTTCAAGTTTCCTAGATTTCAATAGGTATAGGGACAATAGCTTCCTGTAAAAACAGGATCAATATTCAGAAATATGTTTTACCAGGACACTATTACATTTCTCTTTGAAGAAACAGAACTATTTCAAGGCATAATTTTTCACATTGTTTCTATCCACTCAGAGACTTTCTTTTTCTTTCCTGTGTGTCCTGGATGGAGAAAAGGCTTGTTTTTATCTTCCTTGATCACTTCTTCAGAGGAATTTAGGCAGAAGTAGAATTCACTGTAATAAGGCTACCTGCACTTCAGGTAGATCTGCTAGTTTGGAGTTGCTTTTTTTTTCCTTATTTCTTCCTTTTCTGGAAATAACATACATACTATTTTATTTGCTTTAACAAGGAGCACAGTTGGGCTTTACTTCTTGTTTTGTTTGGGATCTTTTTTGACATGGTAGATGCAGTAGGGGTGGCTGAGAGGCCTGGGTGTGCAGTGAAAGGCTGTGGAGTGGCAAGACGAGAAGGAAAATAAGCAGCATAAAGTTATTTGCTTGCTCACTCATGGAAACTTGTTGCTTGGAACATTTGGCCAGGATGTGTTTAAATTTAATTTCTGTTGCATTTAAATGCCACCACAAACATACCATAAATGCTAAAATATGACAGTCTAAATAGCTCAACAGTTTCAAAATTAAACCAGACTAAATTACTTTCAAATATTTTTGCAAGTAAGAAGCAAAAGAAATGTTGAGGTACTGTCTCAACCCTATTTTCTCTGTTCCTGACCTGTCTTAGAGACAAACCCCTTGCTGATGGGCACAGCTTAAGCCAGGCTGTCCCTCAGAGCTCTGTGCATCCTTTGCGCAGCACCAGCCCACCAGGAGCAGGCTCCACCAGCACTGGTTGCACAAGCCCTGCCTGCAGTGCCGGCAGACTGCAGTGGACTGTTTACAGCAGCGTGCTGAGGACAGGCAGTAGGAGATGATGAGGTTACTGTAATGAGCACATCATGTAGTGGCACATTTCAAAAACAGGTCTAACCAGACAATGCACATAATAACCAGAATTAATGCTGTCCAAACAGCACTGGCTTCCCTTTCAGTACCTGACCCACTTCAAGATCGTTGGAATAATACTGAAGTCCTTAACAGACTAGGTCCAGTGTCAGTTCCAGTGCAAACTCCCATCTCTGATGCGTGTCTTTGACGGTGATCTTGCACAATGTGACTGCAAAAGACACGAGCAAAGAGATGGCCTGTAATCCCCTGGCACTGCAGCTTCTCTGATGGCAGCAATTGCTGTAATGACTGTCGGCTGCTTTCATGCCCTGCCTGGGTCTCTGTCAAACAAGGACAGCAGCAGCACCGTGGGTGAGTAGCTGTGTCCTCACTGCTGCCACAGCACAGGGTGTCCCATCGGGAACAGCCAGGCTCCTGGGTTACAGCCCCATTTTCTAGCTCTGAAACCACTCCTTCACTCTCAAGTGCAGAGTTTAAACAGGCTTTCAGTAGTGTGCCAGGAGATTTAGTTGGAGCAAATAATTTGTGCAAGGCTCACATTAGAAAAAAAAAAAACATGCTACAGAGTTCGAATGAAGAGTGAAAGCTACAATGGTGCGGTCAGACAAATGGTTCCGGTTCAGATATTTTCCCTATCACATCACAACAATCTGCTCTTAAGAGGTGAACAGATGTGAACATATTGTGTCAGAAGATAGCCTCAAAGAGCCAGATGCTTCAAAACACTCAAGGCAACCTTTCAGGGAAAAAAAAACCCAACCCAGTTTCTGTTACAAACCATGGAAGAAAATACTGTGCACCAACCCAAGTAAAAGTTAAAAAGCTGCACCAGTACTATCATACTGCACAAACCCCTACCAAAAGGTTAGGGGTAACTTGTTCTTGGTGCATAAAGCACCCACCCAGGAAAGTGGTTTCTGAGAGTACTGCCATTTAAATTGAGTGGGAAAAGACAGCCCAACAAATTGGTTGGAAACTGAAGCAAGATCAAAAACAATGCAACACCAAAGATAATTATTCCTTACAACTATTTACCTACATATGTGACAGATCCCTCATTATTCAACCTGTCAGATGAAGCTTGCTAAATACCAAGTCAGAGTCCAAATGGGGTGAGTTCTGTCAGGACTAGCCACTAATGCCAGGTTCTTCCAGAACCTCTGGATTTATTCCCTTCACTAGTAATAGCAGCTGCAGCTCTTGGCACCATCTGCAGATGCAGGTGTGTAATGTAGAATTTTGGGAGCATTTACCTGCTACTTTGTGTGGCACAGACAGTGCTGATGGAGAATGTCTGAGATAGCTGACAAATTTTTCTTCTTATGAGATCTAGTGTCTTAGATTCAGTTTCTGTGGGACTGGAGGAAGTTACTTTGAAGCTTGAGGGAGAAACACATTTCTCATTTTGCATGGTTACACTCACCAGAGATTACTTTATTTGTGGCTGTTACTGACTTTCACGCCTCAACTATTCTGACATTTCCTGTTTGCTAAGTGACACAGAATTGCTTGCCTCGCATACTTAAAATGCCTGTATATTTGTGGCCTTTTCACATTCAGGTAAAACTCTAGGTTTCCCACATGGGAATTTGCTTCTAAAATGTATACATTGTTCCAAAAGTTACTTCTGCATGGGAGAAGGCTCTACCCAGGTGCAGTTGGCATCTTTTACAGTGCCACAGCAAGCCTTGTGCAGCAAAGTGACTAATGTTCAGTCTCAGGTCAGGTATTTAGTGGCCAAGTACCTGTGCCAGTTTAAGATGTGACCAACATCCAGGTGTTTGTCATCACTCTGGAGCAGCTGTACAGTCAGCCCAGAGTATAAAAGGCTGTATAAAAAAATCAGTGTTTAAATTCCAGTGGAAAAGTCAGGTGGCTGAACTCACATCACTTCTACCAGCACTTACTAACCTGCTGTCTTTGCACTAAAACCCATGATGAGTGCTCAGATGATTTATTCTGACATCTAAGCTGTACCAGGAAGAAGGTAATTTCCAGTTTATGGCTGGGGATGGACCTCTTCAAGTGCTACAAAGCCATTTCTACAATAACCATGTGACTGAAGCCTCAGAAAACATTCATTATCTTACAGACAGCTGGTAAACATCCTCTTCCAGACCTGGTTCTGCAGGCTAAAGATGCCAGGCATCTGGAATGGGCATTCCCATAAACCAGGACTCTCCCTGTAGCTCAATGAACTGGAATTGTGCTACTGTTTTCCTAATCTGCCTGAGACAAAGCATGCTGGTTAGTCAAGCCTGCCTTTGGCAGCTGTTTGATCTAACCCAGCAGAACTTGCCTGAAACAGAGTACTGTGCATTTATTGCCCTGGACACACCTTTTTGGCTGAGTTGTGCTGTTGGTAACTCCTGGTTGTGGTGAAAATGCAAAACTAGAGGTAGAGAGAGCAAGACTTTCAGCAGTCAGAGGGGTCTGCAAAATGGCAATGGCACATGACCATCAAGTAGTCAAGCAAGTTGCATAGTACAACTGTCCATTTTTTTTAGCTCTGCTCAAAAAATGCAGAACATCATGAAAAACACAACTGTCTTTCAGCCCTTAAACAGCTCTCAACTCACAAGGTTGAGTTCAATGCAAGAAGTGATCTTTTAACAGCTTTTATTCCATGACATAAATAAATTCAGACAAGATGCCTCTTTAAACCATAAGATTATTGGTACTATCTTTACTACACTGTCATCTAAGAGCCCACAAACAGTGCTTTTATCTGGCACTAGACAAGCACAAAAAAATAGACAATATTCTGCAAAAAGAGGGAATGTGTGGCAGGAAGAAAGATGTGTTTTCAGGAATGGGATTATGGTCCTTTGATTTACAGTCTGAAAGGAGGCCTAAAACAAGTGAGAAAAAAAAAGATCACAGAGTAGATATCTTGAACCTGGTGTGAACATGCGTGAGATCACCCTGGTACACTCTGTCTCTTGTGCACAGAGTCCAGTGGGTTTGGCAAAGCAGGCCCGTGTGTGCTGAGCCTGGCTTTTGGAACAGTCATGACATGGATGCAAGGAAAAAATAAACTTTGGGTGCCAATGAGTTATTTGTTTGACCTTCAAGAAATACCTAAATAAATAGCGTCCTCGTGAGAGGGCATGGTGTGTTGGTAGCACAGGCCCATTCCCATGTAATGGCTACAGTTTCTCAAGACATTAAAAGACAAAGTGCAGAAAAAACAATGGATGAAGAGCTACATACACCTGAATAAAAATCTATATGCAAGACCATCTTCCCAGGATGGATATATCAGATGCATGGCAAAATTTTCCTAACGTGAATACAATGTATTAAGAAAAGTTCATTGTTACTGATGTACTTCATTGTTGCTGATGTACACAAGCCTGCTGTGCTGATAAAAAGAAAATAAATATTTGATCAAACAGTGACACCTTTTCAAGGTGATACTTGGCAATCACATTTCTTAGTGTCCCTCTCTAACCCAAATTCTTTCTAGGGATTGAAATCAGCTGTGGCCAGATCTCAAAGCTTATTTGGCTCCAGCTACATGGCTAGAGGATGTTTTATTCATGTCATTACTAAAATCACTACTTCAATTTAAAATGCTGTCAGACAGTCTGCAGATTCTGCCCATAGAGGATAAGCCAAGCAATATTCCTCAAATGAGCTGTGTTGCACATAGCACTCTTGAAAATCAATTTTTATTGCATATACCATTGATATTTAATTTGAGCAAACAGCAAGTTCGATACCACTGTTAAAAAAAGAAAGAAATCTGACTCTGTACAACGCTTCTGTTTCAGTATGGAGAGAGAATACGAGTAGTAATTTTAAGACAGATAATAAGAATTATTTCTGGGAGATAATTTTCTTCATCTCTGTTTAATGGGATCCTTCCAATATCTAACTGGGAGTGGAGGAATAAAAAAAAAAAAAAAAAATCCTACAAATTGCTTAACCATAATCTCCCTCACCAACTTTTCTGGTTCTTCTAATTGAGAAATTATAACCACTAGGGATAGGCACATGTTACCATCAGAAACCTTTTGGAACCAGTAACATGGATCCAGTTATGTGCTTCCTTATTTTCTATTGGTTTCACAAGTGTAGTATAAAAAAATCCAAACAAATAGGATGTGAAAACACAAAACAAAACCAATATTCTGGCATTTTCAAAATGCCACAATTTCATTTTTTGGTCAATATTACTACAAATTTCCTTCAATTTTTCTTTGAAGGCCATTGTAAGGGATATTTCTGGTGTCTCCAGTATGCAGGACAACTGTATGTATGCACATTTATTGGAAACACCATCAATCTACCTGTCTCTAAAAAGGCTCTTAATTAACTTGCAAGGGTTTGGGTTCACCTTAGCTAAAGACTTTCAGCAATTCTCCTCCTCAAAGATTTCCAATTTATTTTATTTTTTAAGTGAAGCAGGCATCCTAGAAGAAGATGAATTTAACAAATGGGTGTGCTTAATGCAGTGCACGTGGGTTGAATGTTAACTGCAAACATTGTCTCTAGTACCAGATTGTTCAGGAGAATAAAAGTAAGTAGATTCTAGGGTAGTCCTGAGGTGTTTTAGAAATAACAGGAGCAATGCTTGTGCTGTTTTAGCCGTTTTGTTGTCAAAATGCCATCACAGTTTAGCAACTCCTAGACATCAGGCAGCAGTTCAGCAAACCTAGCTTAGTCTGCAGATTCCTTAAAACCAAGGATGCCAAAGAGTTTCATTCAGCCAAATTAGGCAAAGTCAGCCGAATGGAAAGGTGTAAATCCCGTCCTCTTGTGCACCCAGCATCTCTAGCCACCTTCAGGGCCTGGCAGAGGTTGAAGTTGTCAGCTATTAGCAGCTGTGAAGAGCATGAGGCATAATGCCAGCTTCTAAATTCAACAAACAAAAATGCTTTTCTTGTTAACTTTTAAAGGCGTGTATATTTCTTTCACACTTAGTGCTCAGGACATGGTCTTATTTAAGTGAGTGTCTGGAATAGTCCCAAAGACTTATATATACTTATATTGCCAAAATGAAGACTGCATTTTTGAATGCAGGATCTAGGAAGACATCCCCTGCTCCATTTATCTCTGGGCCAGCTGGACTATCAGGAGTTAGGAACATTTTTGACCGGAGTGGGAAGTCCTAAAGATAATTTCAGAAACCCCATCAATCAGCCTAATGCTGGGCCAGTTGCCATAGCAGAAACATATCTAAAGAATTTTTGATTAGTTAAAAGGGCAATTTATTTAATTGTAGATTCTTACCCAGGGAGAGTGACGTGTGTTTGGGTTTTTATTTATTTTAATATTTTAATTTTTATTGAATGCTGCTTTCACATTTCATAACTTCAATGATTTATCCCAATGAATGGACCTCCCTTATTCAAATACAAATGTTGCCCTTAATAATATATTCCAAACACTTCTTCCCCATGGGTAAGAGAACACATACATAATACATTTCCAAAAGGGGGAGAAATGATTAAAAGTGACTCGTTTACTGGAGTTTTGTGGGATGTATAGCTGGTACATCATATACAGGAGCTGTGGTGTTACTTACCACATACACTTGAGTTCCAGTAAATATAGTGCTGGGCTGTGGAAAGAGTGACATACAGTGCTTACTAACAAGAAAACACGTGCAGTTCCCTTTGAGAAGAAATGTTGTGATATTCTAGAGTTGCTTTTTTTCCCTACAACTTTCCAGTTTTAGGAAAGAATCCAGAAAGAAGAGAAGAGCTTCAAAGTCTGACTCTGCATACCTTCTGCCAAAGTTCTAAAATAGTCATATGATCTGAAGAGGGCTAAATAGCTGAAAAAAAGCATGTGGTGAAACAGGTGCAATTCTTTCCACAGAGAACATCAATTTGCTAGTTTCCAGAGCACAAACCATTAACACTGTCTCTCTCTTCATCTTCTTTTCCACTTCTTGTCTCTTTCCTGGATATTCCTCACCACAAAACCCCAACTAAGCCAGCCTTCCCCACATAGAAATCTACACCACACCAATCAGTTCTTTACATAACTCTGCCAAACTCTTTCCACACATGTCAGTACTAGCTTATGGCATTATTTTTAGGATTTTTCTGTCTGATTGAAACTCTTTGCACCAGCATCTGGGACTCCTCCTCCTGAGTGAGCTTCCTGAGCCACCATGGTTTGTGAAACTGCTGCAGCACTGAATGCAACCAGAGCAAGGCAGGAGGCTTTCATTGCTTCAGAGGTGTTACTGGTTCAGATGTCTTGCTCTAAAAATATTTGTATATGTATATACACACACTTATACATACACACATATGTATATTTATTCTCAGTAGGGAAGGACCTACATTCTCATTCATAGCATTATACATATTACTGACACATATCTTGAGGAAGCCTTCTAAACCTGAAAGCCAAAACATTTAATTAAAAATTAATGTGCCTTTCAGGCCTTTTTGCACACGAAATCCATTGGAGCCCAGTGCTGTGTGCGGCGAGGCGGTGCCAGGCTGGCTGTCAGATGCACAGTGCTTGATCAGACTCACTGCTGACAGGAAATTCATCCAAGGTCCAGTTTCTGCAGCCATAAGGAAAAAAACTATCTACTTTTGGTTGGCAGGAATTCAATGATTAGAGCAGGATTTTTACTCACAGTGTTTTCTTCCCAGTATTACACAGTGTGTGGAATGCAGAGGACTTTGCTCTGTGTTTTTATGAAGACCTGTAGCAATGGCAGAATTTTTCATTCAAGGATTTCCCAGGCCTACAAGAATGACTTGGCTTGAAGGATTGGGTGTCCAAAAATACAGATTACCCAACACAATCTATTATTTTCCTGGTGTTCATTAGTCCTAGTCCTATGAATCAAGAACTCTGTTGGGTAATCCTGCATGCATTTTGATGACATGCATGGAGTCACAAGAGTCTTCAGGATAACTTTATGCACAAAGTGCTCTGGTACTGGATGGCTGTTGAAGAGCTCTACCTCATCTTCCCTTCTTTTAAAAACTGTGTAAGGAACTATATGCAATACACAACAAGACACAGGAATCATGGGAACAATCCTGAACGTGGGGTGGATTTTCAGGCCATCATGCCATAAGCATTACTTGTCAGAAGAGCCCAAAGCCTGGACAGTTTCCATGACAGCAGTGACCTTGCTGCTTGGGGCCAGTCACTGTTTTGGCATCAGAATATTCCATTGCTGTTCCCATCTCTTTTCCCCAAAGCATGGAAACCAAGGTATATAGTTGTGTGTGTTAGCCTATGTTAGAAAAATAGCCTCAAAAGGTACTCTAATATTTCTTACTCAATTAACAGTTCTCTCACTTTAGGCATGGAAGCAGGAAATTATATCTTCTCTTTAATCCCATTAAAGAGTTTACTCTTCCATGTGAGAAGAGAGGTGTTGCCTAAAACCCCAGCAAGTTCCATAAATAAAACTGCATTAGAAATTTTGGTAGCTGGATGTTGCCACAGGGCAAAACAAGGAATGAAACTGTTGGCTTACAGGCAGCAAATGGAAGTCTGGCAAGCAGTGGAAGCCCATGTACCTTAGAGTCTGTCATCCTAATGGCCAATCCTTGAAAAGATTTGTCACCACAGATTTGGTTTGGCTTTACCTGTGATATTCATTCCTGCATCTCTGCTTCCAGCTGCAGTTAAGATTCTAGTAACTAGCCTGTACACGTTACTGGACAGCAGTATTATTGTTGTTTTTAATGTATTACACCATCAGGCAAGCTGTTGGGACAGAACAACTGTACAAGTTGGAGCTAGCCTCGTCCCAATTAGCTGCTTGGTGGTTCTGCATCTCAGTTAGAAGCTCACATCTCTCCAGCTTTGCATTTGTACTTGCTTATTTCAGCTAATAAAAACGGGTCCAGGGTATAGATCTGATGGCCAGCAGCTCTGGAGTTACATGCTGGATCATCACCCCTGTGTTCCATTGTGCATTGCTCTGCTCCTCTGTTTTCCCCCGGGAAAACGTGGACATCACCATTCACCTGCATTACAAGCACCACTTGTGCAAGGATTTGAAGAGAGGCACAGCATACTCTGGTAACTGATGTTGCCTTTATACAGCACTCACATCCATCAAGCATGGATAAAATGATCATTTTAGAACTAATTCACAAATTGGTTTTAATCTATTTCTCACAAACCCTGTCACTGTCAAAGAACTGACGTCCTTCAGGCTCTTGACCTGCCTGGCAGTCTTTCCTTGCAGCTCACACCTACTGCACACTGTGATGGCCACACTGTGCAGCACAGATTTTCCCAGTCAAGGTTCAATTGGAGCTGGTTTGTTTGCAATGCAGTGCTTCAGAAACACCCAGCTTTGCCTTTCCCACAAGGCTACTCTGTCAGAGTAGGGAAAGAAAACAGAGAAAAGAAAGGGGAAACTAGGCAAGCAGCAAGAAAGGAAGGGAGCAAAGCCCCAGCGTGCTCCTTGAAGGGCTGCAGGTGCTGCTGTGCATGCAGCAGGGAAGACAAATTGCTCCAGCAGCAGTGTGATCCTCCACGCTCTGAAATGCTTCCATGCACACAGACTGCAGCATACTTGCTGGCCCCACAGACAAATGCAGGGGCTTTGCTGAATCCATGCAATTCCGTGCAGCCAAAGATAGCATTGCATCTCCGAGCTGCAGTTCATGCTGCAGTACAGCTCCTGTTTTACATGTGCATGTACACATCATCCCACTGCGCTAATTCCACAGCCAGCTCCCACACTAACTCATGTCCCTCCACCTCCAGGAAAGACCAGGATTTGGATCTCCCTTCTTTCAGCAGGGAAATCCAGCATCAATCCTGGCATGACAGAAAATGAAGCAGAGCTGGCATTCACACAGCAGTAAGGAGTTATCTGTGCTTGCAAACCATTTTTGTAAAGGCCAGTGATGTCCAGATTTGGGCAGCTTTCTGCTCTATCCATTGTGAGGACAAGGCCAGTTTCCCAGCGTGTGACACATCTACACTGGCACACACATACACTAATTGTCTGGTTCTGATCCTCCTGGTGGCCCAGAGATGAGCACAAGCAACTTATCCTGCTTCTTGGACAGATCTTACACTGTTTGTCAAGTTCTTTGTAGTTACAACTAAACTGCTTCATCCATCTGACTTAGTTCAAGCAGACCAGACAAGGATGCAGATACAGGTTTTTATTCTAAAAGAAATAGCCTTTCAACAAAATCATCTTTAAATAAGAGAGAGGCATTCACTCCCTAGCCTCAAAGACACACTATATAAAACCAGTTTTGATGAAACCAAGATGGTTCAAGTCAATAATGGAAAACACTGGTTTTGGCAAAACAAATTACCAGAAGAAAAATCAATCTCAAGGGAAATGCTGGAGATGTCAAATAGATGTAGCTCCACATGTAACATTAAAAACCTCAAAATCTCAATTGTAGTATATCTAGTGTTCATATCAGTGCAAAGCCAAGCACAAAACCAAAACCAGAATAAAGACTGCTATTGTCCCCAAATTAATCTACAAGAGCTATTAGATGGCTACAGCAGAGGTCAGAAAGGTGCAGTGCATTTTCAGTAGCTAGCCTAAGCTAGAAAGATTTTTTTTTATTATCTCTAGTTTATGAAAAGGTATTTTCTATTCCTGATGGTGCGTGTAACCAGCCACAGCAGAAGTCAGAGCAATAATTTATACTGTGTGGTGAATCTTTTTAAACATCTAATGCTGGTTGTTTTGGCTCTATTGTTTTAAATGGAGAGGGAGGGAAGGACCTTCCTGCATTACAATATAATTTCACTCTACAGAAATACACAAGGGAGTCAGAATAAACAGCAATCATCAGCAAGTGCACCAGAGGGATAATTTTTCAGGTTTTCTTGGTAGTATAGTTTAGCTCTTGTCCTCTCTGCACAACAGCTCAACACACTGGGCCTTTCAAGTTTGTTCATTTTTGGTTGGATGGAAGTGGGCAGTTTAAGGCTGAAAGGAAAATTATAGAGATTTTGGGGTAATCCTTTGAAGGGATTTGCCGGGGTGACAGCCACTCCCCCCCATCACATGATCCAGCTGCCCTCCAAGTACAAATGTGTGGCTAGTCAGGTGCTGGTTAGATCATCACCAACACCTCTAAGTTTCGAAAGAAGAGATCAAAAAGGAGATTGCAGTTGTAGGCAGAGACACAGGAAACACAGGGCTACCTCCAACTACTTCTTTACTAGTTGCTCTCAGCTAGTCTGTGTCTGAGTTTCTCATCCCCTCAGCTCACCCTACCACAGACAGGTGGGTCACTTTATTTCTCCAGCTAAGCCCTTACCCCTTGTAGAGCCCATTACAGAAAATAAAGCTGCTCTAACATCCAGCAAATACCTATCACCTTCCTCACTCCTGACCACAGAATTTCTCCCTGTGCAGGAGGAATAGGAACCTTTATCCCTTTGTGCCTTTAAAGACCAACTGACACACACTGGGCACAGAAGCAAACACTTCATGCTTTCAGTCTTCCTTTTCCTTTCACTTCACTAGAATTTACATTTCTTCCTTAGAACTCATATTCTGTTAAGTCATTAGCATTCCTGGCTTTAACGTTTATAAACTGCTGACTAAGAGCCCTTCTACTTGACAAATCAACAGGGTTTCCTTAGAGCTTCAACCTTTGGGCCTCTCTCATATTACCATCACAGATCTCCAGTTGGATTTTCCGTCAGAGTTTACTACTCCCTATTTAGCATTCCCTACTAAATTATAAACTTTACTTCTCTTGCTTAAACAAGAGATTTTTTTTTTGTATGCTTCCTCCTTTTCATAAAATGCATCGCTGTCAAAGCTCAGGTCCAATTCTTCTTGGGGATCATGGGAGCTGTAGTCCTCTGGAAACTCAGACCTAAACCTCAGAGCAGTTTGTCCCTAGTGACAAAAAAGGATATTAAACTTCACCTTTGCACAGAATGGATCCAAATATTTTTCAAAGATACCAAATGGGATGTAGCCCACAGATTCAGTTCAAACAAGGAAATCTAGAGTAAACATCTCTTTGCTAAAAATGGTATGAGAAATCTAAGCATGCTGTGTAATTAATACTATTGCAAAATATTACTTGGAGGAGTACAAGCAACAAGGAAGCTGAATGTTACCTCTGAAGCACCAAGAGAGCATCAGTGGTAGGTGGTTCAGTGGGAAGGGGTAGCCAAGGAGAAAGCTTACTGGACCATCAACATATTCAATAAGACTTGCAATTTAAGAGTTACAGGTCTTAATACCCACAGCCACGGGAAACCTGGGCCCACGTCTTAGGCACAAACTCCAGATATTTAATATGCTGCAATGGAGGATATCTGGATTATAATTTCCAAAAGTAAAGGAGCAATCTCTTACAATATGAAAGCCAGATAAAGCTACAGCCAACATTTACCATTTGTTGGTTTGAAATTATCAGGGATGTGCTGCTGAATTGCTTTGGGATCTTGAACTGGGCCTTTGGGGATTTCGAGTTACACAGTAGATGATAGGTGACATGAATATTCCAGGAAAGGCCCTCTCTGTAAAGCACAGGGGAGGGACACTGGTGGGAGGGAAGGAAAATATACCACAGACCCCTCAGATAGCCCTTGTTTAGCAGCACCTCCTGCACAGGCTGGTACTACACTATCCCTTCATTTGGCACAAGCACCTTGTCATTTGGAGTTATTTTTCCAAAGGAACAAGATGCCAGAAAGCAACCAAACAGCTCCATAGGATAATGTGTTGGAGATACGAGGCTGGAGTACAATACAGATGCAATAGCAAAGCACCAAAGATTGATGAGCCTCGGCTTTTACCTGTTTTTGCATTATTCTTCACAACATTCTTCCAGTCTCCTGCATAACTCTGACGTCTGCGAGCTGGAGCTGAAAGGAGCCTGGCCCAGGCAGTTGAGACAAGTGATTCTTTGTAGCACATTGCAGTGATGTTACAGCTGGAACCAAGTTCATTAACTAGCAATCAGAGGGGAAAAATACAAGCAATGAGCTATTTTCTTTGTAGAAAACAAAGATATTGGATGCTAGCTCTTGAATGTGAGTAGCCATACAAGAAGTAAACTAAAGAAAATACCCAGAGGAACACGCACAAAGACTTTAACCAGAAAGTTTCACACAAATGTACCTCCAGGACCTGTTTCTCCTTGGCAGGAGACATTTCCATGGATGCAGCCGTTGAGTCCCACAGATCAGAGGAGAGCAGAGGAAGGGAAACATCAGGGTGGATCAGGGAAAGCAGAGCTCCATGGCAGTAGACACAGAAAGCTGGGGGAGAGGGAGTGATGCCATTGACCCTCCAGCTTTTGGAGGAATCATTAATTTCCTCATTTCCTCCCCATCTGTGTGCTCAAGGGCACCTGTGAATAGGTGTTGGACCTGAGTTGGTGACTTTTCCCAACTTAATTCCCATTTTAAATATTATTGACATATTGATGATAATATTGATGGCCTCCCATCTCTGGCTCAACTTAACAGATAAGCAGAGGAGCTGGGGTTTTTAAAGCTTTCTTGAGGACAAAGCCTGCACTCATGCAGTTCACTGCTGTTGAGTTAGTCTACATTAATGTCATTTAAATTTTGCCCAGGGTCTTTAATAAGAATTCAAATATAACTGCTGGGGGTTTTAAATATATATTTTGAAAACTGGAGCCATCCAAACTATGCAGGGCAGCACATCTTCTGTGCTTATTTTTATTCCTAATCTAGACTCTGCATCAGCTGTCTTCATGGTTTGGTAGTGTGAAGTACTGGAAGCCTACCAATGCATATATATATATATAAAACTTCCTTTTTGGTTTGCATCAGTAGAAGGACAGATTCTTTTTCACTTTGAGTCACTAAAAAGTCACTGTGCAGGCTAATTTAAGACAAACGTGAACACATGATATCTGAACAACGGATGTGAGGCTGTGTTTGAACGAAGTATGCTGAAAAGGTCTGCATCCTTAGGGGTCTTTGGTAGGAGACAGTGCTGGCAACCACTTGGAGAAAGGATTCTGTTACTGCTGTGGTATTTTGGGCTCCAGAGTGCAACGTTTAGAATGTGCTCTGCTCAGATGGTCATGGGAGGAGCCCCTCCACCATGGCAACCCACATATGACTTTGCATTGTTGGTAATGATCACACAACAGAGAAAAAAGAAGAAAAACGAGGATGGGCTTGCATACACAGACCATGACAGTCTATGACTGCATTCTCCAAGGCTGTAACCAGAGGTTATAAATTGCTATACTGCATATTTTCACCTCTCATTTAATTGAAGAAACAGTGTATACAGCTTTGCAAATGGCCCATTTATTTTGCTAAACTACTGAGGGCTCAAGGATGCTGTTTAGAAGTAACTGGGTACAAGCACAAAAAAGGCCAGGGGAAATTGGCTCTTGATAAAATCAATTGTCAGGTATGGATGAATATCTTTTTTGCAAGGCCACAGCACCTCCCTTTTGAATTAATGAATCTTTTGCCACAAAGGCAGAAAAAACCACAAGGCACACTTACTAACTGCCAGAAAGGTGGCAGAACTTTACAGCAGCACAGTCCTCAGGCTGCTGTTTGGATATCAGCACTGGACACTGAGGGGGCTATGGGAGGAAGGAAAGGCTATGTGCACCTGCAGCCTGTGGAGGACTTTTCATGTATTCTGTATTTGAAGGTATCCTGTGCCCTCAGCAAGAGGCTCAGCCTCACAGGAGAATTCCAGTGCAGTTTTGTCTGAGCCTATCCCTATCCACCCTGTATGTTCTGGGAAGCAAGAAACCCTCTGAAACCAAAGCAACCCTGCTCCACCCTCCCGTCTACATATCCAAATGTACCTGCTCGGCAGCAGTGGGTGACAGGTTGTGTCGATGCCAGATCTCTGCAAGGAGGCCCAGTATAGTCTGGGAGACCTGAATGTACTGTGCCAAGAGAGACCAGAATCATCATCACCAGAGCACAGCAACAGATTGGAAAGGGGAGTATTGTTGTCTTCATTTTACACAGAGTGGGCTGAGATACAGAAACATGTTGGGTGTTGTCTTCGATTAAAGACTGGTGGTTATACACAGAAATAGCTGCTGATCTCACAATTCTAGGAAGTACTGATTACATTGTGCCAAAGGAATAAAGAATCCCTAAAGAGTCACAACAGGAGTGTATTATGATTTTTTTTTTTTTATCTCTTGCTTTCTGTTCTTTTACTTGGAAGCTGTCTGTTATTCAACTAGAGATGACAGAGGTGGCTGACACACCAGGGACAGCAAAGGATGAGCAGCCTAATGACACACAAAACCAATTACGACATGAAGATTCTTTATCCAAATTTCTCTTATAATCACAAATGGACCGGAAAAAACCAATAGAATCCATTTGCTGGCCAAAGAAGGACTAAAGCAATAATAAATTCAATTCCAGTATGATTTGCCTTGTACAAGATAGGTATAGTATATAGGTACTAATGTGAATTTTGGATAACTTACCTGAATTGCATCTCCAAATCTTTTTGCTAGCTGCTAATCTTTGCTACTAAAATCACTGTATTGCTTATTTAGGTGTCATACAATGAGAAAAAGAAAAGATATTAAAGTACTAGAAGACAGGACACTAAAGTTTTTACTTTAGTAAAAACCAGTGACTCAGATTTTATAAACCTGAAAATGAGTTTTGTTTCTATATAATAGAAATTAATTTATAAATTGAAGGCAGTAAGGATACCCATACAAGTCTTAGATGGTATGGTGTTTATTCCCCTCAGGTACTGCTGGCTGGCTGAGCTGTGGGGATGGCTCTGTGGCTCCAGGACCACCTCTTACCGTGCAGCAGGCATGAGTGCTCCTTGAAATTTCACCACAGCAGACAGAAAACCAGGAGATAGGCCATCTGTTGTGCTGGCCAATGCTGGCTTCAACAGGTGTGTGTTTAAACAAATATTTGATATTGTCCAGGAAATACAGAGGGATTTGTGTACATGTTTCTATGCTAAACTAGTCCTCTACACACAGCAATAGGACTACAGCAGGGCACAGACTTTTATTAGTTCTCTTCCTCTGGGCCTGGCTCCCACAGGCTTTGACTCAAGAGGCAGCTTTTGAGGAGACCCGGTTTGTTATTGTTGAGGTCACAGTAGAGTCACCAATGTGTGAGGCACAGACGGGCTGAGGGGAGTGTGGAGGAGGCTTTGGGAGGGCAGAGACCACACGGGGCTGGTTGGAGGGCTGTGACTGCCAAAAAAGCAGCACTCATGCCTCGTGTAGGTTTCAACCCAGGTTTTGATGTACCTGCTGAGCACACACAGCACTGGAGGGCTGAGGATCACAGACAGAGCCACCAGCACAGTGCCCTAGAATCACTACACCAAGAGCAAAACCCTTCCTGCCAGACAGGCAGAGAGCCCTGGCTCAATACACAGTCCCCTGTAGCCCCCCACAACCCCTGCACCAAACAGCAGCAACGAGGTGGGGGACACATGGCTTTCACCACCCGCAGGGCTGCCTGTGCCACTTTGGCTGGTGGAGGACGGAAACTCATCTTTGTCAAGGGGAGAGGGGTTTTCCCCAAATAGTTCTTCATTGTGTCCTCTCAGGACTCTCTCTCAAACCACTCAAATCTCTCACTATACAAATAATAATTAAAAAAATAAACCTAGGAAATGAGATAACTCTGCCAAGCACCGAACCCCATGAATTCATTGCACCTAACACCAACCACTGCATTCCTGTTAACATCCCTGCTGCTGTCCTTTTCTCTTGGACCGGCTGGGCGGTTGCGGACACAGCCTGGATGATGGCAGCCACATGCAGGGACCTTCACCTCCTGCTTCTTGTCAGGCCTCTGGCAGCAGCTCACAGCTCGGCAGAAGTCGAACGGAAAGTGCTGCTTCTCCCTACAAACCTTGGGTAAGGGTGGCTATCGACTCCACCATTTCTGCTACTGCTCTGCTAAGAGCAGCTCTAAGAAAGCCCCATAAGAAACCTCCTCCGCTTTTGTCGCTCTCCCGGCTCCTTGCTCTCCGGAGGCTGGGACCCGATGATCCCGGCCGTGCCAGGCAGTGTCCAGCCAGGGCTGACCGCACCACGCCCTGCCTGGGCTCCAGCAGCGGGCACCGGCACGGGGGCCCTGCCATGAGCTGCCGTCGTGCCGGCGGTGCCGCGGCCCCGGGATGCTCCTCGGCAGCGCTCGGGATTCCCGAC
>VZTJ01000294.1:3577919-3655498 GCA_013397795.1 Orthonyx spaldingii
GGCGGCGGCGGCAGGATGGTGAGCGGGGCGGCGGGGCACCGGGACCGGGACGGACAGACAGACAGCTCCTGACGGGGACGGGCAAATAGGCAGAGAGCGCCTGTTGGGGACAGATAGGCAGACAGGTAGCTCCTATCGTGGACAGACAGCTGCGGCTGAGGACAGACAGGCAGCCCCTGCCGGGGACGGACGGACAGACAGACGGCAGCCCCTGCCGCTGGCTTCGAGAGCAGGGGCTGAGCGCCTGCTGCCGCCGTGCCGGGGCAGGGCACTGACCCGCGGGCTTTGGGGCATTCGCACGGCATCATCCTGCGGCTGTGGCCGCTCTGCCAGCGCTTCCCCGGTGCCCGTGCAGGGTCCGTCAGCGCTGGCGCAGAACCGCAGCGGGCACGGCGCGGCCGAGGCGCCGCGGATGCGGCAGCCGAGCGTGGCTGCGGTGGCCGCGCTGCAGCTCCGGCCGCAGCCCCGGCACAGCGAGCGCATCCCGGCCGGGGCTGCCTCGGGTCCTGCTCTGCAAAACAGCAGCGACTGTCTGCTCTCTTTTGCTGAACGCTAGTGAAACGCTGAGGAAAAGGCTGCGCTCTTTACTGAAAGATATAATGGCTGTCAAACATTATTACTTTCTCTTTAGGCCGTCAAGCTTTATTACTTTGTCTCGTGCAATATAAAATTAGCAGAGGAATCTGAAATACATAAAGGTGGCATGTTGGGGCAGTGTTTGAAAGAACAGTATGTCTTTTCCATGTTCATATATTTGCTTTTGCAGTATGGATTTATAAACACATGCCTGAAGTCTTTGGTGGTTGAAAAGTATGGTGAAGAAACATGGGAACAATTAAGGTAATGTGTTCCCAATAAATGTAGTGCATTGGAAGAAAATGGTGGGGAATTCAGCAGCAGAGAATATAATTTCTCATTGGTAAATGGTAGCTGATGTGTATCTCAAGTAATTATTAGGAGTAACTAACAGGGCAAAAGCAAGAGTTTCTTGCCTTGTAACACTTCATCCTCTGATACTAATTTGTCCCAATTAATTTGTCATATCAGATAATTAAAGATGACATTTAGTCTTATAGAAAATTTTGCAACAGACTCGCTGGCTCACTGTGACAATATTGAGAAGTAATTATACTGAAAAGATGTCATCCTTAATATAAAGTCAGTTTAATTCCAGTACTCTCAGAAAAGCAGCTAAATGACAGAATCATAGATCATCTCGTTCCAATCCCCCTGCCATGAGCAGGGAACCTTCCACTAGACCAGGTTGCTCAAAGCCCCATTCATTCTAGCCTTTTATCATCTCTGGTTTTGTCTTGTCTTTATGAGCTATATGGTATTTCTAAGATATAAAAATTATATTTAGATGCATACATATATTATCCACTGAAGCCAATATAAAAAAAATCAGCAGGTTTGGGGAGCCCTTGACACGGTGGCCATGTTGAATGACAACGAATAGACCAGAAGACAAACTAAGACTCCACTTGCTCTAGCACCCCACAGTATGATGTCCTAATCCTTGGGAGAGTTTACTGTAATACCATAATGTGAAATGGCAGAAATGGAGAGGTGGACACCACCATTCAGCCATGTTAAAGCAATTTAATTCATCTAAAGCAATTTAATATTAAACTTACATCATTAGGTGAAGTAGTGTGTTCCAATATAATGCTTGAGGGAGGTTAAGGGGTGCGTTCACAGCAAACAGTACTTAAGAAATGCCAGTTGGGTCACCCAAGCATGTTGTATTTACAGCACTGCTGAGACAAGAATATTGTCTTCTGTGTTGTAATATTGTCTTCTCTGTTGTAGGCTGCAGGCTGGAGTCCAGGATTCTTTCTTGACTTTTGAGGTTTACAAAGATGAGATCACAATGCAGCTCGTTGACAAAGCCTGCAAAGTATTAGGTATGTGTTAGCATGCCTCAAAAATGAACCACCCTGGGTCAAGCCTGAGACTGCAGCCCAGGTTTTGTCTCCTTTGCCCTTGGGAATGCCTTCCTTATGTTGCAAATTTTCTGCCTTCATTCTTAGTCCACCTGACAGCATTGCAAGAACTTCCAAACCTTTCCTATTGCTTAAGGTATCTTTATTTTGCCAGGTGTTCCTGCTGACATGGTTCTGAGGGAGTTTGGAAAGTATTTCTTTGAATTCTGTAAGCGCTCAGGCTATGACCACATGCTGAGGACACTGGGTGGAAATCTCTATGAGTTCATAGAGAACCTGGATGCATTGCACAGCTACCTGTCCCTTTCTTACCAGGCAAGTCCAAGTAGTAACTGCTGAGCAGGTATGGATGGACTCTGCCAGAGTTCATAACACGAGGAACAGCATCTCAGAGGTGAATAAATAATGAAAAAAATCACCAAAGCATGTTCTCTTCTCCTGTGTTCTGAAACAGATTACTCCAAAATGTTAACACAATTTCTAAAAATGATTGGTTTTGACTAGTCCTCAATATTAGGTATTATTTAGGACATTGGCTTTAATGCATAGCAGATTTTTCTTCACAGGTGAGAATATTTAATTTTCTGTTTTTCAGCTTATTTATATTACAGTTTATGATATTAAGGCATGAGATGCTTTTATACAAGTGGAATTCATCAGTAGTCTTTTAAAGAAAAAGATATAGAGGTTTTGGTTTTGTTTTTTCTTCCCTCAGGAGATGAATGCACCATCTTTTAGAGTAGAAAAGAATGAAGATGGGTCAATGCATTTACATTACTATTCAGACAGAAGAGGTCTGTGCCATATTGTGCCAGGTAATGAGACTAAATGCAGAGTACAGATCAATGCAATATGTATACAGAGTAATCATATATTTGCAGATACACTCGAAGTTCAGTATTTTTTTTCAGCTGAGGACTGGCCATAGAATTGAAGCCTGGTAGAGTTCAGTTTCCAGACACCCGAACTCGGTATTTCCCTACTGCCTGATCACTCCTAGCTCCCAGTAACTTTCATCAAAAATTATTGTATGACAACCCAGGCCATAAATATCCATTCTTGCTATAGAATTCTTTCCCAGGAAGAAAAATTAAAGTTCATGATGTGTATTGTGTCTGTTTATTAATTCTCAGTGACTTGTGCTTTTAAAATTACAGTGAAGTAGAAATTCTAGTTGAGTTGAAGACAATCATCCACTCTGTAGTACATCCAATCTGTAAAACTCCTACTGAACCCTGCTCAAAATGGAATCTTTTACCAGCATTGACCAGAATCTCCAGAGTTGTACTTGTGCAAAGATTAGATGGCTGTAGATCTGTAAGAGATGATCATATTCCTTTCTTTCATAAATGATGCTGAATTTAGAAGTTCATCAAAACTCCTCACTTCATCCAAACTTGTTTCATATTGAAAGTACAGAACTATTTGGAATTTCAGGCAGAGCTTTTGATGTCATTGTCCAGTATTTTGCCTAATACCTAATCAGAAAGGAGAGAACTGACTGTGCATCTTCATGAAAGATATTTCCTTCCTTTCAAAGTATAATATTGTTCAATGACTGAAATAGATTGTATAGTGGAATCTCTTTAGATTCCCTGCACTTTTTGGGTTAGTGGGAATTCATATTACTGTCCTATGGCTACTTGAACACATTCCTCAAGAGATCCTGCTGAGCTTCTTCTAGTGAAAATAAGCATTTGTCCTCAGCCAAGGCAAAAGCAGCAGTAACTTTAAAGCTGACCTCCTATGTGCATATTCTCATCATGGCAACAGTAGCAAGAACGACATGGGTCACTTTCTTCTTCCTGAGTCCTTTGGAAAAGTGATTTCTGAAACAGTGAAATTCCACTGTGGGCCCTCTAAAAGGGGAATTGAAAAGGTTTTGTTCTTGGCAATACCTTGTCTTTTGTTTCCCCTTCAGGAATCATCGGTGCAGCAGCCCTGGATTTTTTTAACATTGAGATTTCAATGAAAATAGTCAATCAAACAGAAGAAGAAGAAAGAACTGGGAAAAAAGAACATATTGTTTTTCTTGTCACTCAAACCCCTCTATTTCCATGCAAGGAAAGAAATGAATTTTCTTCCTCACCTCAGTGTCTTGTTGACTCTGAAAAACAAATTGAGAACCAACTGAATAAAGAGGTATTTTAATATTCATTACCAGCATATTACTAAAATATATTTAAAATAAAAACACCCTTGAATTTCTCTTTGGATTTATTTCAACAGGACCTTGAAAAAGCCAAGAATGCAAATGGAGACAGAGGAAACTCTGTTTGTCCTGTTAAGAAAAGTCACTGGAAAACATTAAGAGGAATAATCACATTAGGAAAAGGTGAGAGATCATTCAGAGGGAGCTTGTCATCATTTCTGAGTCTCTTCAGTGAGAAAGTCAGTAAGCCTCCTTATCCCCACCCACCCATCCATTTTGAAGTTACCTGCAACTTTTCAAAATGTTTCTAGTTAAGTTTCTTTCGGTTTGACATTGATGATCAAAGAAAAATTGCAGATAATAAGCATGCTTAGTAATGACAGATACTTAAATGGAATATGACCTGTCACTTTTGTCTCTTAAACATGGTTTTCATCTGAAAAGCGTTCTTCTATAAAATGGCATTGTGTGGTGAATTTGATTCTTCATTCTCATGTCACTTGGTTTAAGATGCTGAATTTAAATGTGTGTTTTTTAACTTGGTAGATACTACTCCTTTCCAAAATTATCAACTGTAGTAAATTTTGAAAGCCAAATTACATCCTCCACTACCAAAAGTCTACTGCTAATCTAGTAATTTGTGTTTGTACCTCTATATATTAGATGTTTACTCATGCTTATAAAATGGAAGGAGTTTTTCAGTTAGGATCTTTTGATTCCCCAAAAGGAATGAAAATCTAGTTCAATATTAACAAGATGTCTACATTCTGGGATGAGTGAACAATTGAACCTGATATCACCTGGTTCAGTGTCACATGCATTACAAGGGCAGATATATTGAGTAAGAAATTAATATATATTTAGAATAAAATTTTAGAATAGCATTATTACTAAAAAAGATTCTTTAGCTATAAGTGTGAGTTATCAAGAGCCAGACTTTGATAAATTAAAAACCACATTGACTTCCCCTGAAGCAGTAAGAGGTGTAAAAACTAGGTTCTAAATTTGTGATATTTTGCACCAGTTTCCTGAGCGACCTGAATGTTTGTTCTCAGCAGAACTCACTGAAGTAGCTGTCATAGCCACCTTCAGGGGGAAAGAGATCACTGGAAGTAATCACCCTTTGGATTCTTGTGGTTACTGGGAATCCAAGTTTATACCATGAAGATCAAAGGTTTTGGGTGCTTTATTCAAAAGATGAGCTCTTTTTATAATTTTACCCATTGTATTCCTTTTACAAAAATATCAGCTAGTAAGCACAACCTACTCTGTAGATTTGTGACCATTTTGTAAAAAACCTCAGGGTAAAATAGCAACCAAACAGGAATTCAGTCTCTCTGCTATGGACATTGTATATATGGTTTATTGTATAGGAGACTAAAACCCAGATTATGCTGGGTTTTTTTCTCTTAAGAGTTCCTTAGTAGCTGGCAGAGTGTATTAAATCCACTTCTGTGCACATTTTCGTGGGAGGTAGCTGTGTTATATTGCTATGGCATCTGCAGATTCATAGAGGAGAAGCATCTACAGTTGTTCATCTATTCTTATTTTTTCCACATGATTTCATGCATCTAATGTTTTTTGTGTGCTTAAATGTTAAACACTCAGCCAACTCAGATTAGTTGCTAATCAGCTGTGGATTATACTGCAGAGCACTTAGCACAGATGTGTGCACATTTCTAGGCCCACACACTGTTTGCTTTGTCTTCACTCATTATGATATAGGGTCCTGTCTCACTGAGTGATGAAAAGCAATGCTGATTGGTTTTATGAGGTGCAGCCTGATTAAAAAACTACACATTTATCTCACCACAGGTAAGCTCCTGAGAGGATTTGATCCTGTTTATCCCAAGAGCCTCTGGATTGACACAAAAACATTTTGCAATGGACTTCCTTTTCATATGGTTTTTGACAAAGAGGTAGGACAAGCATGTGGTCAGGGCCCTTAGTTTGCATAAACCTCACAGTAATTTCCCTCTGTTTTGACTGTCCTACAGTTCCCTGCTGCGTGTGCTCTGTGTGCAGTGTACACTCACTTACAGGATTTGCAGAAATACTCTGTACAGAGACATGCAATAAACAAAACAACTGGCTCTGGATCATTGCAGATAGGAATCTCCTTTGAATTCATTGAGTTTACCATGTCTGAAACAGCTGCAGATATGCTGTCAAGGCTTATTGCAGCAGTCTACCTGTTACCAAATACTGAGCAGAATTTTTTGAGGTTTCTGGCCACCTTTCTGTCCCTGGATATAAACCAGAGACATGTCCCACCCTTTAAACTGGCTTTACACTTACAGTTTCCCCCTCTCCTCCCAGTTACTAATCTATCCCAAGGCTTTGAGGGCTTTGCTGGCAGCTGAGGCTCTATGTGCTTCCTGAGTCTACTCCTACATGCTTCTGCTGGGAAAACCCAGCTACCTACTAAATCAGTCTGCATGTAACCCCACTAGGACCCAAAAATCTCTGTCTGCTGGGGGAGAATTGAGTCTCTTCTCCTGTGCACACAGACAGTGCAGCCCCTTGGCAGGGCTGCCTTCTGGCTGGTTCCCAACTAGCCTGAGTTCCCACCAAGCTACAGGTGCTCTTGGACTGAACTCTGTGGAGAGAATATTGGCTTAAGACAGGAGCAAAGAAAGCAGAAGCTGAGGATGGGACAGCAGAAGAATGCTGAATACTTTCCCTGCAGGGAACATGTTTTGGCATCATGCTGATCGAGATTCCAGAGCACATAATCTTCTTCATACCACTGCCCACATCAGCCAAAACACAGAGTCTTAAACCTTTCAAGAGGGCCAGTAGGCATAACTTAATAGAATTACTAGTGTGTAAAGAAGAAAAGTTCTACACCCGCTACCGGTGGCTGGGTCAGAGCTTCAATAGCTGATAAGAAGCAGTGAAGAACACTTCTGCAGAGTTTAAGAGCTCACATATGGTCAGCAGAGTAAAGGAGAATGACTAAACCTTTACACATGGTTAAGAGAAAGCACCCCATGGCATCTATTAGAAAATTAATATTTTTCAAGGCATTTTATGCCACAGTTATTTTTGTTTTGGAACACAAGGCACTCTGGTATCTCTAATTTTCTCCTGCAGCTACCTGTAAGGCTGTTTGTTAGGCCTACACAAATGCAAGCAGGGATAATGACAGGTAGCTTTGGGTTTTTTTTCGCAATTGACAGGAAGGAACATTTTAATAGCAACATTCCTTTCTTGAGCCTTTGTCTTACTATGAAGGACATGCATTCAGAGCTGTGTAGTACTACATTAACAAGTTAGAAACTGTGTTCAGAAATAAGCTATATGCTCTAGCAAGGCCAATTGTGTGGAAATATATAAACAGTGATCAGCTGTAGCTTGGTCTGAACCCAAAGGGACATTAATTATAACACATGGTCCATATTTTCTTTTTAAGCTCAAAGTGAAGCAAGCTGGGGTGAGCATTCAAAAGATTGTACCTGGCCTTCAGACCATGGGCATCTGCTTGGATCAGTACTTCAGGATTGTTCACCCAGAAGTACCCTTCACCATCTCCAGCATTCAGAAATTCATCAACAGCCAGTTTGTTTTCCAGACTAGAAGAGAGATGATGCCTGAGTCATGGAGAGAGCGGCCAATGCTAGAGCTAAGAGGTACTTCACTGTTTCAATAGCATAAGTGCTCATATTAAATCAGGAATTACGCTGAGGTGCACTCCTGACCTCACTCAAATCCTATAAATAGCCTTTGGGCACTGAGGAGATTAGATAGTTCTGTTTAGAGAAACAGTAGATGCTTGTACACAGATTCTGCTATCATCTCATCAGATTTTGAAAGCTTTCAGTCAGAAACAACCACTCTGCTCCTATTTGAAAGGCTTAGGAATAGGGTGGTTTTCTGATGCTGCAAAACCCACATGTGAATCCGTTATTTATTCTTAATTTATGCCTTTGAGGGGAGTTATTTGCTGCTGGCTGGGTTTCAAATGTGATTAAAAATAGATTAGTTCTCGGTGCTTTTATTTTTTGTAGCACATTTCCAGATTCTGATTTCTATCTTCACACACCCCCCAAAGTCATGTAAGAATTTACCAGGTAAAATTATCTCAGCAAAAAAGATACAGTATTTGCTTTATTTTTACTGAGATGATCCTCTGCTTGGTGTAATTAATTATAATGGCATTTAGTTTAAGCATTCTGTGACTTCAATTTTGCTTTTCTGAACTCTGTAATGTGACCTAATTTTCTCTTTTGTCCTTTCACCTTTATGTAATGAGTGTCAAATCTTGTATTCCTAAGTTTCAGAAAAAAATTAAGGGTTTAGGGAGACCTTGAAAAAAGTAATGCCACCAAAATGAGGAACTTTGACTAGTCATGGGTACAATTGTACTTTCTCTTATACTCTACGAGTTAATTCACATGGTATTTCTGATGTTTCAATCCTCTTAGTTTTAATGCTGTTCATCCTGTAGCCCTGGGGATGAGGTGAGGGAGAAAGAAAGAAATAGGAATTTCTAGATTGCTGTTCAGAAACTTATGAAGCAAGTCAATAATAAAAAAATCAGAATCATAATCAAACATCAATCAAAACAAAAAAATCCTGGATCCCCCACCAAAAATCTCTTTTACCTTTCAGACATTTTTGTAACTGTTTATTTAGATTATGATAGTGACTGAAAGCTCCAATTTCCAGGAAGGAAGGTGCCATTAACTTTACTGGGACACAAACTATGCACGGTGAAATTAAATTTCAAAGGTTTTGCTTAATTACTGTGAGTCTCAGTTCCCCTGTGTATGATTCTGACTGACTGGCTTCAGGAACAGCTCAAGAACTAGGAGGAAAGGAGGGGAAAATGGGGAGGGAAGCAGAAAGGAGAGGAGAGATGTTGTGAGCACTGGGGTTCCTCATGAGGAGGAGGGACAGTTGGGCTCTGCCCAGCACCTGCAGTGAGAGAGTGATGCCTTCCTGGAACCTGACATTTTGTTATTTGCCCAATGTAGCTCCTCTGAACCAGTTCACTTCTAATTCACAGGAAACAAATTCCTGTGATCATCCAGACCCTACAGAAACCCAGTGTCCTTAGAACTCATCACCTCAAATTAACACCAGTAATGCTGAGCACCCTGTGAAAGGCCACACTGCTGAAAACCCTTACCCAACACTTGTTCCACACAGGCCAGATGATATGGATGGAGTCCCTGCAGTGCATGCTCTACCTCTGCTCCCCTTTGCTTCGCACTTTGCACGAGCTGGAGGAGCGGCAGATGCACATCGCAGACATCGCCCCTCACGACGTGACCAGGGATTTGATCCTCCTCAACCAGCAGCGACTGGCAGAGATGGAGCTCTCTAACCAGCTGGAGAGGAAGAAGGAAGAGCTGCGGATCCTGTCGAAGCACCTGGAGGAAGAGAAGAAGAAGACTGAAGCTCTGCTCTATGCCATGCTTCCCCAGCACGTGGCTAACCAGCTGAAAGAGGGGAAGCGAGTTGAGGCAGGTGAATGAACAGGATGCATTTGGGATGTGTGATTTGTGCATCAGGAGATGGTGTTAGGGAGGCTGGGGTGCTGGGACAGCCTCTTTGCCACTGCTGTGGAGTACATTCTCTGCTTGGTGACATTCTTGGGTAGGAAGATGAACAGACGCTTTATCTCGCTGATAATAAAAGCCAAGCTATTCTTTCAAAGAAAGCTTTGGAAGCTCTTTGCCAAAATTGTTTATTAGGTGGTGAAAGGTGGTAGTAGCTGCCCACTCAGTAAACAAAATTCAGAGTTTCAACAGTAGTCCGAGATTTTGGTTTTAATATGGGTATCCAGGGAGACAAGGGCTAAGAAGTGAAGGGAATAAAGAAAGTGGTCTTTGCTAGAAAATTCTCTTACTGTGCGATGCTATCTATAAATGTAGAGTCATGATGATTCCCACTGTTATTAAGGGTAGCAATAAAATGCCTAAATTCCCCTTAGCAAGCACAGGTATGAAATTAGGGATAATGAGCTAAGTGTATCCTGTATATGATGTATTCAGATGTTTGGGTTGAGATGTGCAATGATTCTTATATTTAATACACTCTTATATTGACACTTCTCCTTTATCTCAGGATCTATTTATGATTATTACCACTGAGGGGCCATAGAATGATCTTTTCAAACAAGTCTCAAGCAGATACCGTGATTGTCCAGCCATTACAAGTAACAAGTACTTACCACTGCTCTTTCTGCCCACAGGAGAGTTCAAGGAGTGCACTATATTGTTCAGTGATGTGGTGACCTTTACCAACATTTGTGCCCAGTGTGAGCCTATTCAGATAGTTCTCATGTTAAATTCAATGTACCTAAGGTTTGACAGACTGACCACGGTGCATGACGTGTACAAGGTAGGTGCTGATCAAAAAAGCTGTACAAATGTTTTATGCTTTTTGTTTTGTTTTTTTTTGGTAAATGTACTGAAATTCTCTTCACCACAGCATGATTGTTGATAAACCATAAAATATTACCTTTTTGTAGTGGCCATACAAACTGAAAAACATGGAGAGAGAAGTGTGATTAAATCTGTTTAAGATTTTTGGATAGGAATGCAACTTTTATCGTAGGCTAAAGTCTCTTTCCACAATGCTAATACCAGAATTTTTTCATACATTTCTCTCTGCCCTTTCTCAAATGCCTATCCAACATGACTAATTTTCCCAGTTCCTTTATTTAAACGTGTTGTAAATAGGTCACTATGTCATTAAGTGTCTCTTTTGGTGGGAAATAGCATTATGGACAATACCCAGATAATATCTGACTTTTATTTCATTGAGATCTTCAGCAATGGTATCAATCTCCTACTGAGCCCCAAAGAGCATCAATTAGACCTAGACTGTAATGTACATGTGATCTCCAAACTGTGCTGGAAAGATCAGAGCCCTGTCTGGCCTGTAATAACAGTATCATTAACACTTCCAGAGTTACCAGATTTGATGTGCTGAAGAGCAGTTCCTAAGTTTCTGTCTGTCCCCAGCTCATTAAGTATTTAGGAAAGCAGAAATAGTAAAGGGTGAAATCCAAATCTCATTCATTCCTTGCTCAGGCAAGGCACACAGTTCATCCCACAATAAATTGTACTGGGAAATCAGAAGCATTTCTTCCTTGACAAGGAATCTGTATTCAATAATTGAAGCATCCAGGATATGGCCCACAGATTTTAGGAAAAATTAACATCATATTCTATCTAAATCATCCATCATGAGTAAATGATCTGTCACTGTGATAATCTCCTTTTGATGCCTGTATATAACTCCTGTTAATATTGAAGGAGGTTACTGGGGTACAGAGAGCAAGGATGAGATTACTACTGCAGGGAATTGGGAAAGAAATGAAATAGTGACATTGATCAAAGAAATTTGGCTCGAGCTTATAAACATCTGAAGTTATGAATAAATCTTGTTAAATGAAATCTTCTACTATGGCTGAAAAATAATTAGGGTATCTATTTACATTAGTAGCTTTTTACAGTTGTTTTTAATTTGTAACAGAAAATTACTGGCATCACTGTGGGTTTGGCTATCTGATAGAAGGCATGGACAGGAACACGTTCTTTGAGATTGATGTGCTGAACAGTTTTAAGTCATTATGTTAATGAACAAACCTAAATATTAAATTATGTTTCCACTCTCCTATCTGTGTTAATTTTTCAGAAAGCAAATCAATCTAATTTAAAAGATTTCTTGTTTACTGATGATAAATGGGCCAGTGAAGTCTCATAAGAGCAGTTTAGAAAATTTCCTTACCATGTAACAGTCCTTTACAGTGAATTTCAAACATTTGAGAATTCTCTGTTTCAAAGGGGTCTGTTCTACTCCCAGGAATATTTCTGGTACAGGAACAAAAGTATTTCTCATGTACAAAAGTATTTCTCATGTACTTCTTTACCAAGTATTTCAAGGAGACTGGATGCCGGAAGGAGGACGAACCCTTCAGCATTTGTCTCACAGGCTGCAGCTGTTGTGGGAAAACAGCTGGTTGTAGGGGAGGATGCTCCCAAATTGTTTGGCTCACACTGTGTTCTGTGACATCCTGGAGATCGGAAGTTCCTTAATTTCATGTGAACCCCTTAATCATAATCATCAGTGAATAGGCTCCCTTGCTTTATTGTGACTTTTTAAAAAATAAATCTCTCTTAAATAAGAAATACACTTTTAGCACCAATTGTGAATTAGAGCTAATTAATAGCACTCATCTATCAGGTAACCTCCTGGCTCAGAAGTCTGTGCCTGGGGCTAGCTCTTTGCATGGAGGTCTGCCCTGGGTAAGAGGAAGGCAAACGGTCTGACACTTGCACAGCAGCCCTTTCTCCTTAGGGTCTCTCACACTGGTGTCTAAAGTGGGTCAAGTGAGCAGGGACAGCATGTGTTGAAATTTTTAGTGTGCAGTGAAGGAAAGGATCTCCATCTCAAGGAAACTCACATGTGCTAAAGCTTTTCAGTGACTGGAAGCATCTTTTAAGAGAAAGGGGCAGCTGGTGCAGATAAGAAGAGCCCTCAACAGCAAAACACTAACCTGAGTGAGATATACCTGGCATGCTGATGTGCTTGTCCCTCTCAATTAAAGGTGGAGACAATTGGAGATGCCTACATGGTGGTAGGTGGGGTCCCTGTGCCTGTGTCCACTCACGCTGAGCGAGTTGCTAATTTTGCCTTGGGCATGATAATGGCAGCCAAAGGAGTGCAGAACCCAGTTTCTGGAAATCCTATCCAAGTAAGTTAACACAAAGGTGCACGTGTGTCTGTCTGCTTCTTGTGCTGAGCTCCTGGTTAATGTATTGCAGCAGGACCTCAGACAGCTGCTCCTGACTCCCCTGTGGCTTTGGGCAGGGCCCACACGGGCACATTTTTCACGAAGAGCCTCTCCCTGTGGATATTTGATATCGTACTGGTGTCCAGTGTTGTGTTGAGATGAACTTTTAGGTGGCTGGATAGCATTAAGAAAGATGTTAAATAACAAGTGACATTTTTGGGGGGTGTTTTATGTCTTTGTAAAGATTCGAGTTGGGATCCATACAGGTCCTGTCTTGGCTGGGGTTGTTGGAGAAAAGATGCCTCGTTACTGTTTGTTTGGAGACACAGTGAACATTGCTTCCCGCATGGAGAGCCACGGTGTCCCGAGCAAAATTCACCTGAGCTCCAGTGCCTATCAGTGAGTAACTGTCATGGAAACTTCACCTATTCAAATCCATGCTAAAATCCAGTGCCATGGCAGCTGCACCTTTCAGTGTAGATGCTGCTTAGTCACTCATTTAAGCAGATTGTAAAGGAAAATCACTGCTTGTAAAGAGTTTGATTTTTTTCTAATTTTTCCAAATGTACTTATATATAGTAGCAGAAGTTTGAGAGCCTCCATCCCAGAGAGCAAAATATATAAACAAAAAAAATGGTGATAGCTTATTTGGAAGTACTGGTAAATTGATGTAGATGTTAGAAAGACAGAACATTTAGAACATTTAGTAACAAAAGCTTTAAAATCTCTGTTTGAGCACCATAATTTGTAATGAAACAGTTTTGTTTACACATACTAAGGATTAACCGTATAAACAGCTATCACCTTCATGCTGTAATTTACTTTCCAGAAACTCATGTTATTAAAAAATTAATATTACATTTTCAAGAACTTTATGCATGCATAAAATCTGTATGCAAGAGTGGTACAAAGACAAACTACAAAGGAAGGATTGCAACAACATTGTCTGGGCACATAGGAATGATGTTGGGAAAATGAGAACTCAGCTGGCATTGAAATGGGCAACAAAGTTCAAAGGCAGTCAGAGGAGCTTCTGCAATGTCAGAATATAAATAGAAACATGGACCTGCTGTGGCAGGTGATTTAGTGACAGTGCCCTGAAGAAAGGCTGAGTTACTCAAGGCCTGTCTTGCCTTGGTCTTCACTGATGAGATCTTCAAGGTCCCTGCACCAATGGTCAGGGTTCAAGGAGTAGGTGAACTACGAGCATTGGAAGAGGATCAGAGCAGAGGTCTTTTGAGACACCTCAATCTTTGGAAGGCTGTGACTGTCAGCACCATAGCAACTGAAGAAAGCCAGATGCTACAGCTGTATGGAAAAATGACAAGGGGCACAGGGTGAAAGTGTGGGCTGATCAGCCCCGTGTCAGTCCCAGTGAAAATCAAATGGCCATTTTTGGACACATGAAAAAGGCAATTGGGAATAACAAGTCTGGATGTAAAATAAATTAGTAAGTCATGCTTGATGGATTTGATTGCCTTCTCTGATGCAATGACTGGGGATAATCCTGTCTATCTGATATTGGCTGCCTCAGTTCTTAAATTCTATTTAGTGGTCAATAAGAACCCTCCACCCTACTGAAGTATTTGACTATGTGATCTATTAATTTTTGATCAGACTTTATGTGTAAAGCTATGAGAACACAGCAGGCTTGAATAAACAGTTGAAACAAATCCTCAGTTGTTCATGAATTGAGACTTTTCCCCAGACTGTTGTGATTTCATCACTCAGCTCTTTTAAAACATCAGTGTCATTTTTACTTGTCTTGAATTTTCATGTGTCATTTTGCTTCTGATACTTTAGGTGCCTAAAATACAAGAATTTTGAAATTACTGAAAGAGGAGAAATAGAAGTAAAAGGCAAAGGGAAAATGCACACATACTTCCTCATTAGAAATAAATCTGCAACTGAGAATGAGATTATGGGAAGGCCAATGAAGGATTTAGATTCTGGCCATGAATCTGTTCAGTCCTTTCCAGAAGGCAAGACTGAAACAATGCCAAGTTCTCATCAGCCAGGTAGAGTCAACTCAACACATATTTTCCGCCTTGAACAAATGAATGTTAATACAATCCAATTAAATGTCCTTTTGTGTTCTTTTTTCAGCTACTCGGACTCAGCCAGAGAAGGACGGGACCCTAGCTATTGCAATGAAGTATGTTGATGGCCCCACAGATACACAAAACAGCCTCAAAAGAAGAAATCAGATGAAAGTTGGAGATTTAACAGGTAGTTATTTAGTTATCATCTCACAAAGACCACAGAGCTAGGAAGTAACTAAGGCTTAATCTTGCAAGTTCTTTATATTCATTTTCTAAATAACCGTTGTTTTACTCAAGCCAGAAATTCATGCCAACATGTACACATTACCCTTCTGCACACTCTTCAGGGCCAGAAAAATTTCACCTTTGGAGCAATCCCAGGTGATAGAAGGATTGTGCACTAGGGAGAAGGAAGCTGACGGAGCAGTCAAACCCCAGAGCCCTTCTGGCAGTGCAAATAGAATGGATAAATGTTAGACAGCTCTTCACAGGGACAGACCCGTGCACTGTTCATGTACACATCTTTTCCTAGAAAAGATGTAGTTGTGGGGGAGCCTTATGAAGTCAAGAGAGACCTCAGTCCTCAGGCCAGTCTGCTGCAGGAGTCAGAAGGATTTATTGCCATGCTCATGTTCTGTGACCAAAGTTCATTCTCCTTTGAAGTAGCTGATACTGAGAGATAACAGATTTGATGCCATAACAACCTAATCTAATGCAGCAAGTCTTGTAGTTCTATTTATGTGTTTTGTGGATTTTATACAGACTAAATATGTTGTTGTTAATTACTAGAAAATATTTTACTGCCTTCCCTCCCACCTGCTTAGATGTGGTAGTTAATCTAGTATGTGGTGTGCTGACAAACAGAAACCTCTCTGGTCCTTAAAAACTCACACTGCAGGAGTGTTTCCTTTCAGGCAAAACTTGTGATTCCAAAAGCGATGGGAGTCTCCATGGCAACCAGCATGCAGATGATGGTCCTCGTCCTCCAAACCAGGGAAGAGTCAAACCTGCTGCCGAAGAGCCACAGAATAGAAATGTTCGCTCTAATTTTTGCACTTTACTCTAAGTTTCTTACTTTTACATTAAACAGAGAAATTTTATTATGATTTTGTGCATTTTGCTGTTATGGGACTGATTTTGTATATGAGTACCACATGATTTTGTAAAACAAAAAAAGAAGAAAAAAGACATTTCATCACAGTTTTCAGTAAAAATAAAACAGTGGAGGAAGTTTTTTTTAATCAATCGACATAGGCCATATAATACCTCCAGTGGAGAAAGAAACCCTTGCAAGATGCTTTGAAGATGCATTTTCCAGCCTGTGCCACTTCTTGGAATATCCCTGTGTAAAAATCATGTGTTGGTATCTGATGCAGCAATCGAGAAAGAGGTGACTCATCCAGCTAGAAATATTCCTACTCAAATGAGCACTTGCCATAAAAGAAACATTCCCTGAAGTGACCATCTGTCTTGACTTCAGAACAGCCAACAACTTCCCTGTGTAAGGTAGCAGAGTTCCATCTACGTTCTAAGTGTAATAACAGCTTAATCTCTTAACAGGTCTTTTGTTGGGTAAGGGCATTATGAAGTAGAAGTGCAGAATAGATCTAAAACAGCCTGTATTTTTGCATCCTGAAGAGAAAATAATGTGTACTTGATAGCACCCAACAGCAAAAAAGAGCATCTGTGATCTCTGAACCAGCCATACATGCTGTGCATAGAAGGACGTGGAAAGGGTGGAGTTACAAAGCATCAGATTTGTCACAACACTGAAGGACTGTTCAAAGCCTACAACCCATCTGAGACCTTCAAATGACTTTCAAGTTTATTTCTCATTTTGTCATCCCAGCTAAACAAAAAAACCCAATTTTCAGGACTGCAGAAGGAAACTGTCAGTGCTGGAATTAATGTTGCTAACATCATTGAAAACAACAGCATTAAAGATCAACATTGCTTACCTGGTGTCAGAGGCTGCTCAGCTGAAATACTTCCATGCTGATATATTCTTAGATTATGCCTGATCAGAAATGGCAGAGAAAAATTGAAGTTCATCTGTCAGGGATTTCAGAGAGAGGAGCAAAAATACAATGGATATAAAGGCTGTAGACAATTTGGTGCATCATAAATTGTGCTCTCACTCCTGTAAATGGAGCTTGGAGTAGGTAGGTGACTTTGACAGAAGATGTGCCCTGCACACTGATTTATTACCTCTGGGTGTGAATTAATTGACTAAGGATGCAAGCATGAGACCAATGTGAACTTTGAGCAAGAACTCACTGGAGAAGGTGGTAGTGTTACTACTCTGTAACAGTCTGGAGCATCACATTTCCATCTCTGTGTCTGCAGCAAGAGCGAGGCTCTTTAAACACCAGACAGAGAGCTAAGACTGATGAAAGGCATCTCCTCCTCTTTATAGTATAGCCAGATGAAATTTCACCTGGTTAGATTTTTTTTTTTTTTTTTTTTTCAAATCTCTGAGACAGGAGCTCCATAGTCCAGGAGCTTGGCAGCTCTGTCTATGCAGCAATTAGTGCAATTAGACCAGCAGAGGAGGATGCACAGAGTGAAACCATCAGTGCTGGTGTCCACACTAGAGATGTTCTAGGGGGTTTGCTAGGTGTGGTCCCATGCTGTGAATACCTGTTAGCTTTTGGAGCACCTTAGAAGCACATCCTCTGACTTAGTTTCATCCAGAAGAGATCCATTTGTGTGCTGTGAGACCACTTTACAGTGTGAAACAAAGTATACAGTAAGTGGGTTTGAGCAGGAAATGCACTCAGGAGTGTACTCCTGGCTGACTGAAATGCTGTTGTAGGCACACCTTGTTACAGGAGGACTTTCCACCATACAGCTGAGCAGCACCATTCAGGGAGAGTGCAATTTTATGAATGGAAAGCTTTATTTATTTATTTGGATTTTGTTATCTAAGCATTGTTCATTATTTTGGCAAGGGAGATGTCTACTGTATGGTGATGCTGCACCTAAGGGTTATAATTGTTAAGTTGGGAATCAAGATCTCAAACACTGGACTCTGTGGTACCCTCAGACACACATCATTTCATCTTCACCCTCAGTAACACCTCTCCATTGTTTCAGTGCTCATGGCTTTGTGCTTCTGTAGTACAACCATAGCTTTAAAAAGACTTTCCTGAAGAATGAGAATACCCAATTTCTCTTTCACTTACAATGATGTAAAAGTGAAGTAACAGTTAAATCAACACTATGCCAGTGACTGAAGTCAAGAAGGAGCTCTGACAGGTCTTTTGTGTCTCCAGCCTAGAGATGTGTTTCAGAACTCTTGACTAGTCATGCTGATGGAACAGAGAATGTGTCATTTAACAAATGGCAGTGGAGGACTCTGTCATTATTGGCATTTTCTATGGAGATACAAAGCCACTTTAGTCCCAAGCACAAGTGTGACACAGGAGCTGACAACTCTCAGTGGCCAGTGTGAATGCAGCAGGGAAGCTCTTGCTGTCTCTGCTGCTCTTGCAGTCCCAAACCTGCACAGCTGAACACCACTGACCACTTCTTTGAAAATAGAATTTCCAGTTAGAAATGGTCCAACCAGCCTGGCCTCCAGTGAATAGGGTCTGGTATATATAGTCTGGGGTTTAATATAGATACATTAGAGAGTAGTTTTAGGTAGAAGCCCAGAGCTCCTCTGACCTTGTATGGATCATCTTGGGAAGAAGAAAGAAAAGAACCGTGGCTTAATTGCTGCAAGCATCTCTCTGTCCTTTAACCTTGCTTTGCTTAAGCCTGCCCTTCTTGCACTGAACAATCTATGGATGTTTAATATTGAAATGTTTTAATTGCCAGTAAGTGCTCCATGGTAAGTTACTTCATGCTGTACTGTGGTAAAAATGATGTGCTCAGTGGTTTCTCTGTGGCATCTGCTACAATCTGGTTCTCCTGGAGATGCAGAGCTGGGTCAAATCTGCACAACTGCTTCTAAAAATTAATGTGCCTGTGCATCATCATGTGTTCTTAAATCTGTAGGCACTGCTAAAGACTGGAAAAATATAATTAAATAATAAATCTTTTCATTAATATACTGACTGCCATTTGTCAATGACTACTTTGATTCCTGTCCCTCTTCTCCCTTCCACTTTTTCTGTTCTCTTTTTCCTCTAGGCCTACAAAAGTACACAGTCTTTGTGTCAGTCACATATCTACAGTGAATTGACAGGAGAAGAGAATTCCCACCACTGCTTCATGGAAGCTGAGGCTTAGAAAAATTAAAAGTTGAGATTTTTGAAAGCTTTCTAAAGCATATGGATTCCCAAATCCCATTAAATCTGGTGTTAAAACATTAACTGTACAATCTTGGGTACCTTAAGGGTCCAGGGGCCAGATTTTTCAAAGACTTTTATTACTTTGCTAAGTGAAAACAACTGGATTTAGATGCTTAACTGAACACATATGCAGTGTTTAGTTCCCAAAAATGATGCTTTCCTTAAAACATTTAAAAAGCACTTCCCTGTAAAGCCTTCTAAAATGGGCTGTTTAGTACACTTTCCAAACTGGAACTTTGTTTGCTGGAAGTCATCAATTCATTAGTTCTGTCATTATGATGCAACTCTGTATGGATCCCAGCTGAACATAAAAATACATAAAATAGCAGTGAAATTGAAATTACTACTTCAGTTGTGAGAATATATTAAAAGTACACTTGAATATAAAAAACCATGGTGAAATTCAAAATAAAAAAAGGAACACAGATTTTCATAGAAGTATACAACATCATGGAAAATCTAGAGGGGATTTTTTTTTTCTACCAACTCTCTGCTTCCACCTTAGAAAACTCAAAACTTTAAGAATAGACAACGAGATGAAAATCTTCCTTAAAGTTATCTGTACAAACATCTACTATTCATGTATTCTCCGTACAATATGCAATCATCAGTGCTTCCTGTACATAAAGAAATATCAGTGTTTTGATTCCATAAATAGTTGTAATCAAAATAAACACATGGAATGCTATCTTTACTCATATGACTAGACTAACAAGCACTGTTCATTTTTTGCAAGCTGTCTGCAGTTCTCTCTCACATTTATTGTGCACCTGCTTGCTGAATTTCTGCTAATGATTTTTGGTCCAAGGTGTACTGGGGAGCCATTGCTGAAAAATTCTGATATTCACAGTCCTTCCTATTTTGACTTGGTGTCCAGCCTTTAGTCTCCAGCTGGATGAGCACACAAAGTCAGAAGCAGATTTGTAGTCACATTTTCATACCAATAGGTACTTGCTCTCCCCTGTGCTCTGTTAGAGGTGAACCCCAAATGGACACAAATTCATTGCCAAGCTTTGCAGAAATTCAGGGCAGTATTAAGTGACTCTGTAACACCTCCTTTACTTTGCTGTATTACTACTGTGAAGTTTGAAAGCTTTACCTACAGAGAAAACCTCACAGGCTCTTTGATAGTTCTTATTTTGTCATTTGCATCAGACACCTTTCTGTCAAGGGAATCAGCAAACACGAGCGGGGACACGGTTTCTGCTTTTTGTGACAAACACATCAAACCCAACTTCAACACTCTATTTACATCAGTCCTGAGGTAAGGGGTCCTTGAGACACGTTGCACAGAGGCACTTTGTGGAGGTACCTTTGCTTTGTGTGGTTTCATCTCAGTGTCTGGGCTTCCAGCTGGCTTTGTCGTGGCTTCCATTTCCATGCTGAACATGGGGCCAGTGACCCGAAACACGGCTGGGTGATGCTCTGTGGGCACCCTGCCAAAGCGTTTTGCAGGAGAGGAACCTGACACACAGCTATCATTTCAGGCCAATTTATCTCAGAAATCAATGGGCCTTTAAAAATTCACCAGCTCACATATCCTTTTCAGTGATGGTCATTAGATGTTTTGTGCTCTGATTTTGTGGGCTTTTGAGAGAACCTTGCTTTTCAGCAAATGATGACACATCCATTGGTAAGAGGAAACTCACAGCCTTTACTTTAGCCCTGGAAAAAAATGAGAAATCTTTATGAGGATTACAAATGTATAAAACATGCAGAGAAAGTAAAAAAAACCCAAAAACAAAACCAAGAAAAAAAAACCCAACAAAAAACCCTCAACCCAAGCCAGCAAGTAAAAAGTAAATGCTTTCAACCCTTGCACACTACTGGAGGCAGGATTTCGTGCCATTCACATGGTCATCCCAAAGGACCAAGCACAGTCCTGTCTGCTGGAAGCATCTGCCTTTTTCCATCCAGTCTCACATCTCTCTGTCACTGCCTGACCTGCGTGTACAAAGCTGTGTGTGCACAGAACCCTGGGGGTGCATGTGCACCCACAGAGACCCTTCAGTCATTTTAGTATAATAGCCCTGAAGAGAGCTCTCAGCCTTCTTATCCTGTATTTAAATATTTAATGCTTTTTTTTTTTTTCATTTACCAAACACAATGGGAATCCCTTGGTACAAATAATGCTTTAGCATACATGAATTGAAATATTTTAGACATGCAAATTAGAGATGATTTGTTAGCAGTGCTGGTTTTTTATTACTTGGATGCAACTGCACTCTATATAAATTCAAGGTGATACTTTTACAGAGTTAATTTTAAAGCAAAAATATTCATATCACATACAGGATTATAGCTTTGGAGCAAAATGTGAGGAAGCTACAATAAAAAAAGAATAGGAAAACCTGACATGAACCAGCATGCTGGGAAGCAAAAATGTCATCCTTGTAAAAAATTAAGCTTAATAAGCTTGCTGAACTAATTGCTAGAAATTGGCTTACTAGCAAAAACTAAGATTGGTGTCTGTGTCAGACATTTGGGTATATAACAGAAACACCCACCATTAAGACCATAAAAGATATGAAACGTTTTTTGGTGTTACAAACACAAAGCTTCATGCTTCAGGATATCAACCAGCCTGCAAGGGGGTTAGGTGAAAAGCTCTTTCCACAGCCATTTCTCCTCCTAAAGCAGCCAGCAGTGAGTGCACATGAGTCACTGTTCAGCTTGACAAGGCAGCTCTAATGACAGCGATAAAATCATCAGCACTGTCGTTTGGCCACGGGGCACCCGGTAGGTCCCCAGGCATTCGATGTAACAGATCTGTGCTGCTATTTTGATTGCCTTGAAAGCTCTTTCCCCTCATGAGCAAGCAGCAGTATTTGCCATTGCCATCCCATTCCTGCACGCTGCCCCTGTGTTTCCTACCACGCACACCTTCCACATGAGCTGGCTCGAGGGCAAACCCTCTGGAAGCATTCATGTGCACTGAGAGTCTTGAGTTTCCCTGGACCCAGTGGAGTGTGCATAGAAATCCAGAGTTACAGGGTCAGGGTGCTTCGGAAAACGATACGAGCTCCCTGCCAGGGACTAAATTTAGGTGTCTAACTGCTGTGAAACATCTGACCCTGAAATGTCCTTACAAGAAAACCCAGGTGCCTCCGAAAGCTTGGCCTCATTGTCCTCTGCAGCCCCTCAGAGAGGAACTGGGCCCCAAATCAGGCTGGGCACTGGTTTGCTCTGAGGATTTAGGGGGACAGAATAACAGCTGTTGTGATGTGCCATGCACAGGTACCTCCACACAGGTGACACAACCCACAGCAGGTGTCAGCCCCTGGGCTGGCCACTGGAGCCCTGCCCCAGGGCATGCACGGACAGAGCCATGGACTTTTCCCTGCTCAGACACATGCTTTGAGGCCATTTGGATTATTTTCCTTTGGAGCACATCATGATTGGGCTAAACCCAGGAATCAGCATGAATTCCCAAGGTTCATATCAGCAGCAGGGTATGGCTGGGCTATCATATATCACAGTCTCATTACTGCTGGTTCTACCTGTGGCTTTTGTCCTGTGTTGGAAAGCTTCTCATCAATGAGCAGAAACACTCAAGGCTGGTCCAACAGCCATTTCACTTAATTTAGAAGCTGTCCTGAGACTACTTTTTTCAAGGCTGAAAGCATTAACTTGTAATGCTTCAGTGACAGGGGAAATATGATACAGTATATCTAAATCCATGAGCCACAACAGTCATACTTCTAAAGGCATAGTGCAGAGTTCCTTGGTATTTCCATGCTTTTTGTTCAAAGTTTAAAAATCCCTTTCAAGCTTAGCTTGTCAGAACATCACATCAATCTGCAAAACCCTGCCTGGCTTTAACAGAGCAAAGATTTCAACCCCTTTCTCTCTCCCTCAGCCTCTCCTTTCTATAACAAATTTAACCTGCTACCACTGCCAAACCTCATGCACTGCAGGGAGGAGAAGGACAACTTCCTCAAAGGAGGTCTCTAGTCTGCTCAGGGCCCATATATGTTCAAACAACAACTTTGCTGAAAATATACTAAAACCCAGAGCAAAGTCCATATAACTTATTAGGTAAAACCCATAAACAGCCCAAGCACAGGATGCTGTGAAGGCAAACCAAACCTACCTGCACTTACAGACATGCTCCTGAAACAGCTTCATGTTGCTGGAGTGGCTGGAGGAGAGACAACTGGCTGGTGATTTTTCAAGCCCTTTCTCCTCTTCCCTGGTGAGTTGTGCTGCAGCAGGAGGGGCTGGTGGCTGGGCACTGCGTGGCACCTCTGGGAGCCCATTGCTGGGAGGCTTCCTGCCCGACCAGTGGGACCTTGTGCTGGGAGGAGCAGGAGCTGGGGAGACAGTGGGGTAGCGTCTCACAGTCATGGCAGTATCTGAGAAGCAGAGAAAAAAGCAGAGCTAGAAATAATAACAACAACAACAACAAAAACATCAGTTAAGATATCCTCAATGTATTTTTGGAGACTGACTTTTTATATGGGCAGATAGCAATAGAACAAGGGGGAACAGTTTTAAACTAACAGAGGGGACATTTACATTAGATTTTAGGAGGAAATTCTTTACTGTGAGAGTGGTGAGGCACAGGAACAGGTTGCCCAGAGAAGTTGTGGATGCCCCGTCCCTGGAAGTGTTCAAGGCCAGAATGGATGAATCTTTGAGCAACCTGTGGAAGGTGTCCCTGCCCACAGCAGGGTTGTTCAAACTACATGATGTTTAACCACCTACCGTCCTATTTTTAACCACCATTTTGGGTTTCAGAAACATTTTGTATGTGGTGAAGCTGAGAGGCAGAGGAGGCCAGACAGCCCCTTTAGGTCCCACCCTTTGCCCTAGAAGGCAGCTGGAGAGGAAGAGCCACAGGGTTAGAAAGCACTTTGCACAGTTTTCCCATTTGCCAAAAGACCAGGGAGCTGTTCCCAAACTGACAACATCCATAGCCCCCAGGAGCCCCTGTCTGAGGCCTTCATGCTGGTACCTGGTCAGTGGGGTTGGCAGCAGCCACTACTGCACCACAGCACCCCTCTGGCTGCACATAAATCCTCTAGTGCTGGTCAGCCACTCATTTCTTCACACAGATTTGTCTCCATGAAAACTTGTGGGGTCATTTCTCCAATACTTCACACCAAGCAACATTTTGCTCTAATTCCTGCTTCGTTAAATCCCCCAGAAGTCCCAACTAGACTTCTATAAGCGAGGAATATTTCCATTTTTCTACTCTGATAAAATTGTGAAGAGAATGTATTCCTATATATTTGACCCCTCTCTGCCTCAGTGAGAATGAACTGTGCTATCTGCAAAAATAAACTGCACATCTGGCGCGATGTATGCAGCCAACCCATCATTATTTGTTATTATTTGTAGCATTTTTCTCAAATTTTACTAAGGCAGGATGGGTTATGGCATGGTTACAAGTGTTGGCCCTTTTCTGCCTGGAACAGAAAGTGGACAGGCGGACAGGCATTTGGAGAGAGTCCATGCCTGCGAAAACCCAAAGCTGAAAGACAAAATCTGCTTAAGCAAACTGAACTCTTTGACTTGAATCCTTTGTTTGAGCAGCAGCAAAATACTCCACTAAACTCAGCTAGGGGGACGCACCCTAAAAAAGCCCACAGAGCAAGGCACACAGCACTGGTGGGTTTGGTGTGAGCACAGAACGAGGCCGGAGCAATTCCATGGCGTTCACCAGACAGCCGGCCAGCAGCTCACCCCCATTCCCCGCGGACAGGGCACGGCAGGGCTGGCAGATCCTGCACGGGCAGTACCAGGGGTGCTGTGGACAGCCCCAGACAGCCCCGCTGGTCAGTCAATACCTGTCTGCTCCCTGGGCGCTGGAGCGGCCGCGGAGTTTCCCTGCGGGGATGCTGGGGATGCAGGCGGTCCCTGCCCCTCGCTGCCGACGCTCCTCGCACCGCCGCTCCCACCTCCTCCTGCCGGCACAGCTCTCTGCCCGCAGCCCTGCAGCTCGCCCTTCAGGGCCCTGTTTTCCCTCTCCAGCCTGTTGATTTGGGAACGCATCTTGCGGATGACCTGCAGGAGGTGCGTGTTCCCCTCCATGCTGCCCTGCAGAGCGGCTCCTCAGCACACCCTGCCCTTAAAAGCCCCTGGACAATGGGAGTCCCTCCCCGCACGCCCAGCACGGGTCAGATCCCGGCACTGGGAGGGCTGGACCGAGCTGTCAAGTCGCTAAGAAAGGGCCATGATTTATTCATTCGGGGGCTCGCGTTTCAGAGCAGAGCCGGCCTCTCCCCACCGCACAAATCACTGTCAACACGGGATCGCTGCACCCACGGAAACCCGCCCGCCCCTCGCCGGCCTCTTGGTTTTCTCCGCATGGCCGGAGAGGACAGAGTCCATCTCCTTTGGGTTGCCCAAAAAGGCCAGCGATCGTCTCCATGGCACGGAGAGAGGGTTGCTCTCTGCTGGGCAGCAATTCTTCTCTCCCTTAACACAGGGTGAATTACACTTTGTGCTCTGTGCAGCTGGAATTTCAATTCCAGAATTAGCAATTTCTCACAGGAAAATTAGATTTCTAAATGAAAGCTGATACGGTGCAAGAAGCCTGCTATTAAAAGCATATGCCCACAGCTGTGGTGGAGAAGCAGGTACACCAAAGCTCTCCTGGAAGGCTGTGGCAGAGCCTGGGCCCTCCATGGGCACCCAGGGAGGCTCGCTGGACTGGAGCGCCTGCTCCAGCATCCCAGGAGTGTAACGAGAGACAGACCAGGCATGATTCTTGCATTAGCAAGAGAAACACAATCCCCTGTACTTCTCTCATCACCTAGTCCCTAAAGCCATCTTTCTGTTGGCAGCAAGGAGCAAAAGCCTGTGGAGCAGTCTTCCCGCTCCCCCAAACCTACTTCAAAATACAGAACTGAGAATGTCAGAAAGCCAACAGGGAAATAATTTAACACACCTATTGCTTTGAGGCCGTTCACTTCCCAACAGCTAAACAGTGACCCAGGAATCTCTGAGAGAGGAAAAAAAGACATTTCAGCTGTGTGCATTTCCCCACTCTGCTGCTGGAGGCTGGGGGAAGATATTGTGAGATGCTTCAAACATGAGATGACTCAGTTTTATTTTTTCCAGAGGTGTCAGAAGGGCTGTCATGAGGAAGTCATTGGATCTACAGGGAGGTGCTACTGCCAAGCAACTACTAGGAAACTGGGCAGAAACTGCTGGAATTGAGACAAAACCAGGGATGGAAGTGAGGGGCTTTGCACTGGGCCATGTCCCCATGTGGGCAGTGCTGCCTTCTTGGAGCAGCACCCTCAAAAAGTGCTTCACAAGGGCAAAGTGGTTCCCAGAGGCCACACTGTGCACACTGCACTGCTGACTGACAGCCCTGTGCTGTGCCTAGCAAGGGCAGCTGGGACTTGCAGGAATACTCACCTGTGCTGATTGTTCCAGGGACACAGGCACCAGGCTGGGCACTGGCATCCACAAGAGTCACTGGCAGCCCTGCTGTCACCTCCTGGGAACCTCTCTAGAGGGCTCTGAATGGTCCCAGCTGCATGCAGAGAGGTGAAACAAATGTGAGCTCTCAGGCTGCAGACGAAGCCCACAGCACCCACGCATTTGGCTTGGACTCAGGCTTAAATAACAGTGTTGGTGCCCCTAAGCTGGGAGCATAGGGGACTATTTCTCCAGTAAGCAGATCAGGCACTGGAGCAGTGACAGCACCCACATGTAATTATGATATTGCTGCTGATCCTGCAGCTGGTGGGCTTGGCTAGGCAGGGGACTCTTACCAGCTCAGCCATTACCTTACCCCAGCTGTAGGTGAAGACATCTGCTCCTCTGATCCCATGCCTGTTGCTCCTCTGGAACCAGACTGGGGCAGGCATACACCTTTTGATGCACCAGAAATGTCTGAGGAAATTACTTTCATCTTGTAGCCTTGTACAGCTGCTCCTGCTGCAAGGGCCAGATGACTCAGGAGTTTTGGACAATGAAAACCTGGCAAAGCTGCCTTTGGCACTGAGCTGACTGGTGTGTTCCCTGTAAGCAGAAAGAACTCCATGCACCCAACCTTGTTTTTTGTAAATTCAGTGGGGTCCAAGATGTGTGCTTACCCTGCCAGCTTCTGGATGCTGCTGCTCTGCATGCCACGGGTGGGAAACCTGCTAGGTGCCTCTTAGTAATGACACATGAAACTTGCAGGCTGCAGATTTTGGCCAAGTGTATCTTCAGTGTGCCTTCCTGAGCCTACTGCAGACACCTATAGTTGTGTGGGTTTTGCTATAAAACACTTCAAGTCTTTTAACAGAAAGGACAATTTCTCACACCTGAGATGCTTTGGTAAATTGTGCTTGGTAGGATACGGACCTGAGTAAAATTGTTTTCACCCTCAGTCATACCCGAAGCTCTCCGCTAAGAAGAATAACCAAACACAGTTTCTGGCAGCTGCTGGGCTCAAGGAGGCCCGTAGAAATATCTCTGTGTGGCTGCTAGTGCGTGTGCTCTGTCTCAGTGGACTGTACAAACTGCATACCAAATAGTACTGCAGCAGAAAACCTGTAAACAAAACAAAGAACCCTTGTGGAGCATCTTCATCCAAAACTGTGGGGAGCTCAGCTCTTTGTTCTGCCCCTGCCCAGCACAGTGAGGTGCAGTAGCTGTGTGTGCACGGCTGCTGCAGGGGTTCCCTGGGGAGGGCTGTGCTGAGAGCAGTGAGGGGACAGTGTGAAAACTGCACCAGCAGAAAACTGCACCTGCACAGCCACCACCACTGCTGAACAGCTTTTGTAGCCGTCTCATGTGCCAAATCCCTCTTGCTCCCCTGAGGTTAGAGAGATAAAAAATCAAAAAGGACTCATTCCTACTCTAGTATGATGATTTCTTTTTAGCATATCACAACATTTTGTCCTGGAAAATCCATCAGCAGCAGGTGTGCGGGTGTTTTCTATGACATGCTGCAGCTGGAGGTGTGTCCTGCCTCCCAGTGGCACAGGAGTTCCTGTGCAAAAAGACAGAGCCTCCCTTCTCTGGGGCTAAACTCGACCAACAGAGCACAAGTACTGGGCCTCTGCTGCCATAAAGGTTCACAAAATCAATGCTGTGACCCCTGTACCCCACATTAGCACAGCAGGGACTGCTGCCTTGAGCTGAGTCTGCCCCTTCCCACTACACATGCTGGTCAGAGCATGGCTGGGCTGACACAGGCTTTAGGTTTTAGGAGGAGGAGATGGAGGCAGAGGACCAAGGCTGAATGTGGCTGGAGGTGCAAAATCTCCATGACTACTTAGCAATAAACCAGCACGGTTCCTTTTACCTTGCATCATGCTCATCCTAACTCACAGACCTCCACCCTTACGGTGCTCTACTCCCTCTCTGGTGCCTCTGCTGTCCCTTCACCCCTGCATGCTATGAGGTACTGTATCACACTGGTGTTCTGGCATTTTGGCTGAGACCAGTGATGCTTCATGGCATCTCCAGCCTCTCTGGGACAGGATAGGGGAGAAGCACAGCAGCCCATCTGCCCTGGGGAATCTTGGGGAACAGAACAATTCACAGCTCCATCATCCTAGCACCAAACTCGAAGCCCAGATCTTTGTCAGGGCTGGAGTTTCCAGGGGACGTTTGCTGTTAATCAGCCTCGAATGTCAGCAGCACTGGCTTTATGCATCCTATAAAAAATGACCAAGCAAAAGCATAATAGCAGATCTGGTCAGGATCAATGCCAAACCCTTCCAATTCTCACTGTGCAAGAACATTGCTGTGCCCTTAGTCCTTGCTTGTTTTCTCACTTTGACATGTTTTATGCTTCACTGTGGTGCCAAAGAGCCTAATTCTCTTCTGAATCTGGCTGTACAACTTAAGGAGGTAAAACAAAGAATATTTCAGTGGGTTTTTTTGTGTGCTGATTCTGTTTTGCTGACACACTTCTGATCATTTTCCATCTGTACATCTGAAAGGACTGAAGAGGTTTGATGTCCAAATTTTGTCCTCTATTGGCCTCCTCTCAGTGGCTTCTCCATTTAAATGGCAAAGTAAGAGGTAAACAGTAAATTTAAGAAGCAAATTTATATTTTTTTCCAATTTTCATTTTTCCCCTTTAATTCTTCTCAAAGTTGAGACATTTAGACTTTATGCATTTAGATTATCCCAATGCTTTACTTGGCCTATCCTATTGCCTGAGGCTCAGGAACAGGTTTAATATTGATGCTCCACTTGAATGTATTTTCATCTGAGCACTCAGATAACAGCTTGAATGCAGTGGGATATGCAGCACGGTCTGCAAGGCCCTTGCTCACCTGAGTCCAGCATGCTGACAGCCACATCAGTGTCCCCATAGGTGCTGCTCTGCCAGGCCAGGTCACATCTTGCTTTGGACAGATTTCATCTGCAAATGCTCATTCATGTAAAGAAATGCATCCTTCTTGTGAGGAAAGGATTTGGCAAAGTAGATTTTGCAGCAGAAATTAGAAACGCTCTGATAATTGGACAAATGGCCCAGTCTCTCAAGTGTGCTGGTGATATCTGTGTTTAAAGCAGTTCCCTGGCCATGCACTCCCAGGGGAGGGTGCTGCTCTCAGCCCCAGTCCCCAGCCTGTGCTCACCCACTTGAGAGGTCCCCAGGCTGTGCTCACCCACCCGAGAGGTCCATCCCTGCAGGGCCACTGCTCCTTCCTCGGGCCAGCCTGGGCTCCTCGCCAGCGCTGAGCTGCCACAGCGAAGGCACTACAGCAGCTCGTACCAATTTCTGCAGCAGTACCTCAGGCTTTCACCAGGGCAATCAGCTAATTATTCACTGACTAGATTCATTACAGGGTTCTTTGGAGCACCCCCGGGTTGGGCTGTGGGAGTGCCTCTCCCTTCTCTGAGCTGGCACCGCTCTGTAGCCTAACAGAGGAACCTGGAGGCCCATTTTGGTACATTCCCACAGCTACAAATGCCGAAAAATATCCATTCTTATTCTGAAAAGTGTGACTTTTGGGTCTTATCTATAGCACAGCCAAAACCTGCTATTCCTAAGCCCCTTCTGAAGGACAAGGGTGAGGTATTCTGGTGTTGGGACACCCGTGTGGGAGGGTGCCAGTGCTCCCATGCCAGCACGCAGGTGCCTGCCCTCCCTGCTTCGGGATGTCCCCCAGAACCACAGCCACCTAGGCTGGCAAGGAAGCTCCTTTTTCAGGTGTGTAGAAGGGCTGAGATGGTACCTTTGCACGCAGAGCCCTGCGGGAGCACAGCGCAGCACTCACGAAGCTGCCCAAGCAGGGGCACGGTGCTCCTGCCCCGCAGCACATCCCCTGCCCGGGCTGAGCCAGCCCCTCTCCCGCACGGAGCCGCCTCCCCGAGCGCCACCCGCCTGTCACACACCGCGAGCAGCGTCCGGCGCACGGCGCTTCTGGACAAAGCTCTCTTCTGAGCACTCTGGGACAGCGACTTCCCTGCAGAGTGACAATTACCCAGTGGGGCGGTAGGATGAGCCCAGGAAGGGAACTACAAGTCTGCAGGAGCGCTCTGTCCTTGACATTGAAATGGAAAGAGAAAGCGTGACAGCTGAGTGGGAGTGGGACATGGGGACAGGGGCTGCCTTGGGGCACAGCCACGAGCAGCAGCATCCGGAGGGGAAGGGGAGCGGGGAGGGCAGAGCCCGTGGAATCGGTCCCCAGCCTCACGTGTAGCCGGGCGTGAGCGAGTGCAAACCCGGCAGCTCTCTCTGCTTGAGTGAGACCTTGCCTTCCTCTCATGACTAATTAAACGCTCCCTTTTAACCACGGCTGAGTGGTGACTGTAGCTCACAGCGGGTGCAGCGAAGCTGTTGTGGGGAGCGAGCTGCACAACCTCTCACAAACAAAGCAAGATGGCAAAAATCAATTATATGCGTAAAGCATTCTCAGGTTTCAACACCTCATTAGGTAATGATGGCACAAAGTTATCTGGTTAGTCTGTTAAAAGGTAATTGTTTAACTTATTAATGTCTGTTAACCATCCTTTTCCTTTTGCAAGGACCGTTTTCCTGACTGTGCCTTAACTCCCACATGTATGCAGAAAATCCCACATGACCCATGCTTTGATTTTGAGCATTCAAGGTTTCTGAAAGGGGTCTGAATTCCAGCAGGGGATGCTCAACACTTTTGAAAAACAAGGCTTAACCTGAAAATGGGAAATAGAAACACCGAGATACATGAGTCGCCTCTGAAAACCTCAGCTATGGTTTTGCACTGGGCTGGCATGAAGTAAGGCTACAGAAACCTTTCAAACTTCTGAGGGGGCACTTCAGGTCTCTGTGTTGCATTTCCAAGGCTCTGGGTCTCTGTCCCTTTAAATGGATCCTCACGTTAGCGTGGAATAATCAGAATTAGTCTTTTTTATGCCAGCCCCCTGCAAGCACAACATATGCTCCAGAGTACAAACCCATGCCTCATGCAAGAGAATCTTTATGCTCAGCTGGAGATTTTCATAATGAGGAGCTCGCAACTGGGCCCAAAGTTACCTGAACAGAGCTTGTGATAGCTTTGAAATTAAAACAAGCCCTTGCTCATGGGAGAGAGCATCACGATTACAGACCAGCCCAAAGCAGAAAATCCATCCTAAAATTAATAATAATAATAATAATAATAGTAGTAGTAGAGTATATTTGAAACCCTGTAGCTATAAGGTATCACACCATAGGCAATCTGTGTGAAGACACCTAAACCATGACTCAGAACTACAGGGAACACCACATGGCATTTGCAGGTCACAAAAATGTGTCACAGGGTAAGTAACACCCTCACAGCTGTTCCTAACAAAAAATGAGTGACTATTGCTAACTGAAGCAACACATGGGAAGCACAGCTTAAAAAGCACACTGAAAATGCAGCTTCTATAAGATGAGGGATAATTAACAGGAAAAAAAAAAACGTTCTGCTCTTCAGGATGAGATGTTCATACTGAGAACTTCAAGATGCTCCAGTGAGTTATAAAAACCTCAACAACCTGAACAGAGACATCAGTAATTATGATTGCACTCTTGCATTACTGAGAATTTTCTAAAAATACCTGTACATTGTCCACTCAATGAAATGCTACAAACAACCACATACATCTCACGTGGGATATGATTCCCAGCTTAAAGGACACTCATTTCTCTGACTCCCACCTTACTGTGCCTCAGAGATGCTCTTGAAGGCACGGGATGTGCCCAGGGTTGATCCCAAACCTCTGTTGGGCACAGCTTCCCTGCGGCATCTCCTCCCACAGTGCCATGAGCCAGAACAACTTGGGTGCCAATGCTTTTGCATCTTGAGGCTATAGTATGAAATACACACACCAGTTACTGACTAGGATGCTCTCCCAGATGAACTCTTTGCTATTCTACCTTAAAACCACTCAATACTCTCTGGGCCTGATAATCTACATGCTCTGGCAGCTTTCCCTTAACGCTGCTGGTTTCAGTGTACTTTTACTTTTTCCCATCTCCAAATGCTCCAACACATGCCTGGGAGGTAGGAAAGTTACTTGATATTTTCCATAGCTAATATTTCACCAAGGAACCATGCTGGACTTTTCTTCAAAAGAATAATAATGTTCTCATTTCCTCCCCCAGCTGGCCAGTGAGCTGACGGCTGCCCAGAGCCGCTCTTTGCAGACTACAAACAAAAACATGCTGGAAGGGCCAATGCAGGGAGAGCTGTGGGCACCCAGGCTGGGATCTGCATGCTCTGCCACTGGCCGTGAGCCCACCCTGGTCTGTCAGGGGCTGCCTCAGCCCCAGTGGGAGCTGGTGTGGAGGCCACAGCCAGAGGGACCAGCCTCGTTTGTAACAAACTCTGCACTTCTTGATTTAAGTCATTTTGAAACAAAAGCATCAATTTAGCATCTCCCAAAGTTTCCCCTGCTTTTCGCAACTAGAATTAGTTATTCTATTCAGTTTTAATCAGCAAATAGTTTCAGCTGTGTTTTGCAGTAAGAAGGATTCTGTGTTTGAAGTGCAGGAGAGATCAGCCCTGAAGGAGACAGTGGAGCAGAGTTGTGTGAATGGCTACCAAACTGGGTTTGTAACCAGGCAGGGGATAACGATCCTGAGGCCTTCTGACCCCAGTGTCCCAGCCTTGGCAGCTTGGACACTGCACTGCTCCAGCATGTCTGGTCTTGGGGAAGTCCCAACCCACTGTTTCCCAACCCTGTGTTCACACTTTTATTTCCTGTGAGCCTTGTTCTGCTCTGGTGCAGAGTGGCTGTTCCCATCACAGGCTCACCTGAGCAGGCAGAGTGGCTGTTCCCATCACAGGCTCACCTGGGAGCCGAAGCCAAGCGGGTGCTCTTCTGCAGGGAGCTGGCCCATGCCACCTTGGCAGCCTGAAAGCCTGGGGCCATGGAGAGAATCCAAACCAGGAGATTTTCTCTCCACTCTTGCACAGTGTGTGCTCACCAGAGTGGGACCCTGCCCTTCCTTGTCAGGATGTGTGTACTTGGGGCCACTGCAAAAGCAAAAGAATCTCAAATAATATAACAAAGCCAAACCTGCCCACTCCATGGCTTCCAGACAGCAAAGTGATGGCAGAAGGAGCAGGAAATGAGTGTGGGGCTGAGTGGCCTGAGTCAAGTGGTTCCTGTCCAAGCAGTTCGTGTGAAAGCAGAGGGGATGCAGCGATGGTGCAGCTGAAAGTCCTTCCTGTTCATGGTAGCAGTTCTACACCGGCTTGGCTGTTCTTTGCCTTTTGGATTAGTTTTTATTTATCTCAAAGCAATTCTCTTAAATGAGAAACGCATTCTAGTTTGTTTGGTTTTTAGAATTTTCTTTCTTTTTGTACAGCTTTGAATGCTTTCCTCCAAATCCCATTTTTTGATTCTCATTTGATATTTAACATCCTTTGATTTTAACTGCCTAGGTTCAGGGATCACTTGATGGTTTTATTCGTTATGAATGTATACCACAGATTATTTTTGTGATAATCTAAATATTGCAAGAAAAATCTTTTGCATGCATACCAAACTTGTTAAAAATTGGCAAAGACATTCAAGTTCATAGCAGATATCCTTGATAGATCATCTGTCTTGAAGATTCATCCTCCCATGTTACTTATGGCTGAAATACTGAGTAGTCAGTTACCAGTTTAAAAAGTGTTCAAACGGATGTAAAATGTACCTGGAGCTTCTCAGCACACATGGGAAAACAGTTTTCATGCTGAGATCAAAAATGCCACATTTAAAGCCATGTATGGATGCAATTTCACTTCTTCCCAGATCCAGGCCCATGGATGGCCAGCACAGGGGTGGTGTGTCTGGAGTATGAATAATAGAAGTCATCTCTGTCCATTTCTCATTTGGCTATTATCCAAAAATAAGATTAAAAAAAAAATTATTCCTCTTCAATATTATGTTGCCAATATAACATCTCTCCAGTGAATGTTAAGATATAATTACCCTGTAAGGAATGATTCCTATTAAAACATTTAATACATCTCCCTCTAATTGAAATTTAAGCCTTCGGTTGTGGTTGAGTGTCATTAAAGATGTGATTAAACATAAAATATGTATAACACTTAACTCCTTTTGGGGTGTTGAGGTAGCTTCCACTAAGTAATAAACATGAATAATTTCTTTCGCACTCTGTAAAGTTCTTAAAGAAGCTCAATTTGAGTCTGGCACGGGCAGATCTCCTTCCTCAGATGAAAGGGAATCTTTCAGCAGCTTCACCTACAGCACCAGGGGGATGAGCCTCCTCCAGCTGGAGGAAAAGGTGTAGGAATACACTGTGAAATAATTTACTGGAGAAAACCTCAGCTCCAAGAACAGCCATTCATGATCTTGTGGCTGACCTAGACAAAAGGAGTCTCAAATGGGAACTTCTGGTAGAAAGAAAAAAATGGTGCAGACGTCATGTAATAATCCTATGAATTTAAAAAGCAGCAATTGTATGATGAGCCTTTTCCTACAGTATCACAGGCAGGGTCGAGTGTGATTCAGTGCTACACACCTGACTTCTGCAGTTTGGGTTGCTGAATTTTATCCTGGGAAAGGGCCAAACCCCGTCCTTGTAATAATCCTACAGCCTCACATGCCTCCTGCATTTCTTTTATTCTTTCCCCTCAAACACTGGGACCATCCATGGTTTAGTGCTTTGTTTTCTCTCTCTGCTGCAGCCTTGGTTCAAAGATAATGTTTGTGCTAGTTGCTTTCACCCGACTAAGTTTAAAGTGTGTGAACACAGCAGGAGGAGAAGAGCCATCTGGAGCGAGGACCCAGCTACACTCAAGCCTGAGCATCTCTAACACCAGCACGGGAATCCCAGAATACAGGCTGGTTCTCAAACCCCAGAGGAGGCTGCAGAGCTGGTTGCTTAAAATAAACCAAATCCCACAGCCCTTGGACTTACACATGAAACTCATTTTGTGTGCAAGCTATTGAGAAAACAATCCAGGGATTTCCTTACCTCTGCTTTACAGACCACAGCTTGGCTTCAGCCCAGCCTGGCACCAGCCTGCAACATTCCCTCAGTGCAAGCCATGCTTTTGCAATCTAGTTATCCCCAAAGATGGCCTACAACAGATACAGCTGCTCATTTCTTGTGAACATTAATTAGAAACAGTCTGTCTCCAAATCACCTTGATGGCTTCTGAAGTACCCATCCATAAACACAAATCATCATAAACACAAAATGAGTCCAGTGAGACCAGCAAACCAAGGGCCAAGAGGACTCGGTGCTCACTTACCTCTCTGTACGGCGCAGTCCTGCTGCCAGCACTGATGACATATGTATACACATATATATACAGCAGGTACAACTTCACCTACCACTATATATACAACACAAAGCAAGTTAAAATTTGGGCCAGACATCATTCCTTTCAGTAGACTACTGGTTTTACAGAGCACGGTCTCCGAAGAGCAGAAGTGGGCTTGTTGAGGTGAGGATGAGGAGGGCTCAGCTCCTGTCCTCCTGTGTGGTTGTTGCTGCTGTGCAGTGCCCAGGTGAGCACTTGGGCTCTTCCCAAGCCCCAGGTGAGGGTCACGCTGTCACTGCACTAATGCTGGAGCAGGGCCATCCCAAACCATGGTGTGCTTGTCCCAGTCACTCCCCTCCTTTCCCTACCAGGCAAGGACACTGTGGGGGTTTCAAACCTTAGCAAAGAATTCTGGAAAACTCCTGATCTGCTGAGTGAGACAGCAGCAGGTGAAGGCTGGATGATGGCACCTCTACCTTGTACACGGAGATGGGGTGAATTCAGAGCCCACGCTTGGCTCTGGCCTGCAGGGCCAGGCTACAACTCCAGCTGAGATGCACCAGTTGTGATCTTGGGGTGTTATGAGAAGAGAGACGAGGGCAGAATGAGGTAACATACTGGAAAATTCCTCCTTGTACCCCTAGGTAGAAAGACATAGTGCTGGCCTCTCCCCTGAATGAACCTGTGGAGGTCTCAGGGGAATCACCAGAGTTTCTTCAGGAAAAATGAGCTAAACAGAAAAAAACAGCTCAGCAGAATTGTGGGGACTGTGTACACAGGAAAGAAGAATTCTAACATGCATGCACTATGAGCAGGGACTGCTGAAAGCAGGGATTTTCTATGAATGCACATGAAGGAGTGTGGGAACTCCTGAGGTTAAAGGGCACTCCTAAGAACTGTCAGAATCACTCCACCTTATCCCCACATGATGCAGAAACTGAAACAAACATCTCACTAAGGGCACAAGTTTTCCCAACATGCCCTGGGCAAAATCTGGGACTATAAACTTCAAAGGAAAATCTGAGTTCTCTTGGCCTCAAGTGGGAGAACTACACCAAGCCTGTTTCCCAGGGTGACTTCAGTCTGGGACCATCGAGGGAATCCAAAGCCACGTTCTACAGATGGTCATAAGTGTCTCTATCAGGATTCACAACATGATAGACAGTCGGGATGCAGGAGACATCCTGTTCTCCACCACTCCGGAGAGTGCTGTTATAGGAATGAACCAATGCACAGACCTTCAAAGAGAAAATTTTATGGACGCTTTTATACACATACACAAATACTTTAATATAATGGTAACTGAAATGTTATCCATATTCTTAGTACTGTCATAATTAACTAAAAAGATATTTTTTTAAATTTTGTAAAAATGACATATTTTACACATCTTCTATTTACAATTGCAATATGCTTAAATGTTATAAAACATCCACTCTGACCTTTAAAATATATGTATACTAGGACTTAGTATTAGATATATTATAATTTATAGCAAACTTAGGGTTTGCGGTGTACCTATCTGTTCAATGAGAATTTCATAATCAGCCTGGCTTAATAAAGGCTGCTCAAAACCAAAAATTGACAACAAAAAAAAAAATAAGAAAGAAAAAAGGGGAATGTGCAAATATTGGGGCAGACAAAAAATTAAAAAAAATTCTCAAGCTTGCATTTTTAAAAAAACACCGTGAAGACTTCCAATAAATTAAAATCTTAACCCTCAAATCCTTTTCCTGGTATTGTCCATGATCAACTTAATTTTCAGTACTATTAATCTAAAAGGAAAAAATACCCCAAACAACAAAGAACAAACCCCACCCCAGCCACCAGATCTTCCTGAGGCCATACGTTCCCCACGCTGCAGTCAAGCATCAGGATTTGCTGGAGTGGTTGCTGCTGGCACAGAGGAGCTGGCTCTATGGATGACTCGTGAATACGTGCGCTCCATCCCTGGATGTTTTGCTGAGTCCTCCTTGTATGCAATCTTTTCAGAAAAAAGAAAAAAATCAGCAACAGTTAGAGAGGTCTGAATGGCTTTGTGTCTGAAGTGCCCATCGTCTAACCAAAGTTTTCCCATTTTTTAAGTGTTACACAATGATGCCAAGGATCTGACAGAGGAAAAGGACCTTTCCCTGGTGAATGGAAGCAGCAGGGACAGGGATGATGTCCTCTGAGTTAGGGGCAAAATGGGGCTGAGCTGGCTTCTGCTGAGCGCTATGGGATTCCCTGAACTGCACCACTCTCACAACTGAAAAGTCCCCTACGCTTTACAAACTCACAGACACCTGCACTAGCACGTCCTGACCACGGCACAGACAGGCCCAGCTCTGCCCATGCTGTCATTTGGGGCTTGCAGCAGCCCCACAGAGCTGCACACACCCGGCAGCAGGGCTGGGACCAAGTGCCAGACTGAGCCCATGGGCAGAGCTGCAGCGGAGGAGTTGTGGCAAAAGCTTGCTCTGCCCTGTCCTATGGGTAGGCTTGAGCAAGAGGGAAGATCTTTTTTCTGAAGATCTCTTCTAGCCTTGGTAATAGCTCTTTTCCCCTTTTACTTCTATAAAAGCAGACTGAAAACCTGTCTTCTTCCATGGGCGCTTCATTGAGGCATCCACAGCAGAGACGGGCCACTGACCACACAGCACCAGCAGTGGAAGAGAAACCTCTCCCTTTCACAAAGCTCCAGGTGTAACCCAATGCCATCAACCCCCAGCTGTCCTTGGCCAGGGCTGCAGGTCAGCCACACCTCAGCTGTCACTTGGGCAGACACAACCACAGTCAGGGTTAGTGCCTGAGCCAGCACCTCGGGCAGCTCTGGGAAGGAGCTGCTCTCACACCATGGGCTGCAGGAAGAGCACTGGGACTTGGGCACTCCCTGGCAGCCAGTGTTGCTACTGCTGGAACTTGCTTCTGCATTAGGGGGTTCTTGTCGAGCTCCCTCATTGGCCTCCCCAAAGTTCACAACTAGGATCCTAAACAGGCCTCTCAAGACTGCTCATGGACAACACATCACACATATACCTTGGATCTTTCTTTTAACTCCCTGAGAAGGGAGTCATTAGAGATGAAATTAAACACCCAGCAGAAAAACCAGCAAGTGAGGGGAGTATATGACATTAAAAGAAAAAATAGATGTAAGAAAAATGAACATACCACTTTTGGCTATAGTATTGAGGGAAATGTTAGACAGGGAAGAAGAGAAGCTGTATAAGCAAGGACCATGACAGAGCTGTCAGAAAAGAAAAACAAAACACAACAAAAAAGAGAAAAACATATGGTGATGAAAAAGTCACTGTCAGTAGGTGAGAAACAAAACTCTTTTGAATACGACAATAGGAAAGATGGCAAATCGTACTGGTGTAAAGCACACAGCACAGATGCAAGAGAGCCTCAAGCTTTCCAACTGTGAGATAAATATTTCAGCCACAGTTTATGGCATGTGATTTCTCTGAGGCAATACTCTGCTCAGAAGCAGGGAGTTCATGAGTTCACCACAAGAGGAGTAGAGTTTTCTCAAAACCCCACACTGCCTGGAAAACGGGGCTGTCACTTTTTAGGCTTCCCCAAAGGACTGCAAGTGGGAGACTGCTTTCAGGGTGGACTTTAAAATTCAGACAATTTTGGTAAAACAGATGACAATTTTGACTTTTGTTGGATGAGCTCTTCACACATTAGCGTTGTTTTATACAAGTAATTTTGTATTATTTAGTATTCATTTACATGAAGAAAACTCAGAGATCACTGACATAAATACAGGTATGAGCATGTGACAGAAATCTCTAAATGTTTTATGAATGCTGAAGCTTATGGACTGCTCATGCCTCCTTTGAGCCAACCATCCATTTTCCATTCATGTGGGGAACAGTGGTTCACACAAGACACATGGTGCTGCCTATGAACACTGACTAGATGGCCAAAATAAATTCCTTGGGAGATGCATGAATATTGATTAACAAATAATATCCTTAACATTTATATACTTAATATAACAGTGATAAAGAGTAGTTATGATAAAATCACTGGAATGCTTGAGGTTCACAAATCTTTATACACTTAAACAGGAGAAGAGCCCAACTCCCAGAACTGCAGCCACCCTTGAGCTGGACCCCCACCTGGCAGGCACCAGGCCTCCAAGCATTAGGAGCTTTAAACCCAGTGAAAAACACTCAACTTCACAGTAAGTACAACAACAGACAAAAAATTCTGGTCAGTCCCTATTCTCCTCATATGTGAAGATGAATAATGCAGCATGGGGTAATGGAGTGCCAATTAGACACTTCTGTGTCTGATACCACTGGTAAAACCAAGTAACTCTATGCCAACAGTGCCTTTGGGTGCTACAGGCACCTGGAAATGCAGCACAACTGCTACAGAGGAACTGTTTATCAGATGCATTCTGAGGTAGCCTACACATAAGCATGCAATAATTAAACATGGTTTAATTAGCACTTCAGTATGCAGAATCGCTCAATATTTCATTGAAACAGAAAACATAAAAAAAAATCTGCCTGGACACAGCAGTAGAATAGTTGCAAGTGTGCACTGGTGCTCAATTCAGAATTTTGGGATGCAGTTCATATAATGTATCCATGCATGCTCATCCTTCTGAAGCTGTTAAAGTACATGGCATCTATTCTGACAGTGTACTCAAATTAAAAAAATTTTGAAAAACGACTTTCTCTGAAAGCTGAATATAAATAGAAAGGAGAAAGATACCTCCTGTGGTTATAAGCTACAACTTAATAGCAATTTACTGTTTTAATTAAATACACCACAGCTATAGGACAAAGCAAGGAAAGCATAAAACACTAGTTTAGACTGACTATCTTTCTATGCCTCTAAACCCCAGTCAGCATTTAGCCTCACAAACATTCAGCTTTTCAATATGTAGCAAGGCAGGCAGAAGACAGATCTTTGTTGATCAGATTAACTATATAGAATATACCTCTATTTAAAAAAAAAAAAAAAAAAAAGAGGGGAAGAAACAAAAACCAAAAAGCAAACTGTTTTCTCAGGTTTTACTTCTAGTATTTTGCTCTACAGCTTCATTAGTCACTAGAAGACACAATTAGCCACCCTCATTGAGCCTAACGAGCACCAAAATAGATGTTCTGACCTGTTCATTCATAACTACAGAGAGTTCACTGAGCATGTCCTTGTAATGAGACTTCATCTCTCCCTGATACTCAAACTGGTCCTCCTTAATAAGGCGTTCATTAACATCGAGAGCATGTCCACAGGCTTCAGCAAACTGCCTGCAAGCACAAAAACACAAAAAACAATGGTACAAGTTTTGCAGTAATGAAAAAACCTATCCATCTGTGTATACTCACACCATGATGTATTTCTTCACCCCCTTGCAATTGCACTTGTTGAAGTGAATCTCAGAACTCATTCTCAGATCAAAAGGAATGTATTCTACCAGGGTAGCCCAGAACTCCAGTAAATGTTTCTTAGGAATGACTTGTCAGATAGGGTAAATGCAGATGTAAATTAGGCTGGTTGAAATCAGCCTCATTTCGTGTCTCATCTACCTGTGCCATTCAGAGTGTCCTATATGCTATGCAGGGGGTGAAAAGCCTGAAATTAATGTTTACCTGAAGATTTCCTTCAGAAGCTTAACTTGATTATCAGGATATCTCTTAGCATTTGTCTCTTCAAGAAAAGCTCGAGCATAGGCCATTGGTCCAGCATTTATCTGGGTGAAAAATACACAGCTTAGGTACAGAGAACAAGCCATTCATTGCTGTTTGTCTTGTGTTCCAAGGCTTGGAGACTGGCCTCAGGCAACCCAGCCCGTGAGAAGAACATCATCTCACTGCTTTTGTCACCAGGATGGATGCTGAGGAATTTTATTGAGGAAATAGGAGCTGCTCAACCTCATACAAGCTGCAGATCTGTGCTGGCATTTCAAAGTCCCCAGCTAGCTGACCACCCAGACAGCTACAAGTTCATTTGAAGACATTTCCATGGGAGCACCAGGAATACACACGCCTTTCACAATTCCAACTTTCCTAAATAGGAAATGGCAAAGCCAATCCTAGCAAAACTCCCTTTAAATAATCTGCTTGCTTGTGATGAGCCATATTCTCAAGTGATATAGGACTGTCTTGTTGGAAAGGTCTTAATTGTTATTTAGAGTAGACTTGAATGAAACAATTACATTAGCATATAAAACCAGCTGTCATCAATGCCAGTGGAAAACTTTCCATGCCTTAGTGTGTTTACAGTGGGATCTAACAGCACTGGAATATATGATATGCCAAAGACAAAAAATGTCTGGAATTATGAAAATCAGAATAAAAATTTAGGTAGGTGCATTGAAAGAAAAAAAAAAACCAGAAAGAAGATGGCAAATTGTCATTACCTTGACGCTGACACTTCCTTGGAGCTTGAGTTGCAGTCGGATCATGTCCACTTCTTCCATTGTGCAAAGCTGATTGAGCTCTGAGACCTTTTTGGACATCTCATCAATGGCCACTTCGATGGGGTTCAGCTCTGTGCTGGTTTGGCTTATGACTTGAATCCGCTTCTTCACGTAGGGAAACAAGTGACTGGCTACTCGAGAGAGAGAAATGGATCAGAGAACTCACCCAACAAGAGAGTATTTAAGAAAGCAAAACAAGTCAGAGTGTTAACTTTTGACTTTGTCAATCTCTTTATCCACCCATAAAAATTAAGTTTTAATCACTGAATGAGTAGAAGTGACACAGCAGGTCCAAATTGAACTCTGATGTACCTGGCACTGGAATATCGTTTCCTTTTGAACTCGTCAATGATACCAAGCTGTGTCCCATACAGGTGGCAAAAAGCTCTCAATGCTCCGATTTTGGAACCCACAAATTTCTTCTTCTGAGTTAAAGCACCAAATTATAAGTGCACACTGAACTTCAGAGAACTCAAACCATCACATCCAACATATTTCATGTTAGAGGCAGGAGCCTCTAGCTTAGCTGAATTGGGAATCATACAGTGTGCTGGTGTTGGCTGGGATAGAGTTAATTGTCTTCACAGTAGCTGGTACAGGGCTGTGCTTTGGATTTGTGCTGAAAACAGCACTGATAGCACAGGGATGTTTTGGTTATTGATATATATATCAAGGCCTTTTCTGCTCCTCACCCCACACTTGACTGAGGAGGCTGGGGGTGCACAGGAGTTGGGGGAGCTGGGACACAACTAGGACAGCTGACCCCAACTGACCAAAGGGATTTTTCAGATCATATGGTGTCATGCTCAGCATATGCAGCTGAGGGAAGGAGGAGGAAAGGGGTGGCACATTCAGAGAGATGTTGTTTGTCTTCCCAAGACACTGTTACATGTGATGGAGCCCTGTTTTCTTGGAGGTGGCTGAACCTGCCTTCCCATGGGAAGCAGTGAATGAATTTTTGCTTTGCTTTTTTGTGCAGCCTTTGCTTTACCTATTAAACTGTCTTTCCTTCAACCTGTGAGTTTTTTCACTTTTACACGTCTGATTTTTCCCAGCCCACTAGAAGACACTGAGTGAGCGAGTGGCTGTGTGGGGCTTAGCTGCCAGCTGAGGTTAAACCAGGACACTCACCCATGGATGAACCTACTATTAAAACACCATCCTTAAAGCAGTGAAGAGACACTTTTAACTTTCAACCTAAATACTGCTGTGGGAGCTGAACAGAGGAATTATTCACCTTTAAAACCCTTTACTTCCAGTCAAGGCCTTTCATGGATCTCAGGGAGTTTGGCAAAGGTACTGTTATGATGCATTAAGTCTGATCTAAGCTAACACTCTTTTCTGATTGCCCTACACACTTTGGAAGGTCTCCCATACTCCACACATGTCCTTCTCCACTAAGCATCTGCTTCCAGTCAGCTCAGACCTAAATAAGCTCCAGTTTCCAGGGTGTCTGTCTCACTGAAGAGCAGGAAACCCAGGACTTCCAGTGCTGGAAGCACGAGGCAGGCATGGCAGAGAGCCAGTGAACCAAGGACTGCAGCCAGACTGCACTTGCCCTCTGCCCAGCAGGCTCTGGAGCAGAGATGCAGGTGCCACTGCAGCCACCCAGGCACAACTGACTTGCACCACTCCTCCAGTCATAGCAGAAGCCTTGCTTTCTTCTCAAACTAAAAGCACTTAAGTTTACACAGGAAGGAAATGAAAATACATGACTTTATCAAAGAGGAGTGGAAAAAAACAAAACGAAAAAAAAAAAAGAGAAGAAAAGGATCTTTCTTTTAGGAAAAAGCACTGAGGTGAGGTAGGTGCCAAAGGGAAAAGCAGGGGAAAAGAGGAGGTCATCAAATTCCCACCTAATGCCAAAGATGGAGTAAGGCTGAGAGCAGTGGGAGCTGATGACAGCATTTAATAACCCAGGGAAAACATTCTGCCAGAACAGCCCTCTCTGTTTTTGCCAGACAGACCATAACAGCTGCACTTTCAAGTCAGTGAAACTACCTGCTTCAATACAGATCTCAAAACACCTACTGCTGATCAAGCACTTAAAAAAAACCACACACAAGCTACTCCTCCTTTCTTCTTCTTACAAGCAGAGCTGTGTCATGTAACAAGACACCCTCAGACATCAGTGCCTCTTTCCTGACTTGCCAGAACAAAACTTTTAGGTGACTATGCTTGCACTGTAAGCAGTTTTCTTCACTTTGTCCTTTGGGGGAAGCAGATGCACTGAAGTTGGTGGGGAACTGGATTTTCTGTCAGTTGGGAGCCTTTGCTGTGAACATCAGCCTCTCTGCCCATGAGAACAACGCCTCCATCTCAGACAGCTTCTCATACATCAAAATTCAGACATGTCAAGTTTCAGTAATAGTCTCGCAAAGGATACTTTTTAAAAGAGAGATTTCAATCATGATACGGAGCTAAAAACTTCAGTTTAATGTGACTCATTAAGAGCAGACATATCTAGTGCTCCTGATATTCCTGCCTTAAAACACTGATAGAAATCTTACCTCCAGCTTAAAAAAAAAAAATCTATATAATGTATTTTATTCCCATTTTGAACAAAAATTCCTATCTTCTAAGTTTTACTCTTTGCAAAACAGACTTGGTCTACTTGGCTTTTTCTTCGACTTGTTTATTATTAAAAGAAAATGGTTCTGAGTGCTAAGCTGCCTCCAGAAGAATCACTCCCAACCTACATCACTGCAGGAACAGTTAAGATGTCAATTATAAGGAAAAATAAAGCAGCTGAATGAAAATAACTATCCCTAAGACAGTCAGCAGGTCTGTAAGGAAGCATATTGCCAACAGACAGTGAAAAATGAGTTATCATCCTGCACAACTGATGGACACCTGGCACTCGAGCTGCCCTTCTGGGCTCAGCTGGGAGAGGTGGGGTGGGGGCAGGGGAGCAGACGTACTGGTCAGGATCGTGCGCCTCTTGCACTGCTCCTCCACACCCCCGTGCTTCTTCCCCGAGAGCGTGAATGGCGTCTCGAACACAAAGCGGTTGATGTTGTGGTGCATTTCAAAGTCAGTCTTTCGATCCTCAGCCTCCTTGCCCTCAAAGAAAGGTGTGACATAGGTCACTTGGATGTAGGCGTATTTGGGATCCAGGTCTTTGGGGTTCACCTGGGTGACAGCAACAAACAGTAAAGTTATGTTTAGTGTGATGGGCTTCCAAGGCATCCATTACATTTTTGATGTATTTATTTATTTATAGCCATACTGATGAAAACTGACACTTCCAAATTTAATCCTCAGATCATGGTTGAATACAAAGATATTTAACCAAGAGGTCCCCAAGAAGAGTGGGACCTTTGACTATAGCCATTGGCAAAAGTGGATGAAAGCTAAATGAGATAGAAAACAACGTGATTCTGCACCACAGCAAACATCTGCCTGCTCTTCTCCTGCTGACTGTGATGCCCTGCTAGAACCCTGACATTTCCACACAGCACCTGCCAGGCTTGATTTAGTTGTCTAGATGGTTCCTAGTAGTGTACACATACACTCAGATGACATTCATTCAAAACACAGCTCTCAAAATATGAGCCATGTACTCAGTTCTCTCCTTTGTACAAAACCACACGTCTTTCATACCTTGTTGGAATCCTGGATGATCTTCACATTATCAATGCCAAACTTGTCTGCATAAAGTTTCATCAGCCTTTGAGAGATCTCAGACAAGCCAGTTAATTTGGGTTCTTTATAAATATATTCTTTACCTTCCTCTTCTTCAAAAAAGCCCTGTTTGGAAAGAAATAGAAGGATACAGTGAACATAACAGGTAGGGCAAAGCCTAAATCTGGTGCTTATAGCAGGAATCAAGGTTGCCTCTATACCCACCAGAGCATCCAGTAGGCCACTTCCAGCACCTAAGTTAAAAGCTTACTTCTGTCCACTCCTAGCAGACATGTGCCTAGAGATCAGTATTTATACTGGTCTGCAATCTCCAAAGTTACCCAGGAAAAGATCCCTACACAGTTATCCATGTAAGAGATCGAGCTGCTTAAAGAGTTAAAGGGCTTTCTTGAAAATGCTGATGTGTGCATGATGAAAAAACGCTCATGGATTAAAAACTAGACATCAAAAATTCTTTAAATCTTAATAAGTTGGTTCAATTAACAGCTGTTTTCTGGACACTGAGCCCAGCTGGGTCGTGTGCAGCATGTCACCTCCAGTGCATCCTCTGGGAGCCACGTGTGCAGGCACAGGCTGGGCACTGCTGCCCGTGGCCATGGGATGGGGAGCACCTGGGAACCCATCTGCACCTCCTCAGGGCAGCTGAAGAGAAACTCTGGTGGTGCCTTGAAAGGCCATATAGAATTGCAACATTTCCAGAGACAATTAGCAAATGATTCACATTTGAAAAGAAAAAGAAAAACAAAAGAAGACACACAGACTGCATTCCTTTGCAAAAAAGGTATGATCTTGTTAAGGTCATTATTTAATACACTGGAAGGACTTGGCAGAGCTTTAGTAAAAGGCTCCATTGAAGGGCTGAACACGAATCTGTCAGGCTTCAGAAGAAATGCCAACCTCTGAAAATTAACAGAGCATTGCATCACCTGCAGGTGAGACACTCAACTGCTACCAGATGAACATGAACATCAACACTCCAGGAGAAGCTTTCCCAGCTGAGCTGAAAGCAGCAGGTACCCCATTAACAAGGACTGGATTTATCCCAATGCCATGAGCAGCACCAGCCCTCCTCCCAGGATTTCATAGCAATGTGGTGATGTGCACCACTGCAGCTGCACTCAAAGACCCTTCCTTTCACCTTAATGCAAAGTGACCCAGAGGAAAACACCTGAAGCTGCAGGGACAGGGGGAAATGCAGACAGCATTAGTGATGTCAGACCCAAGGCCCTTTGAACTTCACATGATGTGGCTTTGGCAGCTAATTCTACAATATGCCTAAGCAAACTGCCATCCATAGAAAAACAGAGCAGCAGAAATTAATGAAGGCAAGAGATACCTCCAAAATCTCTTCAGAAGGTACTCATGCAAAATCCAGCCTTTTAATCTGAAAGTGTATTTCAATTTTGCACACTAAAATTACTGACTAGACAAATCTTCACCAAGAAAACCAAAACAGAATTAAAATAAGCTATGAATTTCATTGCTTCTTTAGGAGAAAAACCCTTGAGCTTTATTTCAATAGAGACTAACAAATATGTGCATCTCTGGCGTCTCCTTCAGTGAGGACGAGGGGCAATAAAATTGTCTTTTAATTTGGCAAGTGTCAGGAGTACTGTGGGCATTACTGTAAACCTATAACTAATAGCTGCAACAGCAGCTCATCTGACAGCATCTTCATCAGTCTCACAGTGACCTTTTCGCATTGCTTGATTTTTAACAATATTATCAATTAAATTCCATAGGCATATGAAGAACTTCACAGGTAATTAAAGAAAAAATCCAGAGCTCCAAAGTTGACATCCTACAAACATCTGTTGATCTGGACAGGCAATTGATTTCCTATTGATTACACTGAGAAAAGATCTACAGGATCATAATCTGGTTCCTGATCTTGTTCCACTGAAGCAAAACTGCTTTATGTGGGAAAACCTCATTAGTTTGATGCAACCATACTTAAACACGCTACTCAGGACTGTTTCTGTCAAAAGACATCTGCTTTCTGTTACCATTCAGTGTTTTCAACAAAACCCTCATGTTTTCCAAATTAATCACATAGCAAGCTAGAATATAGTTTATGCTCTTAAACCCTGATTCTGTGGATGTTTGCATGCTGGAACACAGTGTTTGCATGTAAGTACCAAATCTCTGCTGATGCTGCATGGCACACTGAGATGATATCTCTGTTAATCGTTTTACTTAAAAAAAAATACCTGAAAACAAACAACTAACAGATTTAGTCTTATCTCTAATGCAAGAGACATCATTTAAGTACATATTCCCTACAGTATTTCAGCTGACAAGTGACAAGTAGAAGTTAACTGTGAGCTATAAATAATCATGTCTGCCATATGCTATATGTCTGGCAAAGACTATTAAAAGTAAGATTAAATACTTTTCAGAAGCCAAATATCCTCCAATTCCAGGATTTTAAAATATTAAGCAGCCAAGGTTACATTATCAATGCATATCCCTGGATTATTTTCATCCTGGCTGGTTTTGCCCTGCAAGGACAACACAGCCTTACAGATGAAAATTATTATAGGGAGCAGCTGATGGTAATGGAAGGCAGATGACCTCCTGGACAGTAGGTTACTGGTTTCCACTGTGCTCTGATGTTCTGAGAGGCAAGTTGTGACCCAGGCTTATCACTGTGGGAGTTCTGATAAGGTCCTTCCTCCTCCCCATACACCTCCAGACACAGCCTTGGAGCTCACAGTACATCAGATTCTTCTCTGCTCTTTGTTGAAAGGTGCTGAGGTAAAGGCTTCTGCTTGACCTGGCAGGAATTGGCATCTAAGGAATCCTTCCCTGTCTCTTATCAAGTAAGCATCTCCTCCCATAGTGAGTGAGTGTGATCATTATGAAACTTTGCCCTCCAACTTCTACAGCTTCTTGCACACACAGGAGAACAAACCTCAGGTCTACCTTTACCTAACACTGCTCTGAAAAACAGGTCTTGAATGTCTTTGCTTATCAGCACAATATGAGTTCTCAGCTATTCAATATATTTAACAGATTTTTTTTTGGGCTTTTAATTCAAGAAAGATACTGACTGCTCAAACACTCATCTATGAGTAAACTCATATGCACTTGCTAGTGTGGTCACCTGGGGGTGCAATGAGATATTGTCACCAAAGGCCCTTAACAGAATGGGCAGTGTAAAACAGCAGCTGCCATGAGATCCGGCTCCTTGAGCTGGCAAATAAAGCTTGCTGGTGAAAACAGATGACTGCCTCCTCCCTGAGGATCACATTAATTCAAACCATCCTTGCACAGGGGCCCTGCAGCAATGCAGCTACAAAATACTGTCTCTGCCTTTGCATGAAGAACAGTTTTCAGGTGCAGCTGATCATCTTTTTCCATTAAGAACCCCCAAAATTCTCACTTCCATTATTAACATTATTCTTTTGTTCTTTATTCTGCCTTCTCTGCAGTGTTTGTTTCAATTAAGGAACAGTAGCCACATCACATCTCTCCTGTAAAGGGCAAGGAGAAAGCAGTGCTTCTCTTTAGAGCCCAGTGACTGGGGGGAACAAACACAGAAAGACACGGCTATGACAAAGTCATACAGTTTAGAGCACTAAAGCTGTATAAATGAAGTTGCCCTTGTAGCACTGGCACCTGGAAAGTCATTGCACTGTAACAGAGATGCTAACCCAGTTCAGCAGAAGCACTGCAGCTAAATTACCCACTGGGGGAGCCACTGGCTCTGGGAGAGTGCTGGCAGGAGGCTGCAAGTAGTAGAATCCTGTTTTGCCCTGTGCTGCTCCCCTTTTGAGGAAGGCCACGCATAAGGAGAACTCTTCTCTTCCTCAGGTGCAACTCACATCCTCCTTGCAGCTGGAAAGTTCAGCTTTGCTAATCTGTCCAGAGAGCCAGGACCTGCCATTGCCCTCTGAATTCCCATCTGCTTGCTCCTACAAGGGACTGCCAGGACCATGGCCACTGCCTGCCCAGAGTGCTCCAGCGACCACTGCCATAGCCCTCAGACTGACACAATAGCCCTCCACTTGGGAGCTGCTGTGCAGGCCAGGACAGCAGGCTTGCATTCAAACAGCATTAATTCTACCCCAACACTTTCAACAGAGAGAGAAGGGGTCCAATCCTGCTCCCAGTGAAGCTGGGAGAAACTTCCACTGAGATGAGATGATGCAGCATTGGGCCCCACAGTGCACACACAACATGATGAGAGATACAGCTCGGTAATTCAGGTAACTGAACGAACAAAAGTTAGTTTGCAGGATGCAACAATGAATGCAGCAACGTTATTTCATCTGCCGCGAACCAAAAAATTGAGAGCACAGGAAAATTAATGTTAAGTAACAGTACAGGGAAGGATGGAGGATGTGTGAGGAGAATTAAACAAAACATGCAATAGAACTAGACTTACCACAGCCTTGAATAAGATCAAAAGGAGAAAAGAGCAAATTTCTGCATTAAAATCTAATTAGCAAACAGAATGATTCACATCAATCTGTTGTTTACACACTTTATATTTTAGAGCACAGGAAATTGTATGCTTGCCAAAACCAGGACTAAAAGGAACATGCTGGATTGCTACACTGGTTTGTGGTGGAAGAAAGCACAAAATAATGCTTCAAGGGTGCTGAAGCACAGCAGAGGAAATAATGCTATTCTACAGTACATTGCACAGAATCAGAGGTGGCCTGAAAGCAGAAGGCAGAGTCAAGAGAAAAGCATCTACTGCATACTGCTCTGCTTTTAAGCTCTATTAGAAGAAAGTGCCATATATCAGAGACGTCTTATCTGGTTCTATTTATGTTATAGTTTATAAAAATCTGCCCTGCCTTAGTCTCAGTTTTGCTTGATGAAGTCAAGAACTAAAGCTGACACAGAATTCTGTTCTCTAGTACACCACTAAATCCACAGCAGTGGTTTACACAGAGGCAACTGAGTGCTCTCTCTCCTGAGTAAAATCCTGCTGGGAGTCAGACCCACGAGGCAGTTTCTACCCTGTGATTCTGATATAGTTCAGGGAATCACTACCAAGTGTTTCGCTGAAGTGTATCAGGAACAGATCTGATATCTCTGACTGTGGAGACAGAAGAACCCAAATTCACTTACCTGCCCATAAAATGCCACGCGGTAGTACCGCCCAAAGAGACGTTTCTCAGAGTTCACGACTTCTGCAACCTTCAGGTAGGAGCGGTGGATGTCATAGTACAGGTCAGACAGTCTCTACATGAACATACAGGCAGAGGGAGGGGAGGTGAGGGCCTGCCAGCACCCTGGGAAATGCCACCACAGCTCTGCACCAGCCGTGGCTTGTCTTAACTGGGTTCCCAAACCTTTGCAAAGGTGGCTGTACATGCTAAGGGAATCGTTCAACCTTGTTAGCAGCCACTAAAGATTCATTTCAAGGTTTCTGTCATCTCCTGAGGAGTTTTGTGGCAGTGGCGCCTTTGTGTACAGGGTCATACAGCAAGAGAATCATCCCAGCACCAGACAGTGGTGCTGACCTAATAAGAGGTCAGAGAACCCAAGTGTTGTTTGTGCAGGTGAGCACAAGGTGCCAACATCTCCAATCAGCTCCCAACCCCACACAAAGATGTGCTATCCGGAATTACCACTAGGCAGCACTTTCTCAGCATAGTGAAACAAAATTTCAGCTAAGTTGAAAAAATCTGATAAAATACCTGCTTCCTCAGCATACAGCTTATTGCTACCTGCCACTTTGGGTTTCTTCAAATTTAAGCCAAGAAAAATCAGTAAATGAGACTGTCATCTGGCTATCCATTACGTACTGAAATTGTCAAGTAAATAAGAAATGAAGAAACTCTGAAATTGTGCAGAAATCACAGAATTTATCAGAGTTTCTAAACTTAAATACAATGAAAATGTGCTCTTGGTTTAAAACCCGTGTAAAAAATCATAACCACTGGCTAACACAAGAGGTGTGTTTGAATGTTTTTTACATTTACTGTTGCATTGATGCTGAAAAGAGGCAGGGAAGACACCAGAGTTTTTTATTTTCTCACAGCACAAAACATCAAAAGGAGAAATTACAGACAGGAAGAAAGAAAACACTCATTTCAAAGAAAGCACATTTTTTTCCCTAAAAATTTTGATCTTTACTGTTGCCTTAGGATAATTAAAAAGACCCAAACCAAACACCCACTTACTTTAAAGTCCCTCTGCTTTTCAAAAACAGCAATGATAGGCTTGTTAACCTCAGCAATAAGCTCATATCTCTCAGACTTCCAGAGGTACTCAACACACAACTCCAGCTGTTCCACAAGAATATTCTGCAATTTCACAAATGCAAATAGTTCAGTGACTTGACAGCTGGTGGCATTTAATTAATAGCAATACAGGAAAAGCACATACCCACTACTTCATTTTTATTATAGAACTTCTATATTAAGGTTTATTGCAATTACACAATGTTTAAGCAGGTATTGGTGAACTAGCTCTTCTTTAGACAAAAAACCTGAAATATTTGGTAACAGTAACATGAAAATACTTGAATAGTTGACATCTCATGCAGAAGAATGGGTTTGCTTCATGGGCTCCCCCCTGCCCTGACTTTCAGACCTGGTACTTTATGTTCTCCTTAGCTAAACACCAGTGCAACAGCTGTGACATTTCACTCAAAAGCTGCGTGCCTTTTAATATTGCCTGAGTACACTCAATATAATTTGTTGTAACTTGCACAGGCATCCACTAGAAATAACTCTCTCTGTTAATACAGAACAGGTATATAAACGTTAATGTTGCTGACCTCGTTGTAGGGAGTATCCTGCATCCCAGAGTCTTCCTTCATAGCACCTTCTTCTTTAATGTTGGGGGTAATGCTCAGAAAAGCAGGCCATCCCATGGAAAATAAGCCTTGAAGTGCAAGTCATAAGAAAGTCTATTAATGACTAAATAACCAGATACTTAATAAGTTACTAGATGACATTAAAACAGAGCTGATTAGTCCATTTTTTTTCACAGTCCAAGTAATGAGAAGCACAAATGGAGCTGATTGAATTTATGAGACTGTTACATATTTTCTCAGTGATATAAATCCACTTCTCCAGGCAAAGGGGAATGATAGCACTTGTCTGATGCAGTGTTATTCCCTTCTTTGGCATTTTAGTTCCTGAGCTGTAAGTGCTGGCAGTCCTTGCCAAGCTTCACGTGCAACACTTCTTTGTGCACAGGAATTACCTTCACAGGCTGAGGTGACACAATTCACACTTGGGGAACCTGCACTGTCCCACCTGGTCAGGTGTCCCAGGGGCACAATGCCCCAGGACTGCCACAGTCCAGGGGAGGTGGCTCCAGGGCAGCTGTGCCTGTGCTGGGCTCCAGGCCATGCTGGCAGTGGCTTTCCCTGTCCTGCCCTGGGTCAGCAGTGCTGCCATAGCCCCAGGCGAGGGACTCCCTTGCAGAAAGCTCAGGCTGGGGGCAGCAGCTGCTGATGGGAAGGCTCATAAGGAATAAAACTGAGCTAAAATTGAATATTTGTAAAGTGCTGTAGTGCCATGGTTGCAGCAGAAACAACTTGCACAGGCATGGCACTTTACAGATCAGGAAGAGTCTGCTCTGCAAGGATTTTATTACTGCTCTGGAGTGAAGTCAAACCTGCCAGTGGAGGTGACAAACTTCCTGGCATGCCCCATGTTTAATTTAAAAGTAGGAAAATGCTACTATGGCACAATTAAAAAAGGTAACCCATACACACTGAGATGGGGGCCTCCACTCTCTCTCTCAAGTTTTGAAAATCATTGAAGTACAGGTTTCAAATGACCCAAGTTCTTCACTCCAGCTACTATAATCTTTATTCAGGCAATGTATTTTACCACTGGTGAACTGTCTCAGAAATATTGCTCTTCACACAAAGCTTCCTTCTAAAAGGATGCATTTTTCCATCTTCTCCACAGACACTTCCAAATGTATTGAAGGACTATAGTCTTTCCGAAACTGTTTTCTTTCCCTGGGTATTTGCCCTTGACCTTAGAAATTGCTCTTTGTGCCAATTGCTAACATATCTCATGCTGAGAATTACTGTGAAATACACATTTCATAAACTAAATAACCATCAGCATAGAAGCATTAAAAAATATAAGCCTGCACTTTATTTTTCTAATAAGTATCATAGATTTAAAAAGACCCCTTTATCTATACTAAGGTACATAGGGATAACCAGATATTAATTCCATCCCCCTGTCCTCCCAGCTTTGGATAGCCAAGGAATTGGACATGGATTTGCGTGTTAAACACCAATTGACCCAAGAGGGATTTTCCTGCTGCAAAAGCCCATAACCAGAGACATTCTGAGCAATCCATCAAACCAGCCAAAGAGCATCAGGAAGGGAGCTCATGGTGTTTCTGACATTGCTTTCTATAACAGCCTTCAACATGCACTAGAAACAGTTTTGCTTTGGTTGATATTTTTCCAGATCAATTGGAAAAGAGTAGTTTGATCTCCTAAAGATGTTATTTGACCCACAAACAGGCACGGTTAGAGCACTCACTTCCTCCATTGTGAGTTGTTAGTAACACATTACTATCAGAGACTTGAGCATCTTCCAGCAGCATACGTGAGGTACAAATCTTTTCCATTTTCCAGTAACCTATGATATTGTAAGATGGTATTAGTACACTGCTACTGGTATGTGTTAATACATGCATATTTATTAACAACAGACTAACAAGTGAAGCATTCTCTATTAGCACTAGCTTGCTAAACATTTAAACCTCTTTACACAAAACACATTTTCACTGTTCCAGTCTAAGACTAACATTTATGATATATTTTAAAAATAAAATATCTGGGAAGAATTCAATCTGCTTTAAGAATACTTTATGTATATGGAAGAAAAGCAGGATAACCAAAAATGATTTTCAGCAATAAACATTTGTAGATACATAGCTGGTTTTTAATATGTTGATCTTACCTTTTCTCTTCAGGTACTCTGCAATGAGAGCAGCAATATGAATATAGCACATAGCAGCCTGTAATGAGAGACCAACATACAAGGATATGTTAAAGTACACTGAATTACAGCATACATGTGATAAGGAACATGTACTTTCAGCACTGTCAAGTCATGAGGCAGAAAAGGGAAGAGAAAACGAATCTAAATATTTAAGAAGATAAAGGATTACATGATGAAATTGTCCTCAACAGTAAATTTCACTAGGTGTCTTATACAAATGCATAGATTTTCTGAAGAAAACTATTAAGATGACTTAATAAATAAGGTATTCCTGGGTTATGCAGTGGAATTTTGCATCACCCATTTAGTCTTTGATGAAAAGGACAACACGCTACAAATGAAACTCCTCTCCTAATCCGTAGTGGGGGAGAGGAAAATCCTTTATGTGAGTTGCTCACTGCTCATAACCTTCTCTACAATACAGCCACTGTGCCTGATGGGGGTAAGCAGCAGAGGTGCCAAAGGGACACTGCCCTCAGCATCCCTGTCAGACAGTTTCAAGTCTTGCTCCAGCATGTATCAGGTAGTCAAGATCAGGCAAAGTGGGATGAGCATCTCTAGGTGTTTTCAAACCTGTACTCCTTATTTCAAGTATATGAGAGACACTGTATGATTCTCTTAACTCACTACTGTTGTCTGTCTTTCAAAGCCCTTTTCATCAGAACAGGTCCGCTTAAAGACAAATGGATTTCCTAGTTGTTTATTTACATTACCTCTGATAAATCTCCATTTCTTGCGTGAATCTTGGCCATGCTTTCGAGCCATGTCCTGCGTAACTCAGGTGTGCTGGCATAGGAGTTTGCTAGGCTGTACTGCAGGTCCACCAGCATCTCAGGATCCTTCTCATGCTCCTTCATCTGAGCTGTGGCCATCAAAACCGTCCTGATGCGTTTGGTCAGATCCTTCACCTCTGCTGGGAAATTAACGTTCTTTGGGAAAGATAAGCAATGCATCACTGAAACCATCCAAAGAGCCACACGTAGCACCCTTGAACAAGCTAAAGTTCTGCTTATGGAAGACCTCCAGCCCCTTCCCTAACTGGGCAGGCTTTGGAGCAGTCACAGTTCCAGGGCATGCACACATTGCACACAAACCCTGGATGTTTTTTCACTGAAGCGTCACAGAACTACAAGATGGCCCGAGTCAGTCACCTGTTCCTGTGCCCATGTGCAACAGCACTGCTGAAGCCAGGGAACTGGAACAGGTGTTCCTCAATTGCTTACTGGGTGCAGAACTGGATCCTTGCACACTTTCCTCTGAGCAACAGCACTGTGTGCTATAGATAGTCCTGCTTAACTACAGTCCCAGCATGTTTCACCACGGGAATAAAGCACAAGTCTGGCTCCTGACCTTCTCACACTGTGCTAGATTAAAACAGAGTCCTTATATTACTCCCACCAGCTGTTCTCAACATATTTAGCTCAGCTCTGCAGTTTTTCTTTTTCAGATGAGCAGCGAAATACATTTGTTTTCAAACTTATTACCATCCCTTGCTTTGTTTAAAAGCAAAAACATTCAGAAAAAATAAATGACATTAAATGCTCTCTCCTCTATGTCACACAGAGATGAGCAAGTCACAGAAGCAGTGTGACTGGCTGCAGTGCTGTGAAATCAAAGTTAGACTTCAAAAACAAGTAGAATTGTAATTACATCTTATTAAATAACACATCAAATTACTTCTGCTAACTATCTACCAATTTGCTTATGCTAACTTCATTATTAATCTCAGTGGAGAGATTAATACTCTAAAGTCACCTTTAGAGAAGGACAACACCTCCAAAGTATAAAACTGGAAATGTATGTTGACAAATGTTTGGAAAAGAATTGTAAAAATTAAAAACCAGGACTTTTTTCAACAATTTTAGTATAGAGAATGACTATAACAGCAGTGGTAACCCATCTAAGAGCCAAGCCCATTTTCCTTGCAAGTTAGCAAGGTCTTACAAAATCCAATTGTTGTGCCTGTTTTTGCTACACATTTCCTGAACAGAGGAAAGGGAGTAATTGTAGACTAAAAATTGTTTCTTAACTGCAATTGTGTTCCGTTAGTCATGATGCATGACTTCTGACACGAGGCAAATGAACAAAATAAGCAATAAATAACAATACAATTTTCAAATACAAGTATTTTTTGTTTAAAAATTATTTTCAGTTATTAAGCTTCTGAGTCACAAACACCTTCATGAACTTCAGGTTGCCTGAGAAAGACACACTATGAATGCATAAATCACTGGCTAATAAGAGACAGCAATTTTATTCCCTGAAACACTTGCCCCTGTGAAATTGTTGACCTTTTGCCAGAGGTAGTGATTGACAAAAAATGTTTCTTACTTTCATCTGCTTGTCTCCATTAGCAAAATTATTTATAATTGCGAGTGAATGTTGAAATCGAGATCCGCCAATCCCCGCATCCGCTATCAGCTGGCTCACTGCTTTGATGAGCTGCACAGGGGGAGCAAATACAGGATGCAATTAGCAAAGAAATCAGAGTTCCAGAAGAGTTTTTAACCCCTTTTTTAGTCTGACTTGATGTACCAGGCTAGTGCAATTTCATACCTGTCTTAAGAAAGTAACATGTACAAAGGCGAGGACTGTGAGTAATCTTTCCAAATTTTGTAACTGCTCACATTTTGCAGTGTAAACATGCTATTACTGAACTTTACGTGTCTGTTCCTGTGCTGTCAGATTCTGTTTGGTTTCTTCATCAGCTGTGCTCCCACTGTTGTAAGCAACACGTGAGTCAAGAATAGCCATTAATCTGGCAACGCAGCTACATTCACAGCTGTTGTCTCTCCCTGGAACTGAGCTGAGCAGCCCAAGAACAGCAGAGAATCCAGTCCAAATTGAGACTTGGCAGGAAAAATCAAGCTGCCACAGAGAATTGCCTGTCTGAGGACTCCAAGAGGATAGCCTTGCTTCAGTGCATAAAAATAATAATGATAAAAACTAATGCATGCCAGTTAAATATTGATACCCTCACACTTCACTTACCTGTAGATGGGATCTGACTATTGATTTCTGCTTGTTAAATTCAAAGTTCTTCCTCATGAAAAAATAAAGAAGAGCAGATGCTTCTGTCTGAGTCGAACGTGACCTATGGTTACAACACTTCAGGATTTCATAGCAGAGGGAACCACAGAGATCTGCTTGTCCTTGGAAGAATGCTGATGGGAACTATTGAAAGAAAAAAGCGTGAATATGTTCAGTACTACTCTCAGGTCTTGGTGTAGTTATTCTGAGTTAACAATTTATTTTGTTAAGCTTTCAGCAAAAACAACAGTCTCATAGTTATTCACACCAGGGGTTTGAACTAAACATAATCCCACATGCAAACTCAGATTAATTAAGAACTACACTCGGATTTTTCATACAAACACTGTATGCCACTGAACTGGCCTCTAGGAAGCCCAGACAGCAGCTGGCACTCAGCAAGCACAGCAGCAAGGAATCTGCAAGGAATGCAGGACAGCTAACCAGGAAAAGCGGGTGGGAGTTCTGCACTGCTATAAAAGCTGTTCAGCAGAAGGAAAATACTTTGAGAAGCAAAGTCAGTGAACTTCCAGAGGTCAAGGGTTTGAAGAGCAAGAGACAACAGAGAAGGATGGCTCTCCAAACCATATGCACTATTATCAGCAGGGTGAATGCAATAGAGGACTGAGGGAGGAGAAGTGGAAATGTACACATGGGCTATAGATCTTGAGTACTGCCTGAGGGGTTCTGCTGCAGGAACCACGATGGATCCCAGCTCCCACAGAACCATGAAGTGAGAATTCAATCCCAAAAGCTACAGGCTGAAACTGAAGGGCAATTCTGGATATTTATTCATTCTCCCCATTGCATAGAGTTCTTCTGTTCCCAACTGTCTGGTATGTCATTTAAAACTGTCTGTGGATGGTTTACTTCATATTTCCTCCAGGTCCTCAAGCTGCACTACTGGGAGAAGCATGATTTCCTCCTCCTTTCCTAAGATAACAACCAGAAGGAGGCCACATGGTGTAAACTGAGCTATACTCTTGTGTTTCATAGAAACATTTAGGAGCTGAGGCCAGCCTTGCTTATTCTCACTTCCCCAGAGCAACTGTTATGTGAGTGCTACATTCTGGTTGGTTTTCAGAGGATCTCATCTAAGTCTGTGACTTGGAAATTGTGCAGCCTTTGCAGTTGGCACCAAGTGCCTAATTGCCCATGACAATTTACACACATGCAATGCAAGCAAAGAAACAGTTTGACACATAACCATATTGTTTCCCCAGTACTCTTCTATGTTTAAAACTAGGTATTTGTAAAACTGTATTAGTGTGGATGAGCTTTTGGTGAAGTGCATGGAGTACTCTCCTGCTAGTTTCTCTGGGGACAGTGGTAATCATTCACTGCTGGATTCTGCAAACCAGGTATCTGCCATGAAGACTATGGACCTCTAGGATTATAAGCTTTCTTCCATAAGTGAGAAAAGCAGGAAAGTCAATGGATACACCACAGAGCTGGACATCACTTACCTATTTACATTAAAACTTTCTCTTTCTTAGTAAATTTTTCAATTTCAAAACCAGAACTGGTTTTTTGAACTTCTTAGTTTTAATCAGCAATAAATCAGATCATCTTTGTCAGGAATAAGTATTAATACAGTGAAGTTCAGAACTCTTTACAAGTGCCCAATTTTCCCCAAGCTGTACTTGCTGTAACATATTGATAGGCATGACTAACAGAACAAACTCAGTTACCTTGCCTACAAACAGTCGTAGAGCAGCAAAGACGTGTTTGAGAGCTGCTGCTGACTGGTTGATTTGCAGAAAGAGCATGTGTGTGTCAAAGACTTTCTTCATCAACACATTCTGGCAATCAGATTGTTGGAGCTGCCTCTGAAAAGTTCACAGACAAGACAGGACATTTTGGTTACTGAAGTGAATGAACAGAAGAAGGGTCTGCTGGACTTTACCTCAGAGTGCTCCTACAGAGATTCTTTTACAATGTAAAATTTCTGCAGATGATGCTTTCCCAGCTTGGTGCAGACTCTTACTTGTAACCTTTCAAGAAAAGCACTTTGCTATGCCTGTACCACGCATGGATTGTATACACTACATTTAAGGGTTAGGGTGACAGAGAAGGAACATTAAAATGTAAAAGGAACTGTTTGCTGTATGGTGGCTGTGAGACCTTCAGCAAGTCGTCTGGGCTTCCTGAAGCAATCTGAGCAATTTTTAAAGAGGCAGAGGATCCACCTGGTGACTTGCAGAGATAGAGACAGTAAGTAGTTTGGAAATCTGTTGTCAAAAATCTCTGAAATCTAGTGGGATAAGCACGATTCAGAAAAGGTCATGTATTACCAGATGCAGGACACTTCCAAGCAGAGCAGGGTTGTACATAGCCCTGGATATGTAGGACATTCTTCTTCTTCCACATCCTTCTATTCAGTTTGGGTGCTATGAACCAATTCCCTCATAAAAGACCTTCACTGAGGACTGGCATATCCTGTTTCCCTATCCTGCTGTCTCAGACATTTCAAGTTTTCTGTGTACCTGCTCCCCCAGGCCTTCCTTTCATCCCATATCCCACCAGTTCAAGCAGAAAACCAGCAAAACATACCTGGTGATTCAAAGTGTAAAGACACAACAGGTCAAGGATTGTGAGGGAAACTTCTGTAGCAATGTTTGCCTCTGTGTCTACATACTGTACAATGTCTGTTTCATTGGAAGTGCCTGCAGCATAAAAAAATAAAGATGAAAAACCATCTCCTGAGTGTCGTTAAAGATGATTTAATTCTGCAATCTGGTCCTTAAGTCTCATCACAGCAGAGATAGGGCCCTAACTGCACTTTTAATCAAAGTGGAATTTTGAAGAAAACTGCTCACAGGAGATGAAAGGGGAGGAAATTTCAGTCCACTCTCACCAACTGCACCAGTGATGTGAGTATATCCTTTCACTGTGTCTGTTAATCCTCAAAGGAGGAAAGAAACCTAATTGGGAAGTGGGATAGATGACTCCAATCTCATAATTTTAAGAACCTCCTGTCAAGAAAAGGTCTGTATAGAGCCTCATCTAAATCCCACAGAATTCCAGAGGGAAGTAAATAATTTCTGTACTTACTTGCAGTGCTACTGTCTATCATCTGCAAGAGTTTAGGGTTAGAAAGTGCATTTTTGCCACGGATTATTGGTAATGTTTGAGATCTGTGGTGCTTGTGGCCATCGTGACTTGAAGTAGAATGCATCCTGGAATAGAAAGGTACCATTAAGAACAGAAAGAAAGAATAAATTGCTATGCCTATTCAGAATTTTCCATGTCATTTACTGCAGTGCTTCTCAATGGCTGAATTATACAAACTGATGCAAAATTCTTCAGAGAAGAAAAGACAAAAAGTCAGTGAGGTGGACAAAACAAACATGTGCTGAGATTTCTTGAAATCACAGGGGACAAAACTTCCATTAAGCACTGAAAGGAAAAAAAGCATCAGCTTAAATAGCTGGCTGATGTTTAGAAAACTGTCTTTGAGTGAAGAAGAACTGAGGTGAGTTCTGCTAGCTCAGAATATAAGAAAAATAAATCCTGCTCAAGAAAGAAATAATACAGTTTCTATGAGGTGAAAAAAATGATGACAAACTGACAATGACAGTAAAAATACATGTGTGCATATGCATGTGTTCTTTTAATCCTCTTTGATGCTGACAAACACATCATTAATTTATAATGAGAAGCTTAGAACTAAAATACTAATGAATATAATTTTTGAAAGGATTTTATATTTGTAACTAGTATAGAATTCAGGAAGATTTAACATCTCAGAAGGCAGGTAACTTCTCAAAATACACTTCCTGCTTATTTCTTTTAAAAATGTAGCTTCATAAATTTACATAATTAAAATTAATTCTAGGACAGAATTACTCCCTGAACTTTAACCAACAGCTTGTAAGCCAAGCTGAAGAGACTCAACTTCTTTTATGGTTTAAAGCTTTGGGGGCTTTGAAATTTGTTACAAGTTTTGTCAACCTTTTTTCAGTCAATGCTGTGACTGAGTACGAGGGCTGGAGGATGACAACAAAGGCTGAGGGTTTATGGAGTCAGGAATTCAATGTGACATTACCATTGTGAAAGCAGCCCCGATGTCTGGCCAGAGGAGTTCGAACCTTTAAGGGTTCCATTATTCTGGGTGGCCTGCACAAACTTAAAAGCAGCTGCAATTTTCCTGTTAAGAGAAAATAAGTGTTGATCTGTTAGGAAACGTGACATTGATTTTGCCATGTCCCTGAAGAGTAAATGCAGGCCTGACAAAACCTGCCATGGAGCAAGAACTGGTTCATCTGGTGACCTTTGATTTTTACACTGCATGACCTATAGACAAGTTCACAGCAGTAACATAAAATTAAAAATGAAACATCAGCGGAGACAAAGTGTGAATTCTGTTTCACAGCTGAACATGACCTCACATTTTTTCAGGGAGGCAGGAAATTTTTTTTTAATGCTGTGAAACCATTATCTATGCCCATTAAAGCTATTCTTTCCATCACATGGATGGAAATACAGAGTTCAAGTTCCCTGGCTTGGCATATGCACAGAAATGTGGTTGAGAATGGCCCAGTATTTTGGTTTATAAATGCAATAATGGTTATCTCATCATGCAATTCATCTTTTATAGCAGGTATGTACTCAGATATCCAGAACATTACAATAGCATCATTGGCATAAAAGAAAAAATGAAGCATACATTGGCTTCAGTTCAACAAATTTTTTCAAAAGAAAATTGATGGATACACAATCTCAATTAAGTCTAATAAATGCTGTAATATTTAAATACTGCAACACAAAATCTGGAACTATAGAATTACCTTACAATATTGCGTTTTCCTAGGTATCTGAAATTTTGCAGACAAACCCTGAAAGATAAAACAACACATTTTATGCCTATTAATGGCTTCATACATATGAAAGAAATGCTGAATCTTAGTGCCTCAATGACACCCATGGCAAGTGCACCTGCTAGTAAGCAAAGAGAACAGAATGTAGTAGCTCCCAGCCTAGGGACACAGGAGATGTGGCAGCACTTTGCACACCCTTTCTCCACAGTTGAAGACTCCTGCCTGGTGAGATGGCAAAGGCAAAAACCTGGCTGCAAAAGCATCGCTTCTGAAGCTAAATAACTCACATTTCTACTACAAGATGGTGAAAAAATTTCAAAACCAGCTACCCGCATGGATTCTGCAGTCATGCATAGATTGGATTGAGCAAACCTCCCTGGGGATGTGAAAAGCAGGTCATCCTACATTATGGGACTTTTCTTATGCTTGGGAAGTTTCGGGGAGCTAAATATTTTTCTCAAGGGAAGAACAGAATCTCAACACCAAAGGGGAAACTAACATGAAAATCTCTTTTAGGAGGAAGATCCAAAGCATTATGACCCTTGTTCATGGAAATTACAACATATTGCAGGATATGGATCTTAATAATAATGTTTCATTATGACTTTGGAAGACTATGGCAAAATTATTTAACATAGAAGAGCTATCTCAGCCCATTCCAATCAGTGGATAAACCCAAAGAAGAATTGTTTGCATCCAGCACTTTAGAATATTCAACACAAAAGTCAAACAACCACAAAGTAAACTTACTCTAAAATGCTGAAAAAGTCTGTTATTTCTGAGAATTGTGCTCGCAACCAGTAGGAAATCAGTGCATCTAAGGGGAGAAATTAAAATATATTATGTATCCATTACAGGGAATTAAATTTAGCCCAAAGCGTGTAAAATATGCTGATAATTATTCTAATTTAATGTTCATTTGGATTCAGCATTCACAGTATTTTACAGCAACATAAATTAAGCAGTGAGTGCACATTTTTTACCTTCTGAAATGGTTTTCATAATGTGAAGGAAGCACATGAGAAGACTTCTAGTTTCAGCTTGATCCAGCTTGTCAAAGCGAAGAGTTGACCCAATCAAGGACAAAGGTCTCGTGATCTGTTGAGGTGACAGCAAAGGACCTCATTAAGTACAGTGATGGACTCCCACCTCTAGCAAGCGTTTTCAACATTTGCACATGTACCTTTTCACACGTGTCAGTTCTCTCACTGTTTTTTTCATTGGTACTTGGGTTAGATTCAAGACTTGCTAAGGAAGCTCTGGAGTCAGCATGGTTTGCTGCAGAGATAGCTATTGATGAAAAAGCTGTAAATGAAAGTCATAGCAAACATGCTAAACTAAAACATTTATGGATACAAAAACTAACAAAAAAATGGAGAACTTAAAATGTGTCACATGCTGGATTGAGACAAGTGCTTTGAACTTCCAATAGCAAAGCTATTGATGGGTATGTTTAGTACTGGAAACATGCAACAAGTTGAAGTACAATGATTCAGTTTGCCATTTCACATGGCATTGAAAAGGCCTGTTGCATTCTGTAAGACCTGACCTAAAGCCACAAAAATCAGTGGAAAGATGCCTGAATTCACTTCCCTGAATTTTGAAATGGGATTTGGAGGTAGTGAACAAAGTAAGTTGTGTTTCTACTCTTCCATTAAGCCTGGAAAAACTGTGAATATTTGCCTCCATCAGACATCAGGAGCTTTCAGGAGAAACCTTGGAACTATTTTTAAGTCAGGCAGAGACTACAAGAATGAACTCAGGCAAAAGGATTTCTGAGAGCCTGAATACTAGCATCATTCCAAAGCAGGAGAGTAAGTGAAGCAGTGGAAGTAGAACAGCTTCACAAGAGAAAGTAAGTCAATCCAAAGACACCCAAAGGGAAGAGAAACATTGCATACCATGTTTCCCTGGATATGGTATAAAAAAAGCTAACGATATCCTCCATGAATTCTAAGCAGAAAGCACAATGGATTGAGATACACACAAATCTGCCTACGTGTCTGTTCAGTCTCTCATTTGTACCTGCAATAGAGTTCAGAACATCTTTGGAAAAGGATGTGTCCACAGAGTTTGCATGTTTCATTGCTGTCTGGCTCTGAAACCCTCCGGCTGTGCTCAGGTCATCCCTGGATCCCTGTGTTTGAAAGAAACAGAACAAGCTCCCGTAGGTGACATCACACAGAACTTGGATAATGACAGCACACCCAGGAGGCTTCTCTAACACACCGAGTTAGAGAACCTACTTTCAGTTGTTTTGTCATGACAGCCTTAAAGGATCAAGGCTTGCCGTAATATGCTGAAAATTTACCTGCAATATGGGACTCTCTCACAGTGGAAGCTGTGAAGGACTGGTCAAGTCTAACTAGTGTTTGTTTCTGAAACATTAACACAGCACTGGGAAAGGAACATTAATTGCCATTGCACTGCTCAAATGAAATGGGCTCATTTGCTGGAAGGACTGAAGGACACAACACCCCTTTAGAAATCTGTTTCCAGTTTTTAAAGCAGTATGGTTATAACACATCTAATCTTTTAGGAAACAAACATATTCCTCCAGATGTGCAGTTTACACATTTTCTGTGGCAGTAAAGCTGTTTTATGATGTTTCTGTACCCCTTCCCTTTCTCAGTTACTTGTATGCATTCCCTCTGCCTCCTGGTATAGCTTATGGTCCCTCTGTTGCACCATCTTTGGGTACAAGAAGTAACTCTGTGAAGACTCTGTGGGCAATGGGAGCTTTTCTTTACACCAGTGTGTCCCAGCCTCCTGCCTGAGGACACATCCTCAGCCCCTAGCCTGCAGCCCCAGATGCACTGGACACACTGGCTGGGGCTCCAAATCTCTAACCTTGAATTTCCAGCCCTGGGACAGCAGTGTCCTGGGTCTGTTCCAGACCCCCGTTCTGTTCCTTGACTGTACAGACTCCCAGGGCTCTGCAGGTGCTCTGCAAGCTGAGACCTTCCAAATTAAACTTTGTAGATGCAGATATATCAGCAATTTCAGAACTGCATTCTGCTACCTAATTGGTGACCAGCATAAACTTGGACCTTCTTTCCACTGGGTCAGACCAGCTCACTTTGATCATTTCAGTGCTCCAAAAAATCACCTGAATTACCTGATTAGAAGTATTGATATTGAAGAGGAACATATCTTTCATGTAAATCCTTGGCATATTATCCAAAAGCATTCCATAGAGTGGCATATACAGGTTTGCTATTTGTGCTTGTTTTGCCTAAAAATAAAAGATACAACATAATCCTCAAGAAACTAATAAATACATACCAGTGGCTAAGAAAGTTTCATGGATGTTTAGGTACTGTATGAACAAGCAAACGAAAAAGAACAAACAGTTTCTTTACCGGCTCTGCGTATCGATCATCAAATGAATGCTTGGCCATCAAGTTTTTAAGCACAGCCAAAGCCAAGTGCCTGATATCCTGGTCTTCTTGCAAGGCAAAGCCAACCTCCCGCAGCAGGACTCCAATTAGGAAATGCTTACGGCAGAATTCATTAGTCAGTGTGTACTCTGGAATGTCTTGGAATAGAATGGACAAGATTGTTTAAATGAATATGTAGGCTACATACATCCTTCCCCACTCCCCACCGTTTTCCAAATGTTCAATCCACTGTTAAACCTTGATTTCCTGATCTGACTGCCTCATTCTGCTCCCTCACTTCTCAGAATGAACTAATCTAATATTATTATCTCTTGAAATCATGCACTTATTTCTATTTAATAATAAAAGTTGATTTATATACACATTCCCACATGAGAATCTCAACTCTTTACTCATTAGACTATTGACTTCTTGGAGGCAGAGTCCAAATTGTTGTTCCCATACCCTAAGCTAGAAGAGTTCTAAGACACAGAGGTCAAGAGCAATTTCATTTCTGAAAATGATAAATAACTTTAGTCTAAAATTTGCCACAATGCAGTGGCAGTGGTCACAGTAAAATTCTGCTCACTTATGCAGTCATTTTGTTCATACCTGATGTTCGATATTCGTGTGCCGATTCTGAAGGCGTCACAGTGTCTTCATTTTTCATAAACATAAGAAAATAGGTAAAAATAATCCAATTTTTAGGTAATGGTATTAATTGTAAAAAATATTCATTTTGCTTTTTTAAAAAAATTCACTCAAATTTGAACTAAACAGCTTCTACTGTTAAAAAAAGCCCTGAGTGTCAGAACTGATTTTTTGATGCTGAAAACTGAGGTAAAGGAAAAGACAAGAGCCCACTGTTTGAGCTTCTTCCCCTTCCTGCTGTAGCTGTTGAAATCCTTTTCTAGTTCACCATCTCCCAGGGCTATTGCAGTAGCCTTACTGATTTAATAAATCAGTCATCACAAAAAAGTTCAGTTAATTCACCTCAAAATTTCCAGTAAGAAGCTTCCATCTCCCTCTGCCCTCCTTACTGAGCTGCCAGAGGCTGCATTCATTTACAGGCATACAGAAATTTTGTTATTTTTATCACACTGCTTAAGTACCACACCTGAAAAGCTGCTTGGGGTTTCTGAGCCTGACATACAGACACTGCTCTTGAGAGAGTTATTTATTATCTGCTCTTTGAACCTCCCAATAACTCACTGTTGTACAGAAACCCTCCTGGGGGAACCCTTACCAGGAATGTTTGAAGACCGTATGGGCAGGCACAGAGGGATAAAGTGCTCATGGTGACAGACTTCTTGGAGAAAGTCAAATTTGAACTGGTGTAAAGTCTGAAAAATCACAACAGGCAATGGCTCAGTTCACATTAAAACAGGAAAAATGATGAGACAGAGATCCACTACTACTTATCTCTACCTCAAACCTCACACTCACACCCTACAATGAAACCTTGGCATAACCTGTTATGCCAAGCTGCACAAACAATAAACATGTGGTTTTCATCTCTGTTATCAAAAGAACTTGTCACAGACGAACAAGCTCTCTGGACTCTTAAACTATGATTTTTCATTGAAGATGTGCTGATAAATCTAAGTTTGATCCAAACTAAATATTTAAGGTGTCCTTAAAGCTCCACTGGGTCTTTTTATGACATATACTATAACATTTAATCATAGTGTAGTATGTTCTCCAGTCCACAGAAATTTTGCCTTTTTTATGACTTTTTTTTTTTTTACAAAGCTTCAGCCACACAGGTCAGACCCAGAGCTTACTGACAGTAGTAAAATCTTCCTCTATTGATGCCAGTGAGTTCCAGCACCAAGGGATTTTGGTAATATATAGTTTTGGTATTATTTCTTTAATATCTCCCTTCAAATCTTTAATATATCCCATATATTAAAGCCTACCTCAAGAATTGATCATTCCTTCTGTAATGATGTGACATTAAGATATAAAGATAATACATGAGTTACAGTAACAAATTTTTATTTCCATCTTCTCATCTCATTGTTCTCAGTGGGAGAAAGAAGTCATTCAGGGCTACTCTGAATGCCCTTACACTAGAAAGTACTTGTAAAAGTCTTTTAATTTGCACTAAAATTAAACCGTAGCATTTCTGCTACCACCATCAGGCTGGGATACCTAGAACATGCACTTTCCAGAGCCTACTAAGTAGGGGATGGTAGAGAATTTCCCCCTGAAATGTTTTATTGCACTGTAGTACCTCTTCAGGAACACAGCTGGACATGCTAATGGCAAATAAAGAAGTGAAGCACCTGAAATGTGTTTCCCAAGAGGAACTGTGACATTTTCAGGGAACACAGAAATGAACTGATTTCTAATGAGGTATTTCAACTTTTGAATAAATGTTTCTCAAAACAACATTTAAATGTCAAAATATGGAATACCATAAGGCATATTTCTGTGAAACAGAAATTATGTTGCTTCATCCAAAATTAAAATAAATTCAAATTGCACTGCTATAGACTGACACACTCACAAAATATTCAGGCAACAATATATACTGATAAATTTTCTGGAAAGGCAGGTCAGATTGTAGTATGTCTTTTTCTGATACATAAATAATCCAGTTGAAGAGGTAACAAACACACTGAAAGAAATCCTGCAGCACATTTAGAAGATTTGCTTTGCTTAGGCTTTGCAATGCTTTGCTTAGGCGTTGGACTGAAATGAAAATGATGCAAGGCCTCTGTCTCCTTGAGGTCAGAAATCTCTGATTTTATTTTGTGACTGTTGTTTCCAAGTGCCACAAAGCCTGCTCCAGCTGCACATCTGTCACAACTCCACAGTGATTCTGCTCCCACACATGCTGGCAGATGGATCTGGAGGGATGTTGGCAATGTTCACACATTTACTGCCAAGAAGGTGCTAAGTACCGCTCTGCACACTGATTGATCTCAGGATTTTGAACTGACCATTAATGGGCTTTTTTAATCAAACATCTGTTTCTGCGGTTGAATGTATTTAGGGAAGCTTGAAATGTGGAAACAGTTTTCAGATTGCATAATATTATTTACAGAATTACAGACTTCAGGCTACGACATTAATAACTGAGAGACTCTATTCTACAGCTGTTCCAGAGATTAAGTGAAAGACCTGAGTTCAGAATGCAGTTGGTTTTAGTAAAAAGCAAAGCAGACCTGGAATAATCTCACTTTTTAGCCACAAATGCACATACTACCACTAAACAATTACAAAATGTTAATGGACAAAAACTTTGTGAGCTTTTTGGGGAAAGATGAGTCATTCAAAGTATGTATCTCAAATACATTTGTTACTATATATATGCTCTTGTATGATAGCTCATAAACCCCGGCATGGAAAAGAAAAAGGCTGTGACTCATCCTGATGGATGAAGAGCAAAGGAGTCAGGCTGAATAATTCGGGGACCTCTTGCTGTTTGAAATCTATTGTTCAAACTATACCAGTGACTACTGCAGGTATTATAGAAGAAATTCAGGCTGCAGGGAATTTTCCTCATAGCAAGCACAGACTAATTTGGAGCAGATTTGCCTTCTTGCACCATCAATGAGGTAAGAGCATGGCATTCACACAAAGAAAAGGTGTTACAATCTCACTTGAATTTACACAATGCTAACTTTTTCCTGTGCTCTTACTTTATTCTCCTCAAAGAAAATTATTACCAGTTGCTGATGATATTTATAGACAAGTGTACTTTCAAAGAATTAAGGCTTAAATTCAGCCTTTTGGATGCTTTGGTTTGAGCAGTCTCTGCAGAGTCTGCTCTTGCAGGTGCCACTGAGTAGTTGTTTGAATGTGCCTATTTACTCCCAGAGAAGGGGATACATGGATTAAACCCAGCAGGTTTTAATCCATATTTACTCTAAATGTTTTCACGGACTTGAGTTCTGAGCATGGTAAAGTCATGGAATCATAAATAGTTTCAATATAAAAAATATTCTGCTAGTCAATCACTTTAGAAAAAACAGAAACAAACAAATAAATCAGAGCCATACCTTGCTATCTCCAGCTCCAAACATACTGATGTAGTTGTTGACCATCCTGAACACAAATCCACGATCCATGAATGTAAAACAGCGCTAAGAAATGGGGGGGAAAAGAATAACTATTTTATGGCCCAAAAAGCAGTACATGGCCTGACTTACCTGGCTGTTCACTTTGCCTCACCTGTACACTGCAATCGTGTGCACAGATGAGGTTAGTCTTAGGCAGGGCAAGGAGCATCAGGGACCTGGTGAATCTCCCTTGATTTTTGCATTTATTTTCAGTAGTAATGAATTAATCAAAATTTTTCATTTTCACTGTCTCTGAAGCCTAAAATAACCACCACAGTGAACAGTGCACTCAAAAAAGCTCCTCTAATGGCAGTCACTCCCCTATGGCATCACTGCATCCATCACTGGAGGTGGCAGCTGATAGGAGGTGATCTGAGCATATGGGCAGTGACTGGTGAGGGATCAATCCAGCCACAACAGTCATTGTCTGAGCTATGTTCTCTCTCTGGGACCAAGTGTGCCACTACATTGCTTTATCATGAGAACACAGCTCTTTCTGACTGGTGGGGCTAAGTCTTGGCAGAAGTGTAAAGGTTTTGAGGGCCTTGGTTCTGCAGTTACTGATGTGTTTTCCTTGCAGAGTCAGCCTACTGCATAGAGAATGCAATCTTGAATTCTCTCCTTCTCTGCAGTTCCTGAACTCTGCAAAACTACCAAAGCCTTCTGCTAAACACATTCAAACAAAATTCCTTGATTAGGAACAATTAATACACGCACAGCTATTCAGAATTACCACATTTAAAAAAAGAATATCAGCTCAAGTCTAACTACAGTCTAATTCCTTACCAAATGTTTTGCCCATTTGAATATAATGTAAGAATCTGCAAAACTTGAAAACTATGACTCTTTAAGGGCAGAGACAGGAATGAATTACAATTGCTTTAGAGCAGATTTGCACGAAGCTTTTGCATCCTCAATGACCAAAGGCCACAGAAAACGGAACAATCAGCCAACAGTGAACTTGGAAATTGAGCCATCATTCACTCAGAATTGGTTTTACTCCCTTTGACTAGACTAGAATAGTCTGGGGTTTGTATTAAATACGGGGAAATAAGTGCATGTGCTGTAATGACAGAACACCTCACCTTAAGAAATTTGGCAATGCTGTAGTTTGCATTCCTGGTTTCTTCAAGAGCATCTTTGTACTTCCAAACAACATGGTCTGCTAAGATCATCACAAGTGTATCCAGCTCAGTGTGGAATGATTCTGGAAACCTCCGAGTTCGAGAAACCTAAGCAGGGAATAGATCATCAACTTAAGAGTGCATGATGTTGAACATTAAACATTCAGGCCAAGAATAAAGACAATAAACCACAGACCATTCAACATGGAAGAAAAGTATTCCTAGAGTTCCATGGATCCATTCTCAGTATAAACCCCAAACAGAAGAATCTGGTCCATAGGAAAGTGGGAAATAATTCCTCAACCTGTTCTTGTACAATCAAGAACAGGCATGAGACTAGCAGGTCATAAAATGTTTTTGTAGGTAAATGAAATATTTTATAAAGTATCACAGCATTTATTTTATTGGCCAGTCAAGCAGAAAGTTTCAAGTATATTCAAGTGTATTTCCCAGGCTTCTGCATTTTATATTTTCCCTAAGAGATGGATTGCCTACTTGATGAGATTTTATATATACACTTACCTTTGTTTTGTTTGTATCAACCAAGTGCTGTGCCATTGATTTTAAGATAACAGCAAAGAAGAACCAGGAATGCTGTTTAAAAGAAGGAAAAGAGTGAATGAATAATGATTTCCTGATAAACACCTTATGATGCATTACCATTTCTTACAGATGGGCTGCATGTCTCAGTAATGCACAGTGTTAAACACTATGTGACAAATAAACTAAAAAATTTAAGTAGCATTGGATGATGACAAGAGAGCTGAAGCCCTCTCAGGCATTTTGTTATTGTGGCTTCTTGCAAGAAAGAGCCTCCAAGCACCACTCCTACAGTCTTCCCATTCCTACTGAGCACTGTCTTCATGTGTTTGTTTGCAGGGAACTGGCAGAAAGGTGTGATGCAGAGAAATTCAGAGAATAACTGGCCTTGTTAGTTCCATCAGATTGGTAATTTAACATAGAATAAGATGGTGCTTATTTAAAACATGAGGACAATGGTTCTTCAAATACCATTTGAAATAGTGAATACATAGGATACAGATTAATATCTCAGGATATATGTGAAACAATTACTCTCAAAAAGCTTATACATTAAAAAAAAACAACAAACCACCCCACAACAAACTCAACCACAAGTACTCTTGCATGGCCCAGGTTACCTGCAGGTTTTCTGCTTTATTCAGACTATTTTTTGCTAATGGGTCATTACAGGAAATCAGAACTGGTTCACTTTAAACAGGTGAACACATTTTTGCCTCTGGGAAGTCCTGGGCTGGACTGGGTAGCTCTCGTACCATAACGCAGAGGCTCAGGGATGGGCCTTACACATGTATGAATTTCATAGAGATCAATATTTTCCCTTCATCTTCCAAGTTAAAAATTAAACCAGACTATCCTAAAAGTAACTGCCCACATCATACTGTGGAAAAATTAGGTCTCAGACTCTGACTGAGCTGTAACAGACAGGAGGAATTTTATTATGCAAACCACAGCATCCTGAGAAACGTGTTATGCTGAGAACCTGCAGCAGGTCTGCTAAGTCTGACTGTTGAATCACTGCAGGATGTGATTTGCACAAAGGTCATCCAGGGAAAAGGAAGAGAAGAAAGAGATAAGTGAGTTTCAGGCAGAAAACCAGTAATAAAACTACGAATGTGCTAATTCAAGCTATCATTCACCTTTAAAACCTGTTTCACAGTTACTTGTTCATTTGACTTCAGAAGACCAGTCACATTCTTGGACAGCTCCTCATGGACAGTTCTTTCATCAAATGATTTGGTCCTGAACACATACTGAAGGAGAAAGAAAAAATGAAAAATTTCAAAACATGCATTAAAACAAATATAAAAAAGCCTCAGTAGGAGATGATAAATTATTTGTATACCACTAACAGCTGACAATCTGTTGATTTCAGGTTAATGTGAATCAAGAGGAAATTCTGCTTAAAATCAGCGCTATGATTTACTTTTCAATTGAAGACAGGATCCTGACACCTCCAAAGTGCCTTTCAAGCCATTTCACTGGGAAAGAAAAGAATAAGCAAGCAGAGGAAGTGTGGAGGGTTTTCCACCCACCCAGTCCAGGCCATCTTTCACCTGCTCCCTCCTTCCAGTGGCAACAGCTACTCAGAACTCGTAGCAACTCTTCATCCTGAAAAGCGTAGAGCACCCACTGCAGCTGACTGAAGGGCAAAATTATACCCCTTTAGAAACCAAATCCTCAAGGAAGGAATTTATCTACCAAGTTGCTTAGAACTCATAAACCTACCATAAGTCTTATTCAACAATTCAAGCTAATAATTTGGTACCACTGCACCTTCCGTAAAACAAGAGCTCTGACAAGGCATCAGTTGGGATCGAAAACTTTTTCAATACAACCAGGTTGGCAAAAAAAATTAATATCTCTTGAAAATATGTTATTAATATTCAGCTTTGTTTCCACAGCAGATGCCATAAGCTTCTCCCTGTGCAGTCTGGCTCTTCTGATCCAGTTATTTAAGTCAGTGTAATTTCGCATTATTGCTGCATTGTGAGTCACAATTCTCAACTTACTTATTCCCAAAACAGCATTTGTAAAGTAGGTATTTGTTTCCTTACAGATGGAAAACAAAGAGATTACCAGTCACTGCATTTTGACTGCTGCTGGAGATGAGAAAACAGGCCAAATGGACTTATGGTTTGACTTAATGACCACCTGCAGTTTCAAAGGTTTTTAGCTGGTCATGAAGTAGATTTGTACTGCAATTTTGAAAAGTTATGCAATAGAAGAGGTTTTAGTACTCATTTAATTAACTACATTTACATGTCACATAGGTTATTTATTTTGGAGCCTGAAGAGCTCTGCTGGACCTCAGCAGAATTCTTCCGTGTTTAAATTGGGGTATTTGAGACTAAACTTGAACCACACAGAGGCTGCGGTGCATGACCTGTAAACACACACATTCATAAAGTGGGAAAGTAAATCCATGACATGCAAATGTCAATCAACAGTTGTCAACACTGAAATTAAAATGTTTTCCCATTTAGCAGCGTAACTTCTATAACATTTTCATATTTCTACCCATGAACATGCTGAAGTCCCCAGTTTAATAGGAATGCATTTGCTTTCGCTTTATTCCTAAAGCGAAACACCTCCCTCCAAACTTATGTCACATATGCTACTCATAATCTACAAATGAAATGTATTTTATGAGAAGTACTTGTTGCACAGTGAAGCAGGATATAATTTCAGCAAGTACTCCATAAATTTTTAGTCTCCCATAGCTTCTTTCCATGATGGAATCTCCCACTGCTATCATGATCTCCATTAGTTTTGTCACCCCAGACCAGAGTAGGTCAAGAGACAAAGTGATGGCAATATCTACTTCAATTCTTTTAACAACCTACAATTCTCCTCTGTTCTGTTATTTGAAATACACAGATAAGTCAGTAAACATAGCACTCAAAGATATTACAACTTTGTTGCTACTGATTCATCAAGCATGACTAGAACAAAATTTACCATCCCTCTCCACTGCAATTAAAAGAGAGAGAAAACAACAAAGGCAAGTGAAAGGAATAAATAAGTGTAACACCTTTAAGGCTCACTTGTCTATGGATTTTTCTCTCCCTGCCAGTAGCAGCAGTTAATTTGTGCTTCTGCTTAAAAACACTGCTTCATAAAACTCTCAGCTTATAAAGCTGCTACCCAAGTGTACTGATGATGAGATAGTTGCTGGCCAACACCATTATTCATACTCATTTAATGAATATCCAACTGATACAGAGATAATCTTTAAAGAGGCTACTCTTTTGTTTTTTTAAGTAATACTACATCTTGTCCAGAAGCAAACTCCATACACAGAACATACCTATATATATTCTATTCTTCAAAACAATAAAGGATTAAAAAAGGCTGAGGAAATAGGGAAAAGTCACAAGAATCTGAATTTCACAGATGAGAAAAGAATGTAGGTACAATAGCATATGCAAAAACAAGGGATCTAAAAATGACTAAAATCATTACTAAAATCATGACTTCATAATCAAAAGCTTAGTCAAAAAGATAGTTTCCTAACAGACATGAAGCCATCTTGTAACCATAAAGAGCACCCAGAAGTACCTCGTTCATAAAAATTACTACTTGTGGATTCTTTTCAAGGATCAAATCAAAGGGATTGCCTTATGAGGCCAACCCTGTACCTATATAACATAAATGGCCAGATACTTTATAGTGATAAATCTCATCACAGCCAAGAGGAGTTGTACTGCATGTGCAGACTGCAAGCAGCATCACATGTCTCTCACTGGTATCTATCTGGTTGAAGTTTCATGATCTTTCATGTAGTCATCTCCCCCTTCCCTTCTCTCAAACCCTGCACAGTGGGAAATTCTCAGTTTAGCATCATTTCACAAAGACTGACACTAAGCCTACACTCCTAAAAGCTCCGTGGTAGTGCATTTGCACCAGACTTTTGTTCTAAAATGTAAGTTCTTGTTATCAGCTGAATACACTGCAGCTTCTCCCCTTTGTGCTTGCTCATCTTGGTGTTCTACAGAAAAAAAGCTGCAGCAGCAGCCGAGACCTGAGCAGCTGCTTGTCCTCAACAGAAGAGTTTTTAAGTTTCTTAAGCAGAGTCTTCCAGTGGCAGAAAGTTATGATGCAAATGCATAAAAAGTTGCAAACAAGCACAACTAAGAGTAAACAGGAAAAAAACCCACAAAATGGCCAACCCCAACCCTCCTCTCCACAAAATATTAACATTCCAACAGTAGCCATACCGTCACGTAAGAATTGATGCAATTGTCTAGTTGTTCTTCATGGCACTTAGCAACAATATTGGTAAGAACTCTGCAAGATAAAAGAACAAAAACTGAGCTATTTCATGTCATAAGGCAGAGAAAGTCTACCTGATACATCACATTGTCCTGTTCTTGTAAGCTCATGTAAAACAGTGTATGAGGGATGTGATCCAAATGATGAATAACATGTACAAAATCTGTCCACTGGGAAAAACCAGTCATTCCTTGGACTTTCCACTTGCTTGGATTGTGCTGCTGTATAGGCATTTGCTTAACAAAATGCACCGAGTGTTAAGGATAGTAACTGTACTGACATGACAACAAAAGAAAGTATTAACCAACTGAAGTTTATACTGACCTTGGATACTTAGAGATAACAAAGATTAGAATACTTTAATGAAACAGAGAGGCAAGAGCACCTTTCTCCAGGAATGCTACCTGCTAAGTTGTCTCAGGTCTTTATAGCTGCGTAAATCCCCTGACACTTCACTTCTGCTGGCACTGTTCATCAAAGACCAGCACCAGCCTGGGCTGGAGCCCGAGCAGGTCCCTCTGCAGCACTGCTGAGCACAGCACAGCAGGGAGAGGCTGGACACTTGGAAAGATCCCACAGATGAGCTTAGGGATAGAAAATTGCCCAGAAAATTGCCTAGATCACACCAGCACTCACTGTCAAAACCTGAGCTCCAACTAACAGCAGGGATGGCACTATGTGAAACTGAGAATTTCAGCAAAGCTTTTTCTTCAAGTTGTACCTGGACCATTGTTGAGATCATCCTACTTCAGAAAACACAAGTCTGGGCTAGAAGTCTGCTTCAACTTGACCATATCCTTTACTTTTGATTATTGGGAGCTCATTTTTTCAGGATAATATAGAAAAGACTCTGCAATTTTATAATTTTAGTTTTTATATTAAAGAATTCAGGGATAGGAATAGCAACACTATAACTAAAATAGATTAGTACTATGCCTGACTGTGGTCCACATACAAGTATTCCTTTTGACTAGCTTGGTGATTTGAGTGACTTCTGGCAATTCTCATTATTGCCTCCAAAAGCTTTGTAATTCCTCTAAGAATTTTTAATTTATCTCATTTCTTGCTGTTAGCAGGAGAAGTAACACTTGCAGCAAAACACAAAGGCTATGACAGAATTAGTTGTGCCTATTCTGATCTTTTTACCTTCATTCTGATTTGAAACTGAAACGAGTTCTGGCAAAAATATGACAGAGACATGATGACACGACTGGGCCCCCAGACAAGTAAATAACCATGAGTATAAAAGGAATAATGTTTTCTCCACAACACATAAGCCAATCCATGCTCTCATTCTGTTGTTGTTGCTTTTAATAAGTTCAACACAAGCTGCTTCAAGCTATTCAGAACAAAACACAGTGTGTGTATATATAGGACACGTCAATGAATGACACACACAGCAGACATGCATATTCCCATTGGCATCAGCTCTACCAGCACAAAAGAAACCACACATACAAGAAAAACACTGAGAATCCTTTCTTTTTTTTTTTTTT
>VZTJ01000294.1:3655568-3762717 GCA_013397795.1 Orthonyx spaldingii
GGGGGGGGCCAGGTGTGTATATAATGCTTCAGTCAAAATCTGAAGCACGAAAAAAATAACATCCTTCCATTTTTCCATCTTATCATTAAAACTGCATTTTAAACAGCTGCTCCTTCTACAGCATTTTTCCACTCAGATAACTGATGCTGAAATTCTACCCTGGGACATAATTCTTCATTTCCTCTAGACTTAACATTAGTTGACTTGCTGCCCACAAAGGTGTCCCCAACAAAGGTCTGCTGGCCTCTCCCCCTTTGAAAACAGTGTACAGTGACGAAATCACAAACACTTATGAGGAAAGATTCTTTTAATCCTGGTACCTAGCTGTGGTAAAATTGGACTTTGTCCTGAAAAATGCCATGACCCTTTGATAAAGTATATTGAAACTTTAGCTTTCCAAGGCTAAGATGGGGAACTCTGCTTCCTTGTTCCTTTAAGTTTACCTAATTAATCTTTCTTCAGGAACTAATTTTGAAGCACAGTCTGTGGAAGGAAAAAAAGAATACTGACAGCAGATTAGTCTAACAGGGTTGCAGAGGACAGTTGTAATTTTTTCCTACTAGCATGTTTAGCTACTGGAGGAAGTACAACAAAAACACCACTGTGGCCAAAAGTAAATGCAACACAACTTTCTGCCCTCCTGCAGAGACCGATAATAATAATCTCTCCAATATTTTTTCCTCCTGCCCTGATTAACAGCATCAATAAAGACAATTTCATTATGTGAGGGGTGAGAGACTCAGGAAATCATTGCAGTTGTTTGCCTGCTCTCTGGAAACTGCTTCTAATGCTTTTCAGTTATTGCTGATATATTCTAATTAAGAAATGCCCCTGAATGGTGTGACCTGGTTGTTTGACTCTGCACTGGATGCAGCAAGATGCTGAGCGCTTCCTGTGCTGAACCTCAGAACCACACACAAACCAAAGTTGAATCCCAGCTTTGTCAGGAAGCTCTTAGCTGCTCAGGAATGAGACCTTTCCCTAGGACTGCCTCAGGGTAGACAGACGTCCACCCTGGTCAATGATTTCCAGCCACATGATGCCAACTCCCCTCCATGTGTTATTTACAGAGCCCAGTGCTAAGGGGAAGCAGCATTCTCGCCTAGTGAAGTCTAAATGTCATAGAACAGCTATAACTGGACTAACATCTGCATTTGCACTCCTGAGTGAATTCTGTATATCACACAGGATTTATCCAGATACCTGGTCACAGCTGTTGTAACTTCATCATCATTGTTTTGCACTAAAACCCGGAAGAGTTGATTCAGGACTACAGGAAGAAAATTCATAATTACATGGATCTTCTCAATCCTCAACAAATTCTGTAAGAGAGGTAAGAAAGAAAATGAGAGACTTTCAACATAAGCAGTGAAAGCTGATGGCTGCCATGCAGCTTTCCTGCTTCAGCAGGTAAAATGCAGTGCAGCCACTGGTGTAACAGCAGGAGGAAAACAGGTCAGCTAAGCAGAGAACTGGTTCCCCAGGAAGTTTGTTTTAAATATGAGCATCAACACAACTGTAGGTATTGTCCAAATTTCAGAATTCCAGTATTTTGTTCTACACTGACTTAAGGGGAAAAAAAAAAAGAAAAAAAAAGAAAAAAAAAGAGAGAGAAACTTAAACCAATTTTCATATTTCACTAAGGATACTATCTAAGGGCAATAAAAGATCACTATTTTTAAAACATGCATTTCCTAGTATTTTAGGAAAACTCATTCTTTTTATGCAGAGGTCTGAAAACCTGAACTTGTGGCTAAAATACTTTTGTTAAAAGCACAGTGGTAAAAAGTAGTATTACTACACTAACCTGACTGGACTGACATTTTATTATCTTCTCTAATCAAGAAAGATATTGAACTTTTAATAAAAACCAAACAAACTCCTTTGAATTTCTCCTAGGTTTTTATTTTAGTCATTTCCAAATCATTCCAGAACTTCTAACAAAGGTACCAGCAATTTATAAATAAAAGTAAAATACCCTGGAGAAGATTACTTAGTCTCTGGTTATGTTGCATAGTTGATTCCTTGTTGTGTATAACATTGTCTCTGTTTTCTAATAAACTTAGTGAAATATTTTTAAAAGGTAAACTACAACCAGCAAATAAAGAACAGTGCAATTCTGGTGGTTTAGATCATCAGCTTACTGTCTAGAAAGTTGTAAAGCTTTTATGGATTCCTAAACTCTGCCCAATATGCTCCATGGTTTTCCAAATATTATTTAAGGACTTCATTCTGTAGAAGCACAACCTTTAAATAACACTAGTGCTTTGATTTGTGAACACACTCCTTAATAAATTCTTTAAATCAAGACAGTATTTGAAAACAAAGCCACTCCTTTCAGGTCTGCAGGTAGACGTGCACCCACCAACAAAAGCAGTGGCTATCCTTATGAATTTGTTTGGTAGAGAACTACCATAATTTATTGAAACTTACTGTTTGCTTATGAAAGTAAAACTCTCTTCCCAAGCAGCTTCTATCTGATTAAGGTACACTCATACAGGAAAACATTAAGAGTGGAGGAAAGGGGGAAAGCACCTACGTGATGGTGACATCTAAACTCCCAAACACATGTTGGACTTTACAACTGCTAAAAGGAAATACAATAAATGTCTATGCATGATGTTTCAGTCACAGTTCAGAGATAGAACAGCGTCACATTTTCCTTCAGTTTTCTTGCTTGTCTGTCTGTTAATGTTCCACAAGCATAGTGCACAGCAAGAACCCTGAATTTCAGCACTCATGAACAGGTAAAGAATTAGGACCTTACATTTACCTGGCGCTCTTCTAATTTGCTTGTCACGCTCCTCCCTTCTCATAGTTTTTGACCTCTACTGAATACAGGCACATTTGATACAGATCTTACTTATTTGTTTCATCTTTGCAGAAGATGTTCTTTCTGGTTTGAGGACTTGACAGCCAACAAGCACCCTTGCTTTATACACACAAAATACCCTGAGCAGCCCTTTGAATAGCATCTTGGTTTTTAGAGGAGGTAAGGATAGAAGTTATTTAAGGCAAGAGAGGATTATCAGGAATACTGCAGCTCTACAGGCTACAGCTTCCTTCCCCAGACATTACTGGAGCAACATTACATTATCCCCTAACAGGATCTGAGCTTTGGCATGGGCTGGATTAGCAGAGGGGCTGGGGCAGATGCAGCCCTGCTCTAAATGGGAAGGGATGGGAGGCAGCTGTGTGACCAGCAGTGCATTTGTCACATCAAGGTCATCTGATTGGAGCTGTCACAGACCCTCTGCCTCCAGGCTGAGAGAAAGCCCTAAATACAATTGTATAGTGTAATTCATGCTGCAGGTTACTTTACCTTACAGGAATTGATAAAGTTTGAGGTAGGAGGCTGAGATAGATCCTTTTCCCTTTCCTGGCACTGATGAAAAAAGTTATTCAGGTATGGATCCTAAAACAGGAAACATTCACATTAATGTATATTACAGATTACTAGAATTTAGTGCCAGAAATTGGTTACAGCAACCACCTGTGACACTCACAAACACACTTGGTTCCCACAATCTTATATTGGAGTCACAGAAAAAAACCCAATTTATTTAGTCCAACCCATTGGCCAGCACAGCTTGCTAAATTCCAGGTGCATTGACTAATCTTTTTTCAGTGTTGTGATTGATTAATTTTTTCCTCACAATCTAACAGGTATCAAAGGCCTGATATTTTTTTCTTCCTGGTGCTTACAATTTATTTTCTTGCTGTTTAAACTGATATTCCACAATTTTTCTGTTGGTTTCATCTTAAACAATTTTTGTTTTTCCTTGAATTATGTATTCCATCGTTAAAGTGTGTATTCCATCATCGGCATCTTACCCTTCTGCACTGAAATAATCTTTAAATGTTAAAGAAGCAAATTCATGCATGATTTTAAAACCCCTTTCAGACATTCCCTGACACTTTTTGTGTGTAAGCAGGTCACAGAGCTAAGGGGAATATTGGCTTACCTGAGTATTTACTGTTGATACAACGAAAGTAGAGACTTTGAAAAGTGGCTTCCCACTGTCTACCCATTTTATATCACTGCCGATCTGCTGTTAACACAAAAACAACAAAAATATTTTCCCACCTATTTCCTACTTATTCAAGTTTGCATCAAATTTTCTGTGCACAGTTTTGCACATGAGTGTGAACTGCACTGGCTGCTGTGCTTGCACAAACACCATCACTGCAATACAAATCCACTTTTCAGCACAAGACCAATGCTACCATTCAAGGGACCAGATCCTGCCCCACCCTGTCCTCATGACAATAGCAAAACAAACACAAGGAGGCAGAAATAATCCAAGCTGGACTGGATCAGCGGGAAAATATGATATCACACCACAAAACTGGAGAATGAATCATGACTGTGGAGCACATCAGCTGGAGAATGAATGTCATATGGCTTGAGTTTGTGAAGAGAGTTCTTTTTGACCACTCTGATTCACATTATGGGAAGTTATAACATTGTAGAATACATAAAATACACTTTTTCCATATACACCTGTGAATCAGCAACATAGGATGCTCAGTCCAGTGCTGCATATATTAGTTTCCAAATGAATATCCTAAATCATTCACCCTATTTACCATTTACACTCCCCAGCAAATGCAAACAGAAATCTGATCGCATGTAAAACACCTGCAAATGAATGTTCTGTGCCATTTGAGCAACGTGGAAGTGTGAATGAATACCTTTGTAGTCGCTGGCTCCTGAAGGCTCAGGTAATTGGGGGGCAGGCTGCTGGCCACTGGCACGTGGTGTTCCTGGGAAGCCAACTGGGCATCTTTCAACAAAGGAAGCCAGGCAAACCCCACTGTGTGCAAGAACAAATAAATGGGACTCCTTGGAAAAACAAGATTCTGAAGTTCAAAGGAAAATAATAACATCCAGCCAAAAACTTTGAAATCCTTATTTGAATGTACATAATTTATATTTACAATTGAAAGTAATTCTACTACAGGTACCTGGTGTTTCCAGAGCCTCTTTCTTTTTGGCATTAGCTTTTGCATTTATGTCACAGGTGACATGATAAAATGAAAACAGAATGTGGTGTTTCTTATGGAGTTGAGTGGGAAGTTCAATTTTCACCTGAAATGTAAAATGTTACACCTCACTTTAGTTTAAAAATCAATTAAACCAGGCATCAGAGATGGGCTAAGCGAGTGACATCTCTCTCTACACAGAGGTCTAAGTACAGCCTGCCTTTACTGGGTAATGTTTGCCCCATGGTAATAAATGCTCTCTTAAGGAAATTGTTTATGATGATCATCTATCATTTCTACTTAAAACAGCTTTTTTCCACTTTGTCTTGTGGAGGAATATTTTAATTAAAGATGAAAGAGTGTAAGATGAAAGAGGACAGAACTAAAGAGTGGTGGACTCTGCTGAGAAGTGATCACCTGCACTTTAGCAGCTGTAAATAGCCAGCCCCATGTGCATATTTTCAGGACAACCAAACTAAAACTAAAAAGACATCTCTGCTACCGCTTCATCATCACTTCACAGAAAAGACCAACTAATAAAGACTGACATGAAAATAAACTTTTATTTATAATTTCTGCTCAGTCTTAAATCCCATATCATGCCATCCATGAAATCCTACATACTGGCTTTCAGGTATTATTAACCTATTGGAATAAAAATACAAACTAATCAGAACATGTTACCAGAAGAACTAATAAAAATGACCCTTTACTCTTGTGAGCTGTGATGAAGTTTATCCAAGCTAATCCTATGCTAAAGTAAGGGTTAGAAATCGTTGATAAATGCTTCCAGTGTTAAAGCAGCTTATGGGTAAGAACCTAATACCATAAACATAGATATAAAATGGGCACTCAGAGAGAGAGAGATTGAGGCAACTTTCTTCTTAACATTCTACATTCTTTTAAATTCTGCACTTGCTTTACTGGGGACAAGTGCACACCTCTTCCAGCCAAATTGGCTATTAGCATTTGAATTCAGCTCCTCATTGAAGTTGAAAGTAATCTCCCCAAACCAAGAGGCTCACTAGCAGCACATGAAGGACACTTTCAGATGTGTTAAACCCCAAAACACATCTTGTAAAGGATTAGTAAGGAGCACAATATCTCTGAAAATGTAATGCTTTAAGTTCCACCTCAGTTCCTAAACACGAATCTTAAAACTGATACTTCACATGTAGTTGTACACGATCTGGCCTCTGCAATTTTATCAAAGTAAATTTTTACTGAAAAAGGAAATTTTTCTGACTAAGAGAACAGTTTGGAAAATGCTGGCTACACTCTCTATGCTGTTTGCCAGTCTTATCACTACACACAAAAAGCACTAGTGGAAAATCCAGAACAGACACGTGACATTCACAGGCCATCAAACACACCAGTCACTGATAGGGTGAAATTAAGTTCACCTGCAGGAAGCCTGGGGAATCAATACTTGGTGTTGGTGAAACATAAAGATGCATGTGACACTAACATTTGGCAAAGGCCACCATAAGAACTATTCTATAGCTGCATCCTCAAACGCACCAGCTAATGCCTTGCTGCAGCCACCACACATCACTGTACATTCTGTTCAGACCACTGGATCAACAAAAATGCCCCGATGCAGATCTTATATCTCAGAGAGGGATTTGTTCTGACGCTTGGCTCCACACTTCATCATAATGTTTACTGTTTCCATTAAATTCAGAGATGCAGCTGGACCCTTAATGTAATCCAGACGTGCATTTTAGAGAGCTGGACTGTTCCTAATTAATTCTACAGCATCTTAACTGTACTCAGAACATCTTAGAAAAGGAATGATTCACTGAGTTGATTTTAGAAAAGGAAACAAAACGTGAGACTGCATGTCAATCTACACAGCACAGCCCATCCAGATACACAAGCCACTGCAACAGAAGTGTTCTGTACAGATATTTTTCTGTCTCATTGGCAAACACGTGGAATTGGTAGACATTTAACGAAAGAAAAAGCAGACTGACCTCATCATAGAAATCAGGATTCTGAGAGTGATGTAGCACAGCAGTGTAGGCTGATGTTGTAAATAAGGGTCCACCTGGCTTCCCATAAATACACTGACAAAAGTAACATGTTTTCATTACATTGTGAAATTCTGCTGAAGATATTAGTATTGGTATATCTAATATGCATGTACATTTAAAACAATATTATGAAAGATTGATCATTACTTGATCAAATATTAAAAGAAATGTTTTAAATGCTCAAACCTGGATTTTTTTATACACATTTCCAGTAAAAGTACATTGATTCTGTGAAAATTACCCTATGCTCAATCAAGCAATGCAGACTCCTTAGACTTCTTCCCTGCTGTTATCAATTTCAGAGTTTTTTGCAAAAAGCTTTACAAAATCTATTTCACTTTTATGCAGCTCAATACACAATGCAGTGCTTTTACTGACATTTCAATGTTACAAAAGCTATCCATGTTAACAATCACTTTTCTGGCAGGGTCCAGTCTGGGCACACTTGAATGCTGAGTAATAGCAGTTTTATTTATTGCTGGGAAAACTAAACCACAGCTGGACTATGCAACAGCCCTTGGGCAATAGCAAAGTTAAGAATTAGCTCTCAGGTCCTTCTAATTTCGTGCTTCGCTTTTTTCAATCAAGTGTCCTGAGCTCAACGAGAAACGTAGGATAAGTGGTAAATTCTAGAATAAGCAAACTGCACTGTAAAAAATGGTTCCGTTTTCTAATATTACCTTCTTTATTATCTTCTTTCCCCTCCACTAGTCAGAAAGCTGGCACTGCAAAATGGAATCACTATGACCAGCTGGGATCTAACAGAACCACAGTGCAAATGTAGAGGGATGTATGACAACATCCACTCTTGAATTGTTCTGGTTTAGTATCGCCCTTATTCCTGGATTTTACAAGTAATGTCCTCAGAAACTGCACCCTCTGAATATACTCCTCTTGCAGCTCACCTTCAGTGGCTTTGCTCCCTCTTCATCAGAGCTTTTAAACTCAATGCACACTGTTATATTCCGTGCCTGGAGAGACAGGAACATATTAAAGTTTAGATCAGAAATGGGGTGCCCATAAAAACTCAGGCAAATTACACAGCTGAAATTAGGTCTTTTCAGGATCCAGGAGAAACATGCAGATAGTGTATCAATATTTATAATGCCTGTAAGTCACAGTGATATCACTAGAAGTAAAATTTCCAAGAAAAATGCAAAATGCAAGCCAGGCCTCAAAATGACTGTGCAGAAGCAGACTGTTAAGTGAGTAGGCTTTACCTGTATCTTGTCCTTAATTAGTTTTCAACCACCAAGAAAACACAGGTGGTACTCAGGTTTCATGTAAGAACTACAAATATTATCTAGATTAATTTTATCTGCACACATTATGTCATTACCATAAAGGCCTTCTAAAAATTGCGAAGAAGGTATTACCACATTATCTCTCTTTGAATCACTGCTACAACTTAAAATTAACCCATAGAGTCAACTCATTAAAATTGTACCAATGTTTTATGATTGCAAAAACTGAAAAAGATGAAGCGCCAACTCAGTGACATCACCATTTTCCTCTCCTTTATACGTACTCCTTCATTCCTAAAAGAGCTCATGCAGGCCACTACTACTCAATGTTGGCCTGAATCAGCCTCATACTGTACCTTGTTGAAGTGTTTTTGGCTATCGTACTTGAGGTGTTTTGGATAGATGTATATTTGGTTCTTGTACACTCTGTAAGGTCGAGAATATTTCGTTGATTCCTGCACAAACTCTTCAATTTCCACTGTAGGTTGATGCTCCTTTACATTATGGAATGGCTTGACTGGAATAAAGGATGAAGTCACACAGTCTTCAAAACAAAAGAAAAGAGAACCATCACATGTGGTATTTGTTTTTACAGTCTTACTACTAAGACTAAGTAATATTCAGATGGTATGTGCAAAATCCTGTCTTTACTTACAAAGAATGAGTAATGCTGAGATGCCTTAAATTTACATGTTACCTCAGAACAGTGGCAATATATCACCCTCAAATGGTTGCTCTCACTCGAGTTAAACTGTACAGCAATGGTAACCTCTTCTGACACTCACAGTGTTTGGTGATATTTAATGGTGTAACAGCCCCATTGGTATATGGACAATTTCTACAGAAAGTACTGAGTGATGCTGCTTCTAATTAATTTTACAGCTCAACAGCTCATTTAAGTTTTTCTATTATCTAATAACATAATAAATAAAATGAAGAATTGAGCAGTGTGGAACTAGATCAAATATATGATGCAATTGGAATAACTGAAATCAGGTCAAGAAACAGAAGATGGAAATAAGCACTCTGTCACTGAGACTGGGAGACTTTAAAACTGGACAGAGAATACTTTCTCTTCCTATTCCATTAAATCAGTGAGGCATTTAACTTCATGGGGAACTCAAGCTGAGAGGTGTCACCAACTTAGGGATATCCAGAGCTATCAGAACTATTTCTGGGAAAAGCCATTGGACAGACCCTGCCTACAAATTCCTTCCTCAAATCACAGAATAACCCCCAGGAAAAGTCTACCAGTATGTTGTGAGGAAGCTGAAAGAAGCTTGTGATCCCTCACATACACCATGCCAAATTTTACTTCCTTCTAACCTAGTACAAGAGGAAATTGCCAGTTTCAGAATATTGCAGGTGCTCTGCAACCCAGGCAGGATGGGGAAAAGTGGCTCTACAGCAGTGTGGTTTCTTTCTTCTCTTTCACAGACACTGAAAACTGGAGTGTATCTGGCCAGGTACAGGATGAAACAAAGAATGGTGTAATTAATGACAACAAATCAAAGCCACTCCCCTGCATACATTTTCCTACACAATGGAGACTTCTGTCAGAACTGTCTTGAGGTACAATTATGGATGGAAAGCCTATGTCAATGTCCTATTTAATTAGAATAATTAATTTTAAAATGGAATCATACTTGGATGTTCCAAAGGAACACAATCAACTGCAATCTCCAAACAGCCAGGTATAGTCTGTATTTTGCTTATCTTCTCTGCTCTGCAATGAGATAAATGCAAACATTTTAGAAAATCAGAACAACAGAGATGATATCATCATAGGAATTAATCTATAATGAAAAACAGACCTTGATTTAAGATATAAACATATATTAAACACATTTAACATACACCTATTGGCTCTTATACTCTAATTAAATATAACAGCAGAAATAAAATATTATTTGGTTTGTGGTTTCTTTTTTTTTCTTGGTCTCATTCCTGCCTTCTCTTTGCAAGTAATATTATTTTGCAGAAGAAGAAGAAAGTGATGAAGCAAACTTTATGAGAATTAACTTACCTACTTTTACTTTCTAAAATCTGAATGAAATATTCCCTAAAAGGAATTCAATGACCACTGGGATGAGAGGAGTTCATAGCATTGTGGCTTCTGCAAGTGCGGTGCTGAAAAGGGACCAAGACATGTTCCTTGTGCCTACGCAATGTGAGCATTGCCAAAACCATGATGCTAAATCTCTTTTGTCTAGGAGATGCTTTAGAGACACAAACACAGCAGTGGTGACACTAATGAAGAGTCAGTAGAGTGTCCTGACCAGTAATAGCACAAGAAAGTGAGGGTCTGATCCAAGACCTGCAGCTGACATTCAATCTTTCTATGATCTTTTTATATAAATGGAACAGAAGTTATTTAGATTAACTCATTTTTAGGCACATTTAGAGTAGAAGAGACAAGGAGAAACACATGGTTCAATTCTCATGTCACTTATCCAGGTTAAACACAGACCCTGCTCTGGGATTAACCTGATTTATACCTGTATGGAAGACTACCCAGCCAAACCTCTGTTCAGAAATTTACAGACTGTAAAACACTTGGAGAAGGTTTTTACTGTCAATGTCCATTCTTTAGTTTGCCACGGAGACTCAAACAAAAGCAAGGAGTTGGGAAACCCATAAAGAATGGTTTTGCACCTCTGTCACTCTTTTTTCCTTTTTTCTTGTTTTTTTCCCCCCTGAGATAATATTCTCTTTTTGGGTACTTCACCTGCATCTCCCCTGATAAAAGCTGATTTAAGCAATCACTATTTTTAGCTTATAATAACATTTATTTTAATGTGCCAAATGACGTTTCAATTTTCCTGGAAAGTCCAACCACTCTTTGGCAGGTAATAACCTAATGTGAAAAACACTAATGTAATATAATTTAACATGGCCACTTTGGCACACTGTGTTAAATGAAGAAAAGCACTCAGTGACAATTATTCTGCACAGCTTTATAAAGCTTCAAAACAAATTAGAAACTTTTCCTTACCTTCTGTATTCTGCTATTAGTTTAATCAAATCTTCCATGGAAATCTTATTACTTTCTTGCCTGAATAAAGGTGAGAATCGGGAGTCTCTGTCAACATTTCCCTGATTATCTTTAAACACTGGCCTATAAAGAAAGACAAATGACACGTTTATAAACACTCATCCATGTGTATGGGTGTGTGTATATACACATATATATGTTTGAACATTTGAAATTGTCATGTAATCTTTTAACAAGGTTGTGATACGAATTCTTACATAAATTCATGGCCTCTCTGCAGATCTTTACCCAAGAGAGCCCTGCCAAGCTTTATGTTTGCAGGAGCAAAGGAAATTTCAGTTTATTCCATGTGCATCCCAGCCTTGCAAAGACCTCAGACCTGGTTTGAATGAGAGCCTCTCACCCCTCACAGACGTGATTCCTCACTTCAACAAGACTAAGTCCTTATTTCAAGGAATCACCCTGAAGAATTCAATGTATCTATGGGTGGTTTAATCCATAAGTAATTTCACCCAAGAAGTTATTATCCAAGGAAAATAATTGTAATTTTATATAACAGAAATCATAGCAAGCTGTCAAACTTCAACCACCACCTCTTACCACATAAAGAAACACATGCTTTTACAGAACCAGGTTAGAGACCTCAATGAACGTTCCCATGCATTAAATCTGTCCTGTGCCCTCCAGGAGCATGACACCAACTCATTGTGGCTTAGCATTCCTTCACAAAACATATTTGGGGGGCACCAACAAAATTTTGGATGAACCAGCTACAGAGTGCCAAATGAACTGGAAAAGAAGGATAACCATCTATAACTGAGAACAACAAATATCAGCTGTTGTGTGCACAGGAAAACATTTCCAGATATTTCCATTCCTGCTCATTGACACTTGCAGGATTTAATTAAGACATTCCAGTGCCCTTTGTATATCCTCAAGGGTCACACACGCTGGCTGGACCGGATAATGTAACAGCTATCCAAATTAATGGACCTTGGATTCAACCGTAGTATGAAAAAGCATTGCTTAACAAAAGTAAAATGTTCTTGACACTAAGTGCTGTTCTGTGAATCATTTGGCCAATCTTGCTTCCTTAATTTACTTCTCTGTTCCACTGCCAGTGAGAAGAAGAATTGATGCCAGGACAAATTGTTGCCAGATGCAAAATAACGGAGCAAACCTTTGGAAGAGGATCCCAAGAATGAGTATAAATGCACTGTATCTTAACCTAATTAACTGAGAGAAGCACCCCTATTTAATTTCTTTGCAACTGTAGAGAATGATCGACTCTCCCCTATCAGATTTTTGCCTCCAGCTGTTAGAGGGAATAAGGTCCACACCAACACACCATGTCAAAAAGTTTACTAGGGAGAAACCAGACCTAATTCCTGGCAGCCACCACTTACTCTACAAATCCTATTAAACTGCTGTCATGAAAAAGAAAAAAGGAAAGAAAAAAGATTTAATAATTATTACAGTATTGGTGACACTATGATATTTCTTGGACTCGGCACTGCTTCCTCCTCCAGACTAACAGAGAGGACCAAAACATCGGGTGAGTGATTTCCACTGTGCCACTGGGCTCTGCAATGTGATGCTGAGCAAACCCAGGCTCTGCTGGAAACTATGAACTAATTCCAGTGCAGGCTCTGACACTGAGCAAACCCCTGCTCAGTGCAGCAGGGTGTGAGGGCACTCACCAAGGAACGGCTGGGGCTGCAAGTGCAAAAGGAAAAAGAAGCTGGAAGTAGCTCATTCTGTGTCAGTGGTATTGAGCACTGCCTTTCAGGAGGCTCAGAGGCACAGCATCATGATCCTTAAGGTTTCTTCAAACCCAAAAGATTCCATGATTGTCCACTCCTCCCCTCTGGTTTGGAGTCAGAAGGGCTTTACAGAGTTGTCCTGCCTACAACCGCTGCTCCAGAGAATCAGTGCTCCCTGGCTATCACATGCTCTATATCTAGGACTGCTCCTCATTGGTTCAGCAGCATATCCCCACCTAAAGAATGCATCCAGGACAAAACTAAAGGTGTGAAACCACTACAAAATGGGGAAGAATTGTTATCTCTCCAACTTACACACAATACTCCATTTATATAAAGTTCTTACAACCATGTGAGTAATTTCCATGTCCATTGAAAAGAAGATAATCCTTCTCAAAAATTGCACTGGTCAAACTGTACTGGAGTCTCCAATCCCCCATTTCAGGTTCATGAAAGCTGAAGAATTGCCAGAGCAGCAAGTACTGAATGTGTTGCAGCTGCAGTTAAGTAACTGCAATCGCATTTTTTGCTAGATCCTTGCAGGTGGAACAAGCATGCTCCTTGTCACAGGGAACATACTGAAGGCATTTGAGAATGACAACTGTCACATCAAAACAAGGAAATGCTTTAAAAACATCTACAGTCCAAGAGTCCAATATTTGTGTAATACAGTAACAATGCCTTAGTGCTGGGTACTTATTTACTGAGATATTTTAATAAGAAAAAATTCACAGAACTAAACTTCTGAAGAGATTCTAGAGGTGGTAATCTGGGGGAAAGCAAGTTAATAGATTACACTAAAGAAATTGAAATCATCCAAGTACTTGAAATGTTTATATGATTCTGCTCTTCTGACATTGTTAGCTGATTGTCCACAATCCTAAAAATTCTTTGAGCACAGACAACCTACATATTGTTCATCATTTAACTTCGAAAAAGTTACTTTTGAAGTAGTGGTTTATGATTTGTGGAAAAATTACTCACCTCCAGGGTTAAACACTCAGTGGAAGATCTGCAGCTACTGGAAATCAGTGCAGTCTCACTGCCTTCAGCTACCTTAACCTATGGCAGCTGAACCGAATCAGCAGCTGCAGAAGCTGCTGAAGGATTCAAATATTACGCTCTAAAACGTGATGTTTACGAGGGTGGAGCAGGTTTGAAGGAGTAAGAGTGTAAAAACTAATCTCTGCGAATGAAGTTTTCCCCCCACATCTACAATATGTAGCTGAGGCAGCTATTTGCAAACTTTGGCAATTCTGGCAGGAATATGAGACTCTGACACACTGTAATTCTAACACATACCGTAATTATACCTGCAAGAGCACAGAGACACCAGATTTCCCAGCAGGAAATCAGGGAAGAACCCTGAGTCATGCTTTTGAGCAATGCTAACAAACTGGTGCCACAAGAGCTAATTAAGAGTTTCAGTCACATGTGCAATACTCAACTGTCAAGAGTTTGGCTTGCTGAATGCATACGTAAAAACCACACTGTGGCCATCTGTAACTGCTTTAAGGAGGGAAAATTTCCACACAAAAACAGGAGTGTGGTTAATGCCAGAATGAACTAACTGGAAAACACATTTCCAAACCCAGGGTTTTGCTATTTATCATAGCCAAACCATTTTTTCCCCCCTGTAGTGAGATAGCCTCATGTGGAAACTTCTATTTTCAAGTCGTGAAAACAGAAATAGATTTTATACTTTGCTTTTACTAGAGTCAGACCTGAGCAATGTTAATACACAAGCAGATGTAAATGAATGTGGAATTTGAATTTTCTCAATGCACCCTAGCTTGAGAGGCATTTAGGGTGCTCTCTGCCTCACAGGGGTAGCAGCAAAACTTCACTCATGTCTGTTAAGACTTCCCTTGGGCAGAGCAAGTGCAGACCTGCAGCCACAGCTCTGGGCTGAGGCACACACTATGTGATGCACTTGGGCAGCACAGCTGTAGCACACACAGCCCAGCAGCTGGCAACCAGAGCTGTGAGGCACAGCCCAAATCCTGCTCCTGCCCACTCCCTCTCACCACGAGGCAACAAGGGATTGATGCTTGGAGAATCCTATGAAAGGAAAACGCACTTGTTTCAAAATGAGAAGAAAAGTGTTCTGCATTTTACTTTTGGCAGGATTTGCTGAAGCTGTGGAAGAATGTTCTAGCCTTCTTTATACCCATGAGTGCCTAGCCAGACCCTGAACTAGTTAAGATTATCATGCCATCTAAAGATCCCCACAGCAAGGGCTGAGTTACAGAACATATCACTGATGGCATTGCCACAGAGCACAGGCAGGACAGAGTTAATAGCAAGCTTCAGGTCAGTGTGGTGCCAAGCCTGCACCTCCTGCCATTGCACAGTCTGCTACATGGTAAAAGTGTCTCTATCAACCCATCAATATGACTTTAATGAATGGTCCTCTGGCTACACAGAAGTAGCAAATATTTATGAGTATCCTTGGGCTTGCGATGATAGATCAAAACACATTATCTGTCTTTCTCTTGAGCACTCACCTCTCCTGTTCTTACTGGATATTGACAAAAAAAAGTATGTAAATAAAAAATGAATGAACCCTTCAAATGGCCATACCTCACTCCATGTTTTCTTCTTTGCCATCTAAGCACCATATTCTAAAATCAGCAGCTTTCCCCTGCACATGGCATGGGAAACTGTGCCCTTCTGGAGTTCCATGCTCCACACCAGAGCACACACACAGAGCTCTCTCTCACAATCATGGGTAATGCCACAACATCACTTTTTCACCCAGCACTTGCTCTTCCTTTCTCCCCACTGAGAGCTTCAGGCAGCTCTCCACCTGGCCTGCTGCTATGAGAACAGAAGCCACAGAGAAGGAAGAATGTTTTCACTTGGCAATTGACAGCTTTCCTTTTTATAGGGAATATAAAAATGTATATTCCCTGCTCTACATATGGCAGAAAAAAGGGAGAGCTGTCACAGGGACACACAGGGGCATCTCCATCAGGGAACTCTCTCATCCCAGGGCAGCAGTAGGTTGAAGAAATTACACAAGACTGAGAAAGAAAAAAGGGAGAGGACAGAGAAAGGAATTACATCAAAACTTGAAGGGAGAACAAATGGGGGAAAAAGCCATATTTGGTAAAAGAGGATCAAAAGGCACATGGGTGCCTCAATCTTGAGGTGAGACCAGCAAAAAATTATAGGAGAGGAGAGAGAGAGAAAGAATAAAAATCCATTACTGCCATTGCACTGACCTGCAGTAAAACCCAACTGACCTGCCAAATGAGAAAACAGAAGTTCTCCATCACCTACTAATCACGAAAAATGCAAGAGTACCTGAACCATGATCCCTCAAAATGACCCCCAAAGCACTTCCAGTCCTTGGTTAGATTTTTCTTAAAACTTGACAGGCATCAAAACAAGAACTGAGCCTCACACCTGTGCACCTACTGTCTAGGTGGCTACTGCAAGTCTATTTAAGACCAAAAATTATCTTTGTAGGAAATTCTTGTGAGAACTGTGACTTTGAAATCTCTTGGGTAATTTTTAGTGGCCAATGAATGGTGGAGCTCACAATAAATTGATATTCTGTCGGCTACCTTTGCTACTCCCTGGCAACTTCACTACATACCTGAAGAAAAGATTCCACCACAGTAACATTTAATGAGCAAGTAAATGACATTTAGCTGTGAGAAAAATAGGGCAATGAAACAAAAAAACTGCAGGATATTCTGGTGTTCTGGACCAGAGAGAAAGCTTTGCTTAGCTTCAGGCAGAAAAAGTGGAAAAGAATAAAAGGATAAAAGTCCAAGAGAATAAGCTATAAGATGCTTATAAAATAATGAAAAGCATGAATACATACCTCACTGACCAAGCAAATGGCATACGGTATTTCCCCAGCTTGCTGCAGAACTGTTTATTGGCTTTTAACACTTTCTGTGCACACTGCAAAAATAGAAATGTGAATTATTTCATCAATATCATTCTAACATCTTCAATGCTGCACAAAGTACATGCAAGCTGAAGAGGCTACAGTGTCCCTACAATAATTTGGCTTGATAATGTTCATAATAAAAGGTTCCGGGGTGGACAGCAGAGACATCACAAGATGAATATGATGCTGTTGACAAATTAAACCCTGTCACCACTCCTTTATTCAGAACTGCATTAAAGTTGTTAGTCCAGTTTTCTGTAATTACCCAATGCAGGTGCAGTGCCTGCTCTCAGAGACAGACAGGTGCCTACCCCAACTTTGCTCATGTACAAAGCTCAGTAGCTCATAATTTCTAAAAGATTGCTGAAAGAGAATATCCTTGTACTAAGGCATAACCAGCACAGGAATGCACCACGGATGGATTTGCATGTTGCAGACAAAATGGTGCTTCATTCATTCAGTCAGTGGAACTTGGACATTTGCTTTCTGAAGCATGGGGCTCCCAGGAGCTTGTCCTGTTCAGCGACCACAGACTGCTGAGATTTGTCAGCACAATTTGCAAATCCTTCAGCTTCCAACAGGCTGAAGCTTACAAAGAAAGAGCTGATGTTCCTGTTACGTTACCTTCAAAGAATCAGGATTCTTAATGTAAGGCTCGGCACTGTTGGCAATGCTTCCCGTAAGCACCTTTTCTATTTTTGCCACTAGTACAATCTCAGAGTGAGGATTACTTATGGAGAAAAGAGCCTGTGGATGAAAGAGAGAACAGTTCAACAGCAGACAGCAATACTGGTGAAAGGAAATACTGCCAGTGCTCTCTTTTGATGGAAACAGTAACAGACCAAATCCAGAAAGGATTATTAAGGATTATTATCTCTACTTATTCAACACAGCCAGATGGAAAAGAAAATCTTTGTGCTAGTGCTGAAGTCAGCTTGTGCACATGCAGCACCTCGAAAACAGACTGACTCAAGTCAAAAGCAGTGTGGCCATGTTAGCATGGCCTAACCTAACTGTTCCTCTTGGGCAGTACCTAAAAGCTGGCCTGAATCACTTATTCCTCAAAGGAGTGAAAGGAGGAGAGAAGGTAACACATCCTGTTTCAGCACATAGCTTATGGTGCCAGCAAGAATGTGGAAGCACTTCGAGATTATTGCAGAATCTAGTTGTTGCTCTGAGTTGTGATTTTGTATGGCTGGTTGGGAGAGGTCAGAAAACGGACCCAAAGAGCACATGAAATAGGGGTGGTTTTTCTAAATAAGAGACAGTAACTTTTATCACAGTTTTGATTGTAAATGGTCTATACAGAGAGCTCAGAAAGCAAGTGGCTATATACAACTGACACACAAAAAAAGAATTTTCTTGAAAACAAGAACCACTGATAGTGCACATAAATTCTCCAATGAAAAAGAACACTACTGAACCAAAATAAGTCACACAAGTCACTAAGCCATTCAAGTCACATGTGGAATACCTGTTTGGGGTATTTCAGCCACTCTTCTGGGAACCCTTTGACCTGTGGTTCTTCCATTTCATTTGAGTCAGTATTTTCAACCGCACCATTTTCCAATGGACACAAGGAACCTGAAATCATCTGTCTAACCAGAGAGTGGTTCAAATCCACATGAAAATCAGCAGAGATCTTCCTGCCATCCCTGACGTCATACAGTGCCACGCTCACAAAAAAAGGCTCTACCTGGAGAAAATACCAGAAACATAATACAGTAGTAACTGAGAGGATGGGTGTAAAGTCTATCTTTTAATGGGTTTCTGCAAGATGAAAAAAAGAAAGCAAACAAATATTATTTACAAATGATGAGATACTTTAAAAACACATGCTTGCACACACCCCAGATTAGTTTCCAACCATGTGATCTTAGGGGCTTTTAAAGATAGTTTGTTGACAGGGTGCCAGAAGAGGAATTGACAGCTTAGAAACTCATAGAATCAAAACCAAATAGATAACTAATTATTAGAGTGAGTGAATAGAGCCCCAGAAAACACATTGCAGGATTTTTAAAATGTAGTTTCAGAGTCCTTAGAAAAGAAGGAAGAGTGAGTGTGGGTTTTCCAGGGATCGTCAGAAATGCAGCACAAAGATGACAAAAGTAAGGGGATGGAAAATGTTTACTGGTACAAACACAAAAGCGTGGGTGTATTATTCTGTGGGAAACACATGTTCCATTTTGCTGGGAAACCGAGAGCATTCAAACCACTCTGACAGTGCCCACTTATCCTATGGCATAGTACCAGGGAATTCAGTCCTGTGACTGAAAGTAACCTCCAAAGAGTATCCATAGTTCTGGCGGAATAAATCAGCCTCAGAATAACACCACCTGAGCTGTCCAGAAATCAGAACCTTAAAACTGTGGAGACAAAGAGCAGTGCATAGCAGGTACAATGCCCTTCACTTTTTCAGCCTCTGCAGTGAATAGTCCATGTCCTTGGTGCAGTTAACATGACTTTATTTAAACAGTTATTCCAGTCTGCCAAAAAAAGATATTGATTACATCATGCTGAATTTGCACTCACTGTGGAGGTCATCTTCAAATGAAAAACAAACAAATCAACAAACAAAATCAATGCCTCATATGTAATATATGAAAGTGGAGTTGCTGGGACACTGATGTCTCATAACTTTCCTGCTTCAGAGGAGAACTAACTAAAAGCTATAGACTGACATCTACATCTCCCTTTTCACTGCCCTTTTTTCTTACAGTAAGAACAAGCAAAATTTTCTGTTTTGTCCTGGTTTTAGCTGGATTTTTCCACTAGATGAAACATCCTGTCCTCTCTATTTTGCCTTCTCTCCTGTAACTTAATCTGCTTGGCTCCTGGTCTCTCTCTGAAAAACAACAAAAAGCCCCCAAACTGATATTCAATAGCCTCCCTCCATAGGTCTTGGCAGTTTAAACTTGTTCTTCTTATAGCAATTGTTAAGAATCCTCAAGGATTTAAACATTTTTAATTCTCCACTGAATTGTAGCTAAAAGTCTGCAATCTAAATCAGCTTCAAAACATCTATTGAAAAGTTAATCAGTTTCGTTATTCAGTCCAAAGGGGTGGTCAGGGCAGGAGCATTGAATGCAGTATGTGTGTGTGATACAGCTTTCCTTTCACTTCTCTTTCCAAACTAACAAGTGGACAAAAAGAGAAAAAAAAACCCCAATCAACCAAGAAAAAAAAATAAAGAGAGAGAGAAATCACAGAGAAATAAGAAAAGCTTACATTGGTTAAGGGATCATTTTCATTTTCAGTAACACAGGCCTGGAGATTCAAGCTGAGGGATTTGCAGGTTATCAGGATCCTCTTTGCAGGCTTTTCTTCAAATGGCTTTATCACTGAGTTTGTCCCTGGAAATTCCTTCTTCTGAGGATTCAAGGCCTGAAATAAATTGGGCAATTTGTTATACATGGGAAAAAGTGTCATATTCCAAAATTAAGTAAGATTTTCAAAGGTCTTTGCAACCACTGATGCACCTAAAAACCTCAAAAGTCACTCTTGGTATCTTCATATTACTATAGTAAATGAGTGTTATTCCTAATTTATAGATTAGGAAGCAAACCAAAAAGATTGCCTGAGGACATATATAATGTCAGAGGCAGAATTAGGGATTCAAATTAGGTTTCCTATAATTTTAGAACAGACTTTTTTCTTGTTTACTTACTGTTTCTGAAACTTTAGCTTTTAATCTCCTCATATAGATAAAAAAATCTCACATTTTCAGACTATTAACACGACATTTTAGAATGAGATTCCAGACATTTCCCTCTTTTCTCAATACTTACATATCACATCACTATTTCAATTTGCTTAATACTTTGAATAAAGGTCTTATAGTTGATTGACAGCAGGCTCAAGTTTAAATATACACATCCCACTGTTACTTAAGCCTTCTTTTTAAGTAAAATCAAATGTCTATTTAAATCACATTCAGTGCATGAAAGAATGTTCTTTGAATCCTTGCATTAAATGTTAAACTTTGCTTTAATGCTTGTTTTAAGCTAATTCAGAGCTTAGCTTGACTGGACTGGGTGACCTCCAGAGGTCACTGCCATCCTCAACCATTCTGCAATCAAAGTGTAGAGACTGTACAGAAATCTCTGTGGACTACAGATAGCTCCCTCCCCTCCCCTACACTGCTGAAGCCTTGGGTATACCCAGTTGCTTGCTGAACTACAACCCACTCTGTTGGCTCAGCTAACCCAGTTACCTTGTGCCACCTGTATTTTAAAACTTCTAAGAATTAAAAAAAAGAAAAAGCAAAATCTCTTACTGCTATATCAGGATCCAAAGAGAACAGGTTTAGTCGCTCTGTATTTCGAGAAGCTTTCACTGTTTCTTCTGTTTCTGTGATGTACTGTGGTGACAGATAATAAATTAGTTTTCTGCACAAGAACAGAAATCCATAGAGTTGTTAGACTTCTAAATGAATGATCAGTGTTTCACGTGTAACATTTCCCACTTGTGCAGCAGCTATCCCAAAGCACCTCTGAGCAGTTTTTGCTTGTGAAGCAGGGATTTTCAGGCCATGACATACTTCTAAGGAATCCCAAAATAGATCAATTAAGTAATTCAGTTTTTGTATGTTCATGTATGCTATCCCTTGAGTAAGAAGCACCAAAATCAGTTTAGAGATTCCCAAGCTGAGGGAAATAAACCCCCAACAAACCAACCCCACAGAAAAACACCAGTGCCAGGGGAGGGCAGAGAGGGGAGCAGCAAATGGCACTCAGCCTCACAGGCTGGCAGACACACAGACTGCAGTGTCACCCAAAGGAAAGGCTGGGAGTTCTCTCCCATCCACCCTCTGCCACAGGGCAGGACCACAATACCCATTTCCTTTGTGATAGACACATGCTTAAGTTAAGAGCAAGCTCTCTGACAAAACCAGCTTAACCTCCTGAAGTCACCTGGAGCTTTCCTACCCTATCTTCTTAGAGTTTATCCTTATGTCTAATTGTGAAAACATTTTCCTCACTATTTAAGCTCATTCATCCAATATGTAAAATAAGCCCTACACATTCCTTTGCCCTTAAAGATCCCTTGGGATATCTCCAGTGCTCAATTCCTTCAGTCTTTCTTTGCACTTTTTCCTCTAACTTTTTTTTTTATTTTTTAATCTTTGAACTGTTAACAATGTCTCCATCTTTTCTGGTTGCTGGAGTACAACCATTAGCTGATATGGCACAGGATATTCTCTTGTTCAGGTCCCATTCAGTGTTTCATGTCTCCCACAACATCAGGACATTGCCAGCACACATTAAATAACAAGCAGCCCAGCGAGACCAAGAGCTCTACATTCACTTCCTAATATGCACTGCCCACGGCCTGAGCTGAAGAAGCAGGTCCTGATGTGACTCTGGTAGACTGGTTTACATAGAGATGGGATCAGGATATTTATCTATCATGGACTAAGGAAAGGCCACAGAATACTGCTGTAGCCAGGCCTATGGAGCCAGGATGGGGGAACAGGAATTATCCATATAAAGGGCAAAACGGGCATCACAAAACAAGCTGATCATCTCCTTTAGCCTTGCAGGCACCAGAGGTCTTTGAGATAACTGTGTTTTTGAGATAGGTCTGAGATACCTGCATCAACTAAACCATTAGAAAGAATCTATCCACAGACAAGATGATCGGACACTTCTGTTGCCCTTAATACATAAACTCAGTTACATTTTATCTGGTTGGTTGTTTCATTTTTATTTTGTTTGGTGATCTGATTTTTTTTTTTCTTTTTCATATTCTAGGTGACCACTTCACATACATGAATATGACCGACAGTAAAATTCTGTCCTCAATTGCATAGACAGCTTTCGGTTCAAATCTGTGTGAGTAACATCCTCAAACAGCATTTGGCTGTGTAGACAGACAGTATCTGCAGAAGCTCACTGGCAGAAGGCTACAAACAGATTGTACATTCGTTTAAGAGAAAGCAGTGAAGCATTTCCAATCCAGCTTCTCATTAAAATGCTTCTTAAAACCATCTACAATTATCTCATCCACATGAAGCAGTTTATGAGCTCCAGAGGACAAAATGCCTCCCCGGTAGCACATGTATCTTTCAATGAAGTTACAGAAGGTAAGGAGCAGTTCAGAGCTCGCTTCCTTGCCAGTCACACAGGAAATCTTTGCTCTCCACGGGCCAAACTCTACTAAATGCAACTCAGATGAGCAAATATTTCACAGATAACTGTGGGGACCAGGCCCTTACTGAATTTACAGGTCTAAATTAAAATACTCTGTGGAGTACCTACTCTTTTTACCTGTGGTGGAGATTTTCTCACCTAAGCAAAATGAGTAATTATTCAGAAAGAAGATTATTCCTGTCATTTGTTGTGTCTCTAACAGTTGCAACAGACTGTGCAATATTTTTAACCTTTCACAATATTAATGATCACCTATTGGCAGGCATTTTTCACCGAGGAAGTTCTTTCCACTAAACTTGTAAAGAAAAATATAACATCCATTACTTTTGCGAAGTCTGGGTGCAAGATGTTCTCTGAAGCCTCTGCCTCTTCTTGAGAGCAATCATAGTTCACCAAAACTTCTGCAGGGTCTTGAAGAGGAGAAAAAAACCCACAAAATAGTTTTATTGTTCTTGCTATTACCATTTGGTTTAAAAGATAAAACCCCGTATTTCCATGTTATTTCTTTTTACTCCCTTCAGACACATCATCTCTCAGGCTACCAAATGGAAGTGATGCTCATGTAAACCTCGGTCCTCCTCAGCCTCATCTCCCACTGCTGCTCACTGTATCTTAGTCTATATTTAAGCTTCCAAACAACAGGCCTGACTACTCAGTGAAACATCCACCACATTCACCCACGACAAATATTCATGCCCACAACAGACACCTTCTCCTCTCAGTCCCTTCTGATGCAACATCAAGGGTTTATATCAACCAAAAGAGCCTGGATTCCCAGCAAAGGGAGCGTTCGGTGAGGCAGGCAGGATTGTACCTGCTCTCTGGGAAAGGGAGGGATGCAGTCTGGACTCTAGGAGTTGCAAACCTATGGATCCAGAGACCAGCACTGTACACGAGCCCTGTGCTTTACTCAGCTCAGCAGGGAGTGCTCTGTTTTCACTAGGTAATTCAGCCCCATGTGAAAGAAGTCATTACAGTCATTCAGGGCTCTTCTTGCCAAGAAAGTCTCGTGTCTTTTGACAAGTTAACTCCATAGCACATTCCTGTTGCTTGTTATCAGCATTTTTACCAGTAGAGACTTCTGTTTTCTGTTATCCTGTGTTTTTGACCTTTCATGCACGTATTTCTTCCTGTTTCATTAATATCCCTTATGGGTGGGATTTCCAAAAGTACTCCTCTGATTCTGAAGTACAAGTCGCTTGTGCCTCCAAGTTATAAAAACATCTTTGGCTATATGAAGAGTATCCTGTCCTTCCAAAATTAGAACTTACTATAAACATCAGGCTAAAGAGTAAAATTAGCTCTGAATATCCCTAAGATTCAGATGCCTGTGGATTCAAAGTTTTGACTCAGCTCAGAGCACACACATTTTACATCTGTATTAAGGTTTCAAGTTTTTGAGCCTTAGAATTTCAGCTGGAGTTCATCCAAACTGAATGTGGATTTATTATGTGGAGGAATGAGTTACTGCCACATGAAGACTGCAGTGTAACAAAGCATCCAATTCTTTCTTCCACAGTGAAAGCATAATATGCAAGCTCAAAAAAGCAAGAAGTAAAAGTCAATAAGCTTTCAGAGAAAGAGCCATATACCACAGCTGAGGTGTTTTTTTTTTGGTTTTTTTTTTTTAATTATTAGCTCCAGATTTTTAAAGAAAGCAAAATGCTGGAAAAATAACTGATCTAACCACTCTCCAGCACAAAACTCTTTTAAACCTTCAGAGTTCCAGGACAGTAAAACACAGAGCACCAGCAAGATCATTGACAGAGAGGACTAAATTTTAAAAAGAGCTGCATATGCAAAGTGGAGCCACGTTGCTCCTGCTGACTTTGTGGGAACAGCTTTACCTCCCCTCCAGCCTTTTGAAAATGATCTGAGGGGAGTTAGCTGACATTGTTCAGGGATTGCCAAGACTGGTGCTGCTTCGTCAGAAATCAATAGGTACAGAATCCATTACAGACTCAGGCAGTCAAAATGATTAAACACTGATATGAAGGTTCCACTTTTTTCACTTGTCTAAAAAAACCCTAACAATACAAGAGATTTTTCACACTTACCAAGTCTCAGATCAGTGAGATCTGCACTCTTCCTCTCCTGAATGGTTCCTTCTGGATTTATTTGCAGGATTTTGTTGAGAGTGAAAATCCAGTCATCCATATCCTGCTCATTTTCAGCTGCCAGCACAAAGTATGTGAGGTCATTCATTTTCAACTCAAAGGCATGTTTCCTAAGCCTGTTATTCTGTTGGAACAAAAGGAAAATAAAAATAAACACTAGAACTAATGTGAAAAGGTACAGAAAAAGGCATCCATAAGATGGACTTGCATACATCCACTCCTTTAAAGTGACATTTAAGCAAACTTTAGTGACTTTAAAGAAAATCCAAATAGTGCGATATTAACACAAGGTTATGTCAATTTGTGCATTTAAGAGCTCCTATGGCCAAACATATGTCCTATATTTAGCCATAGAAATCTAAGATGGACAATACTTCAGAAGGGAATACCTCCCATGTGGAACAATAAAAGACCTCTGGGTCACAAAGTGCAGCACTGCCATGTGAGTTGGAGTGGTCTGGAGAGAACAGCTCTAAAAACCAAGTCTCTTACACTTTACCAGCACACTAGATACCCAAAAAGATAAACCAAAGTACTGCTAAGTCATATAAATATGGGGGAGAGTGGAAACAGGACTTTTCAGAAGATTGCAACAAGACAAATTCCTGCAGAGTAACTATTACAATGGGTACTTCCCACATCTACTTTTGTTTTAGAAGGATTTTAAAAAACAATTTAGGGGATTTCAACAATTTTTGACAAAAGGCAAAGGTATAGTGCTCGTCAGTCATTGCAATGCTACCCTTTTCAAGCACAAAATAAGAACAAACGCCCAGTGTAATGGGAATAGATTGATTTCTGAGATCTGTTCTGTATCACCAGATTTTACCTGCAGGAGATGATGAGTCTATCAATTTCCACCATATGAATTAACAGTTACTGAAACAGCTCAATAAAATGAAACAAAGTGATGGGATCTAACATAATGTGCTTCATTTCTCAAAGTTACCCAATTAGTGAGGCACAGCTCTCTTAATCTTAAGGAAGTAGTTGCATCAATTTTCTCTCCTCCTTGCTCATATCTGAGAGAACAGTAATGCATTCTATCCCCTATTGCTTCACTGAACTTTTAAAAGCACTGATGATGAACATCAGTGCAACCATTTTCATTTCAAGATTCCAGAAGATTGCCATCTCTTTGTTGACAGGTTTGACCTTGGAGTGATGCTGACAAATGGAAAAAAAAAATCATCCATCCCATAACAGGTCACGTCACTCCATTTTTTCTTCCTTAACAGTCTCAAATAACATGACAATGGTCTCCTGTAGTTCTGCATACTGTAATTATTTTTCTGCACAGTCCTATATGAACAAGTTATTAAGAAGTTTCTAAGCCACATGGTGAGATGATAGTGATACTTTTATTTAAGAGGAACAGAGGCAAAATCTGAAACTGATTAGCAGAGGAGGATAAGAACCCAGGATACTGAGAAGCAAGTTCCATGAACAGTTTTTTCCAGTAGCAGAGATGATTTAGAAGATTCCTACCCAATCTGTTGCTAATCACTTGCTCCAGTTGTTATATTACATGTCATGACCCAGATCAGGAATCAGTTAAGACTGAACTACTTCTTCTGGAGCTTCTTGGGTCATCAGGGTCAGACAAATCTTGGCTTTTCAAAGTGACTTGGGATTGTGTGTGTGTATATGTGTGTCATTTTTTAGTTCTGCTACTGGAAATTCTCTTGATAGGAAATAATTTTCCTTTCAAGTACTTTATGGAGGTGAATATTCTTTCAGGGTTATAAATTTTAGTTCATCAAACACAGGGTAAGAATAGCCTTGCGTTTTGGAGCAATCGGTTCTTGGGTGTTCAATATTTTTCCTGATCCTGAAATCACTCTAATTCTCCAATCATATGTTCAAACTAATGTAAAACAAGGACTAAAACTTAATTAAAACCTGTTTATTAAAACATTTATATAACATCATATAACATAAGGGCTTGACCAAGAGCTAGAAGTTGAACAAAACTATGCCAAGAACCTTAGGTGGTGGCCATTCAAAATTTTTAAAGATAGATTATTTATAAAGTGGATTATGTACACCCGTTTATGCATAATCTATAAAGAAGAATGTTATGTTTCAATTTACTTCAGAGAAGACAAAAAACATTTAAAATTAATGCCTTTATTTTCTATATTATGTACTTGCCCTTATGACATGGCCAAGATCTTTAAATCAGGTACCGACGGGCTATCAGACATTATCTAATACAGCAATACATCTTGCATGCTGAATCTTAAAAACATCAGGCAGGGCAGGAAAACTTCAATATCCACTTTTCCATCTGCACTTTAGACTTCTGGCAAGCAGATGAGATCTACAGCAAAGTCTTTGTTTCAAATCTAAGGCCAACTATTTCAGCTTCCTCATCAGTTAACAGGAAAAAAAAATCAAGGTACCATTTTTCAGTTTGCTCTTCTATAAAACTCCTTCCATATTGTATACAGACCTTGTCTTCTAATCTTCAACACTTAATTTTAAGTTTAAAAATTTCTTCCAGAAGGAACTAATACAAGATTCAAAAAAGAGACTATGAATGAGCTACAAAAAGAGAGTATAAATGAAACATCAGGCTAAGTCTAATGCCTGCAGGGTCATTCTTCCAATATAACAGAATTGTTTTGGAAGCATTTTGTATTTTATCTGGACATGATTTCTCTGGGATGTTTACTACAATTTTGATATTCAATCTCTATCAAACAGGAGTTCAAAGTCATTCACAGAAACGTAAAAGATTTACAGTGGTATTAAAACTCATTAAATCACAACTTTCATATCACTTTTTTTCACTAAAAATTCAGTTTTATCCAACTCTTTCTCCACATTCTCTGGTCTCCCAGTTTATGGTAACTCTAAGCCAGGTTTTGTTTCTCAGCCCCATGATTCCATGTCCCTCACAGACTTTGACAGCTGAGGATATTCACCCTAATACCCCCTTGGCCAAGATTCTAACTTATTGCTAGTGAAGAGAGCTCAAATTTGTGAATCCCATACTAAATGTCAATCAAAGAGCAATCACAGACACTTGTATCTGGGGGCAGGCAAGAGGACAACCCACTGTTCAACCGGTTTGGGACAATTCGGAGGAACACTGTAGATTTAGAAAGCAGCTGTCAAAAGTTCAGGGGGAGGAGCATTTCAAAGGTTTCTTGAGGTTTTTTTTGTCAGAAATTAGTCAAAAACCCTACAGGGCTGGACTGGAGCTCTGGCTGAGACCCACCTTACAAGAAAGCACTTCTGCCAGCAGGCAGGAGCAAGCAGCAATTTCTAAACAGGATTTCTCTATAACAATCTCCTCCATGGCTTCTGCCACACTTCCAAGCTACCTGTGAGGGTCTTTCAAGCCAATGGCTTGACACTGGCAAACATCACTGTCCTACATGCTTATCTCCATCCTGTTCTACACATGTGTGAAAACAGAAACCCCCTTCTGAAAAACACAGGGGAAATGGCCATTGCCCACAGAGCTGGGGACTGTCAGAAAATACTTGTTTCCTGAGTGAATCACTGACTGATTATTTTTCTTGATCCAAAGGGGTTTAGAGATGAAGGAGAGACATCACAATCAAGAAAATCTTTTACTTATCAGGGGTTTTCTCTTGTGTTACCTGAAAATTTCTTTCAAAGCAACCCTCAAATCAGCCTGCCTAGCACTGTTACCAATCTTTACTGGTTGAGTGGTAAAGTATGGATTAAATAAAAGGAATTTCCTTATTCAATGACACATTGGGCTAGATCAGTCAACAGTCACATACCAATCAAGATAGCATCTTGTTTAGAAAGAAACAAAAGAAAAAAGACAAATATATTAATAGAATGAGAGGAAAGGAAGAACAAGATGGGGGAAAAAAAGCTAAGAACACAGTCTTAGGGGAACAATAGGAAAAAAAGGTTGGTTTAGACATTTCTGGCAAACAAACAATAAGGTTTTGTCCTATCTGATGCTATTAAGACTCTCTATTATCTCCAAAAGTGATGACCTTCAAGGAGGCTCAGGATATAAGATTAATTTAACACTTGCCCAACAGGCGATGCTTTGTAACCTGAATCACTTTACCCCACAACAAACAAGCATGCTCTTAGTAAGCATGAGATAAAATCTGACATCTAATAAAATCATTTCAGAGAGGAAAAAAAAAAAGTTTCACAGTATTTTTTTCTCATGTATGCCATGGACAAATAGTGTGTGCATGGTCTGCTACCATAATTCAGGTGTGGTTTTTGTAACTGGTCCGTCTGAGCACTTGCACCAATTTAAAGAGGAAAACCAATGCTACTTTCATTTCCTGAAACTGCTCATGAGACCATTATTCTGTTAATGAACGTGTTCTTCCACTTGCCTTTTTAAATGCATCCTACACCCAAAAGACTACAATGAAATAAACTGGAACTTACCTGTACGACTCCTGTACAAGAATCCAAAAAAATACATCCCTTTGGCTCCTTTGATATTTTTTCATCTTTATAAAAATTCATAATATACGAATTATCCGACAACTGTGTCAGCTGGAAGTAGCGCTTTTTGAATGACTGAAGTGGTAGAAAAGAAGAGGCATGAAAACTGTTGGACTGCAAATTATTTTCACTGATACTTTATTGACAGGGTTTAAATAACAGGTAAGTCCTGATTGCACTTCAATCACACTATTTTGCAGACAACTGAAATATTACTTTATTATCATTTAAAGCAATGTAATCAAACTTGAGATATAAACAGCTAAACGACAATGGCAAAAAGTGGGAAAATAAATCCAAAGGAATAAAGAAAGAATAATGTTGTTTCCTTACCCGAACAGTAATGCTATTGTTTACAGTGCTGTTGAAATTCCCTTTATAAAGCCATCCAGACTTGTAAACTCCTGCTGCTAGTCCTCCTCCTCCTGCTCCACCACCACCACCTTTTGAAGATGAGTGGGATGTTGTATCCTATATGGAAGACATGGTTAATATTGCACGGACTTGTTTGCTGAATTCCAAGACAAAAGAAAACAATAATGTGTGAATATCTGCTTGAAAACAAATAATCACCCTTTCATTCCTTTCAAAATAAGACATCATTAATAGCCCTTCCATACACAGGATGACATGAGACAAAGCTGTTTGACTAATTTCAGAGCTACTTAAAATATGAAATATTTTATAGGATATAATGACCCTCCATTATCATTCTTTATTTGATATTAAAGCAATAAATAACTTCCCCAGCAGAAAAAAAAACCAACCCACACCAAAACCAGAATACATACTTCATCCTTATCCACATCTTCATGATCAATTTCAAAGGAATGTGACGGCAATTTCTCTGGTCTACATTCACTTCTGGGAGGGGGGAAGAAATGTATTTATTCATTTATCTATTCATTTATTTATTAAAACCAAATCATTTACCTGCTATTTCAGGGAGGTAACCACCCTGAGCCCCCATGGCAATGTCAGTACACCTTCTTCTGTGATCCTATTGCCTCCTTTAAAATCACTACACGTTTAAAATACTTTTTTGCTAAACCACATGTATCTTTTTTCCCCCGAGACTCTGAAGCTGTAACAGTTCTATAAAAATGATGAAATACCAGTTCTTGGTCTCTTCAGTGCTCTTCCACCATAATGGGCAACAAATCCGAAACAATTTTCAAAGGGATATCCCATTCGAGGCTGTCAAATGAATGAGACTGAACTCCTCAATAACTTTCTTAACCAAGAACATTAGAATTTTCATCTTAAAGCTTCTACATCACTTCATGATTTCAAGATATTTTTTCTATTCAATATGATGAGCACAGCCTTCAAGTAATTTTTAAAAATACACAGATGTCTTTTTGATGTGATGCCATTTAAGTTCTTTATAATGTATACTGAAAACAACAACTGAATATAAAAAAGCAAAGCACTTAAACATTTGCTCAGTTTTAAGTACATAAATAATTGTACTTAGCCCCAGAGTACTTCTCATGCTGCAGAATTAAACATTAAGTAACAGCCAAAGACAAATGATGACAATTCAAGGGTATTTTTAAATTGAAAAAAATAGATTTTTCAGTGCCCTGAAAAATTCCAATATTGTTTTCAAATTTCTGAGGATTACAAATCTCACCTTGAAAATCTTCAGTTATGATATGAAAACCTAAAAATGTTGTCATGCTAAAAGCCATTATTTATTAGAAAGACTGACTTTTCCAGAAAAAAAGAGATAACTTTGACCCTTTTCATTTTTTATTGATTCATATGCAAATTACAGATAAGGAAAATCAGAGTAATGAGCAATACTTATCTCTTCTTCATTTTCCCCATTTCAAAACCAGTGTTCCCATGATGTGTCCATGTGACCACAAGTGCACAGAGAACACAAGTGTTTAATTCTCTCTTTAGTTTGTTCCAGTTTTGCAGTTTATTTAATGCAAACAACTGATCAATATTTTGAATAAAAGAAACATTAACAATCTATTGGCAATTTTGACATCTGTAAAGCTGTAATATTCAGAATATTTGTGATGGAAAGCCATTGCAGGTTTTCCAATGCAAAGAAGGGCAACTGTTAAAAATTCTTATGCAAACACTCCCACCTGAAAGGACTCCAAACTAAAAATCTCAAGTCAAATCCCACCTTTTACAAAAAAAGGCATGAGACCTGAGATATCTACCAAGTGTTCCAGGTTTCCTATAAACAGCAGCAAAAATTTTGCTGATGACTCTTTCCGTTCCCAGACAGACTGTCAGCACAGCACGCACTAAGCAACCCCTATTCTTCTCCCACCCTTCCACTTGCTGGAGAAGGCAGAACACACCAATACAAAGCATAAAACACAGTGTAAAAGAGGTAGTGAGAGCTCACAGAGAGGAATTTAAGGGGCAGAAAGAGCTGAGAAAAACCTCCAAGGAGGAACACACTCAGTGAAAAACTGAAGCAATTGCTAAATATTTTGGTTCTGTCATGCATGTGGCGCTGAGCTCTGCCCTGGTGCCACAGCAGTGGACATGTGGAGTACTTACTGCCTGCCCCAGGTGCTCAGCATCACACAGCAACTGCTTTCCAATCAGGAAGGGTGAGGATTCAGAAAGAGTAACTTTGATTTAGAAAGAGTAACTTTGATTACTCAGACTCTGCTACTCCATGCAGCCATGTTATATGACTGACCGAACACAGCACGGCATCAAGCACAACCAAGCAGAAAGTCCTTCAGCACTGCTGAAAGCTGCTGAGTCCCAATATACATGTTTCTACGTGGAAAAGCCCACAAGGAAGTTCAGCACACCCTCACTGAAAGGAATTATTTTAGCCACAGTTAGATCCGGTATTGCCAATGATGCTCCTTCCCTATGATGCATAGCTAAACATTTAACACCTATCGAGTGTTCCCCTATACAACAACTTCCTGTAAAGGGAGTGATACAAGAACATGCTCAGACTTCTGAAAGTGCAACAGTAGGTTTGTTCAAATAAAACAGAAAACAGTCAAAGCTGGGCATCCAGAGCTATCAATAGTGAGATACGTTACAACGACAAGGACGTATCAAGCCATTTTATTTTTCTTGAGAAGATTTAGTCTCAAACACCAAACTTCATAACATGCTCATGCAAATCAAGGTTGAAGAGACTGGAATCAGTATGAAATGATGTGGACCTCAAACCAGACCTGTTAAAGGTATGTTAAGCTCAAAAGCCATGGCAGCTTCCAGGAAACACAATGCAGACAACTTCTGCTCTAACTTTGTGTCTGAAATATCAACCAGTGTGGCACCCACACCATTCCTAAGTGATACACAAGATCTCGTGTCAGTACAATCCTCAGTACAATGCAGATGTTAGGAGGAGGGAAAAAGTAATATACAAGACACCCTGGTACCCTCGGAGCGTGAACCCATGAAAGCAAATCACATTAACCACCACACTAAAATATCCTTCGCAGAAGAGGATGTATGTAATCAGCTAAAACGTACTTTTGTGCATAGTAATGCACCCACATCTGTCCAATGCATATTTCATAAGAGTGAAGACATTTAAGGTTAAATGGAAAACTGCTGTGCTACAAACATTTTTCTTGAGCACTAAATGCATTAATTTTCTATACCAATCAGCAGACTGGGTACTTAAGAAAGGAAATGTTTATAATCTCTGATTAGCAAAACTGCTCTTAATGGCTTTTTGTACTACTGTGTTCATAAAAATACCAACATACAAGAGCAAATGCAGGTCTAAGCAAAGGTTTGCAGTGCAAAACCCTCTGAACACAGCATCTAACTGGGCCATAAGACTCAGTTTATCAGCTCCTGAAGCAATGTAATTAGTACTAGTTGCCATCCAACCCAAGCCTGGAGCACCCATTCATTTCTGTGTTATGTGCAGGTAAAAACCTTTTTCATCCAGTATTGTAATTTTAATGACTCAAATTCCAGGAAAGGAAGCAGTAACACAGCTCATTTTGGCACTTAGTGATTTTGTTAACTACTCTCTAAAACCTTCCTCAGGGCCAGGACACAAACTTTCCAGAAACAGCAGTATAGGTAGAAACTCACGCATGTAGGAATGAGCACCAGATTCTTCATTTCTTTCCACTCAAGTCAAGGAACTTGTTCCTGCTCATTCCAGCACTTTTACAGTGATTTTCATGTTCCAAGCACAGGAGGGATGCCCCTTTCCCTGACACCTGCACATCTCCTCAGCCTTGTACCTTCAGTGCACCCAGTTCTCCTGTACAATGCAGCTATAAAGCACTGAAATCCTACTGTCTGTTACACAGGGTAACTAAAAGGAGAATTAATCCCAGCGAAAGGTGAGTGACATTTATGCATTATTAAGGAAAACGAAAATCTACCTCTCCTGTATCAACTGTGCTTTGAATACGCAAATACGCTTGTAAGGATTTGAATCAGCACTAATGGAGTTTGTTGATACCAGTGAATTCTGCAGAGTCTTGAACTTTTCTGAAGGGCCTTTGCTTCCCCTTTTTAAAAATGCAAGGCACTAAAAATACAGTAAAACAAGCACAGCATAGAAGACAAAGGAAAGTGCAAATATGGACAAAGCTTAGCAAACAACACAAGCCTAAAGGGAAAAATAATAAAAAGGGGAACTTATGTGAGTTCTTACTGTGGTAAGTGTCGGAAGTCTTCTGAATAGGGTTCATATTTGTAGTTCACAACATGCCAGTGGGAACTGTAGTATTTACAAGCCTAAACAGAAGAAACACAAACAACAACAATAGAATTACTATAAGTGTTTAGACTCAAGAAGGATAGAGAACTGATAAAGTTCTGAGGCAGCCCATGTGCTAGAAAACATGTTCTTCTCTTTTAGAGCTGGATGCACAGTTTTTAAAGGAAAGCCAGAGTCATATGTTTCCATATTTTGAGGCACAATTTCCCTTTAAAATCAAATGCACTGAATCACACAAGATGGAAGAGGGAGCCGATAGCAATTTAACATGCTTTACTGATTCTCATGTGCTTTCTAGGAAGCATAATTAAATTATATAGTTACTGCCTCAAAAGAAATGATCTAGTTTAGGCCTGACTTCCTCCATGGGCATCAATTATACATTTTTTGTTTGCATCCTGTTTCATTACCTAAGCCTTCCATTGTAAATACATTTGCCTTACTCTTCTTATTCCTCCTTGTTGCAGCACAAGCCCTCTGCTTCTTATTCTGCCCTTAACGATTGATCTTTAACCTCTTAATAACATTAAGGAATATATATTAATACAACTATAATTTTTCACCAGTCTCATTTTCCCTTCTACACTGAATTTGCTCAGTCATATAATCATGTAGTTTTTGCTATCTAAAAATTTTCTTGCTGGTTTTGCATTCGCCTTTAGAAATTGTTCTTAATACATCAATCTCCCTTAAATAAGGAAACCAGATCTGAACTATACAGAAGGGCTTGGCTGTGTTGTCAAATAGATCAGAATATCTGTGCAATTTATTTGATGCAGAACTTTTATCAATGCAGTTAAACCTAACATGACATTTTGAAAGGCAACAAGATGCATGAAATATGTTCAGTTATTTCTAAGGTACATATCTACAAGAAAAATGACACAATGTCAAAATTTCCAGTGATTCTTCATACAGAGTGTAAATTGCAGACTGATATTTATATAGTATGCTGAAGATTTTACCCCAGTATTGTATTATTTTCTCCCCACACTCCACCTGAAAATTTGCACCAGCCCACCTCAGATGGAAAGGAAGAAAGAGAGAGATCAAGCCTAGAAGCCAACAGTAGAAGCTGCTGCCCAAGACCATAGGGAAAAGGAGGCATCTCAGGAAGGAAAAGGGTGGAGATCTACAGTAGAGAAAGAAGCAGCAGCATTGAAAGGAATCTGAGGTGCGAACAGTAAAGAGAGTCTCACAGAAAGGCATGAGACTCCAGGAGTCAAACAGAATGGAATAAAGGATAGATCAAAGGTATCTAAATCCCAAAAGCTATGCAGAGAAAGTAGAAGGAAAGAGAAAAAAGGGACAATTATAATTACTACAAAATGTTGACTCTTTCAGCTGGGAGTATTCCCTCTCTTCACTCCCAGCCTCTTCTGAAGTGCCCATGTGAGTCATTGCTTGCACAGTCTCTGCCTCAGAGGGACAGAGAGGGAATTATTGGACTGCTGGAGCACATCTGAGATGGGCTGACAACAGTGGTGCTAAATTACTCACCACTGGCTGAACAGATCTCTTTTTTAAAATCTTATGCAAAATATGCAGAGTATGTAGCCACAAATTATTTTAGGAAGTCATCTTGTTTGTATTCAGAGTCTTCTGTGACAGCTTTATTTGGTTTAGAGTGTGGAAAAGGTGGCAAGGAAGTGGGTATACATTTATAGGCATTTTCTCCCCAGCAATTCAGCACAACCAAAGGCAGTAAACACATTCCATGTGGATCCAATATTTACCTTCTCATCTGACATAAGCCCTCATTATCTTACAGGATGCAGAATAAAGTGTGACCATTAGAAAATATAATCACATATTGTCCAAGATTGAAGATAGTATTATAGCATTAAAACTGACTCTCTCTGCACTTGCCAAGGTCAGGTTGAAAGCTACCCCTGAAAACCATTCCACCATTGCTTGCACTTGGCCTCTGAATGTAGAAATAAATTAAAAAAAAAAACCCACTCAACACCAGACTTTGTTTTATGATTCTTCATAAAACAACTTGGTTGCTCTTTTTTTTGTATTAAACGTGCGTGACAGTCACCTAGGTTAAGAATACTCTTACAGGAGTAACATACATTCTGTTCTACATACGCCAATGAAAAGCTCATAGAGTATTGTGAGGGTGAGCACAGAACCTCCAATTCACACTTCACTCGCCTTCTCCTTGGCAAATGCAAACCAAGTGAACCTTCTACAGAAAGGACCACTTTTCCTCTGTGGTACTTTCATTACTAAGCATTTTACTTAACAGATGCAATTAAAGCCCACAGACAACTCTCAATGTGGGCTTTTATTGCAAACATTATAGGCCGGTGTGTTCAAAAAAGCAGTTGTGAATAACATATAGAGCAAGCCACAGTATTTTAGCTTATAACTATAAAGGTTTATTGTGCTCCCCCAAGAAAAAGCTAACCAAAATAAAAATCAAAGGGGACAAAGCAGCACATTCAAGTATCACTCAGTAAATTCACAAAAGACAAGCCAACCCAGTGCAACAGCTACCACTGTTCTTGAACTAGCTTGCTGTGGAGAAACTAGATCTAACTTAAAAAGTAACACCAAAAAAGGGGTACAGATTTTCTCTTCAGAATATCCCAAATAAAAATGAAATACTTCTGCTAACCGTACTGACTTAGAGTGATTTTTTTAAAATTGGAAATTATTATTGGAAATTAAGTTTTAGCATGAGGCAAAATACCTGCAAATCTGATTTGAGGAGCAAGAAAAACCTTTCCAGAGGCAGAGATTTCATGAAGAGGCCAGAGCTGATACTACTGTTCCTGGCAAAGAACAGAGGCACCAATGCATGGGTTGTTGAGCTCAAGTGAACTGTGGGGGAGGAAAAATATGGACAGAGAAATGGAAGTTTTGGGATGTGGGAGGGTTGGCACATGTTTGCATGAACTTTCTACTGCTCTGTTAACCAGGCAGGCAGCACAGCCCATTCCCAGGGGCCCTGTCAAACTCAGGTCTTTCCTTTCTTTTTTTTTCCTTTTTTGTTTTTGTCCAGATGGCCTAATTTTTCCTTACAAGGACAGACAATCCTGTAGGCTTTTTCCACCTGTAACTTCTTATCTTTGGTTCTGGTGATGACAGTATGATGGCTACCACTGTGAAAAAGACACTTAAAAAAGATTTACCCAGCAATGGAAAGGAACCTTTTGGAAAAAAACCAAACAAACCAACAAACCAAAAAAAAAAAAAAAAGGGGGAAGTGAGGAAAACACAAATGAAACAAACAACTTCCCTGCCCATAGCCTCTCCAAGATAGTCCTAGCATGTGGTCTTCAGAAATAGAGATGATAAAAGTCATATGATAAAAGTCATTTGTCAATAACTGCAGAGGAACTGTATGCACAGAGCAACTCTGCCCCCTTAGGCACCCCGGGAGAGTGGCTGTTCCTGAGGTGGAACAAAGCAGGGCAAGCCTGTGCAACAGCTTGGAAACAGAAAGCAAAGGCGTTCTGGAGCTGGATGTGCCCACAGTGCTGGAGAGGAAGCTGCAGAGGTGGCTCTGTGTTCTGCCCATGACGTGCATGACCCTGCTCACAGAGCCTTCCCTCCCTCCTCTGACCTCAGCTGCAACAACCAAAAGCGATCTGGGGAGGTGGAAGGTGCTGTGAGCACCCTGGGTGGAGATCTAGCCCTCCACCCAGGCCTGCCCCAGACTTCTCGTGCCCACAATGAGCATGGCAGCATCACGAGTGGCTGCTGCCAACCTGGACCTTCATTTTGGGGCTCTCAACACTGTTCCCAAAATAACTGTTCACACATACAGTAGAGTGCAGTGACACAGTCAAGCAACAAACCAAAACAATGAAGCACACACTATTGTTTTAAAGTATCAAATATTTTTAACAAGTATTTACCTTCTGTGCTATCAAAAGACTCACTATCCTTTAACCATCTATGTCTAGCCCTGACACTACAGCTCTTTGAAGCACTGAAAAAACTTAGATTTTGAAGTCAGGGAAATTCACACTGTGATGAGCAATAACAAAACTTTCTGGGTGTCATTGTCAACACGAGTTCCCATTTTAGTCTGAATTTGAAATAGGTAAGAACAATGCAGACTAGCCTGCAAATCAAAAAGCCTCAGGAATCAACTCTATAAAGACACAACCACTTTCAGAAGTTACACAAGAAGCTGTGGCTTCTTTCACATTGTGATGAATAAAACTCATGCTTCATAATTACTTACAGATCCTGTAGACCCAACCTGCAAAACCTCAAATAAAAACTCCCCCAGATGAGTGGCAAGGGCTTTGCAAGCTTGCTACAAGTGACAACTTCCTCTTGTGTATCCAGAAACATCCACAGGAAAGTTCAGAGACACCCACGTGAACATTCTATTACCACAGACAAAATTAACAACATCATTCATCGAATGAAATTTCAATATTCCTACACTGTTATTTCATTTTGATGTGTTTTTCACCCAGGAAGCTCACTCATTCTGCCCCTGCACAGCTCCTACACCTCCTCATTCATGGGGACAGCCCCTCTGCAAACATGTTTCCCAAAACCTTATCCAAGTAGCACCTTTTTTTATTTTTTGAAAGGATCATCTGGCTTGAACTGATTTCATAAAGGAGAGTTGACAGCTAATATTTATTTACTTTCTGCATTTTTTTTCACATATACCTAGAATTTAATTCCTATAGATACACATACACACACAGCATATATGTGTGTGCACATGCCTGCATTCTTGCTGAAAATACTGACTTGATGCAAATCAATATGGGATTAAATATGTTGCTGTTAGGTAGTTTAAGTTCCTCAAACTAAATATAACTTTGAATAGCAACGTGCACTATCCCCTTATATTTCCAAATGAAATGTGGGGAAAATCCCAAGAATTCCCATTCAATCTGCATATGCAGGATACAGACTTAGGAAAGGTGATATTAAGAATGTTTTTACTGTCTAAAAGGAAGAATTTTATTTCATTTCTTGTGAAGTGAATGTTTCTATTTGCCAAAATTATGGACCGTGAGGACAATGTTGACTGGCATAAATGCAGCAGGTATGCAGCAGACTCTGTGAGGAGTGAGAAAATTCAGAATTTGGAAGAAAACAGCATGATAAAGGAAGCCAGGAATACTTAAAACAACAAACCACTGAAGATAATTTTATTCTGGCTTTGAAAGTTTCCAGAAAAACTTCTCCTTTTTAACTAGTTTAGTTTCTCAGGCTGGTCCTGCCTAAGAAAAGTTAAGGTGGAAAAATCCACAAGGTAAACATCCTAATACAACTACAGGTATAGGAATAATCAATTCACAAAGTATTAACTTTAAAATATAGCTAATACTTAGGCATAAATTAATAAAGGGACTCAGATATTAATCAACCATAAAATGTAAAATATTTATTCTCCTTGCAGGCAGAAAATACTTATTAAGGGACTATTTATTTATTTGTCACCTTAGTTTTATTTTGGTTTAGATTTTCATTTTACAGTTTCAGTAAAACACAGATGGTCAGACATCTTATTTAAAGTCAATTCTTCTGCCTCACCTATTACCATAACATTTCAATATCACCAACGAGGAAAGTTTTGAGTTCCTGAGGAATCCAAAAGCAGTACTAAGAGAACTGAATAGACAACTAAAGGCACAAGCCTTCCACTACAGGTGGATAGCATCAAATGCTATTGATACTGAAAGCTTTCCTCAGCAACATCAGCCTCATCTTTCTTCATCTGGCCTGTCAGCTCTTTTGGATCCATAAACCGATACTGCCCAGGCAATTGAGTCCTCCCGGTGTGCCTCAAAGTACTGTTTATGGTTGCTTGAGGAAGGGAAATCTGATCAAATCCCCAAGCTGCCTTTTTATGGATTTTGGTAAGGGCTGGGGGAAAAAAATCCCTCATCCTTGAAGGGCTATAGCGATGAAAGAGCTAGAGGTGGAAGAAAAGCTTTCTTACTGTCACCAGTGGGAAACACAGAGCCAGGAAGAAACATCCAGGGTTTTAAGGCGTTATCACAGACTTCTGACAATCCTTTACAAATGACCTTGTCTTGTAGACAAGACCATCTGAACACCACCAAGCACCCAGAAGAACGAGACAAGTCTCCTTCAGTGAGTGAAGCATTGGCTTTTTCACAGTTCCAAGAGAGAAGTGAAGGTCACCAACTCCACTCCTGCACATCTGTCCAGAAGTGCCAAACACCTGCCTGGAACACAACAGGCTGCTGCTGGGGCAGCACACATCTCTGCAATTGCTACAGGGGACTACAATCACAGATCTTCACAGAACCCCATTCTCCATTTTGCCTAATTTTGGACTGGAAACCATCCTCTCCATGGAGATTAATTTATTGTGTACATAAATAGAGTTTTTCCCTTTGTGGCAAATCAGAACATATGCATTACTACTTTAAAACAGGGTCTTTACCCTGCTGCTATTCCATGCACAGGCTTAGTCCTGTAGTACTGTTTTTTTCCACTGCTTTGCTCCTCTCTCCCCCTCCCCTTGGCTCATTGGTACTGCAGAGAAAGCTAATAGATGTACTCAATATGTATTTTACCAGGTTGCCATTAGCATCCCCTTGGCACACTCAGCTGTAATGATTCCCAGGCGCTGTGCACCATGTTCCATTTTTAGACCCACCACTTTCTCTGTAAAGCCATGAGTGCAGTGCTGGCCTTGCAACTTGTGGAACCTTAAAATAAAAAGCAGACCCCAAAGTTGCTGAAAGGGAGGTGAGGCTTCTGGGAAGGTAGATAACTCCACAAGGTATGTTATCTCTTAACCCTGCTGCCAGATTAACAAAGATGGCAAAGTTCAGGCAATCTGAGCTGGCAGCAAGTTATTATTCCTCTTTTTAGACCTGCTGAAAAGAAATAGGGCCAGCCTGTAAAATGTCACATTTTATACAATTCAACAGCTACATTTTTGCCTAATTTTGGACTTCATGGTTTCTAATCCCTGCGTCTGTCTGCAACTGACTTTTGCTCCACAGTTTCCTCTTGCAGTTATAGTGACTATGAAATACTTTTTCAGACCAGAAAGCAAGGTGTGAAAAATCCCAGTCTGTGAAAAAAAGGCCAAGAACCATCACATTATGGGCTAATTATAAGTGTTAGTAATTAAACACCTTCTAGAAGCTGGCAAGAAGTTTGGTTTCATAAACCTGTTTTGTTACTGCAAATGGTGAGCTATAATGAAACATAGGAAGGTTCAGGGAGCCATCTAAAGTAAATTCTTTTGAACAGTGCAATCAGCTCCTCTAAAGTCCTTCAAAGTGATAAAAGAGTGACAACACAAAATATTCCTATGGTAGCAGGATGAGAAATCTTCTCCTACAATCTGAGATCAGGTATGGAAACAATACAACCATAGGGGTTTTTTAAAGGCAGAGCAATCATTCACTCCTGGTGGGCCTCTAGCTGTCATGAAAGAACTTTGTTGAACTTTCTATTATGAAGGTAAAACAGACTCTAAATACTGACAGTAAATATAAACCCCTACACACCCTTCACAGTGCACCTACTCCTCATATGTACACCTCCAAATGAGATACATTCCTTGTAGTAACACCCTAGACTCTAAACCAGTGCCAATTGGTTATCTATTTTTGGAAAGATATCAATATTTTCAAAGTGCAAAGCACACGCAGATCACCAATCATTAGCAGCGATGTAAAAATACCAGCATCAATATCAGTGACCTAGTAGTGACAGGGAATGCAGCTGGAAAACAGTACAATGACAGGCTGATTCAGTGCATTTACAATTTTTCTAGAGACAAACATCTCACAATAGGTAACTGCAGTCATGCTGTTAACCCTCCCCCTTCCTAATGGCCTTCAAAATTCAAACCTGATTCAAATCACCTAAAGCATATTAAAAGAAAAAGATGCTCATTATAAACATAGCAAGCTTCCCCCAAACTCTTGGTTTCATTTAGAATTAGATACTCACCTCTCTAACAAACAAATTTTCTGCTTTTTGTTCTGCATCTTCAGGTACAGAAGGATACAGTGTTCTGATTTCCAGTGAAATTGTGTCTATCTGACAATAAACAAAAAAGAAATGCGATTTAGTCAAATCCAAACAGAACAGCAGTTTTGTCTCAGGAAGAGGTTAAGAACCTTGTTATCATGGCTTGCATTTTTCATTTTGTCATGCAGCCAACACACATGCATACCAACAACTGCAACCCAGCTCCTGCCCACACACACTATTCAATACTATCAGCTAAGGCATTAATTACAAGCAAGAACAGTGTTTAAGTAGATTTCTGGGAATAAAACTGTTCCAAGCAGAGTTCCTTCAGTCTCTGAGGTTTCTGATAAAAAAAGTCAAGTCTTTCTTACATCCTCTCCCAGAAATCTATGCCAAATCCAACAGTGATACTTGCTTGCTCCACTTCCCTTCTCCACCTCAAGCCTTTTTGGCGAGGAATGTCGAGTCAGAACTAAAAGCTTTGACTCTTTTTAAAGGAGAAGAGGAGCAGACTCCCCTCAGCAAGCTGCAAAAGGAGTGCCACAGGACAGCTCAATGGCTGGAAAGCAAGGAGAACCAGGCAGCAGCTTCTTGGAAGGACATTCCCACCTGTGGGCACAGGCAGCAGGACAGGGCCAACAAGGGACTCCTGGCACCACCTGCAGCCTCTTCCAGCCTCCACAAATTAAGCTTTTTTTTCTGAAAGCAGCTGCTGGCTGAGCTGTCTTGTCAGACTCCAGAGCAGGAAACCACAGACAGAAGTGGATCTCCTGAAGTTCTCCACAAGGAGCCAAGCTTCTCTTAGTTCCCAGCAAGCCAAAAAGAGGCCAGGGCCACCAGCAGTGCTTGTGTGACCCAGGGCCCCTGTGCCGGCGTCAGCCAAGGCAGCCACTTCACAAAAGGCTCACAAGAGGAAGATCTGGGGTATTTTCAATTAACCTACAGATCTGTGCCACTCATTTTCTCTGCCATAACAGGAGAAAACAACCAAAATCATAGCTCAGAATCCCAGATTACACTCTCAGTTACAATATAATAACTCTGTCACTCAAGACACAAAGGACTGAAACCCAGACAAACCTGGCCCCCCAAACTAATTTTCTCTTCCCTTACAGAAAGACCCACAATTTCCAGAGGAAGGCCTATGGCATACAACTGGTTTAGTATGAAGAATCACTACATACTAATACCACGAAGCAGCTGGCAGTACCTACTGTGTCCCTGGAGGCTCTCCTCCATATCCTCACCCTCAGACTAAACGGTGATGTTTTTTCTCTATAAATTGAAGCACCCAAACTCTACACAATGAATACCTGGATATTATTGACTGTATTTTCCCTTAGAGTTTACATGAACCACTCTGATTTCCCCCATCACTTTCCACATGAGTAGTTATGAAAAAAGGCATGTATCACTCAGGCAGAAACATCATGGGATTCCCCAAACTTTTTCTGTTCTATCTGGAGAGCTCAGAATACAACATGATTAAACCATGGCTCTCACAAAAAATGATGGTGGCATCATAGACACCAGAAAGTGAAAAAGATCCCATTGTTCTGACAAACCGAGCACTGTTTCCCAAATGTGGATTTCTGGGTTCTACCCAGCTGTGTTACCAATGCCTGCATGAAGGGATTTACACAATTATTGAGTCTATAAGTAATGGAGACAGAAGATGGAGAAGTATGAATTTTCAGGCCATGTTTAGTAATAGATGTCTGAATTCTTGGTTGCTTAGGGACTTCCCAGAAGTACCCACAGTCTCCGGAATGCACCTCGTCGCTTTTACTTCACACATATGTGACATTTTAAACACTAACGTTTTTTAAGCAGTCATGACATGACACGATCCCTGAGCACAGCCGAAAAGCCTGGGGTGCCCCTGTGGCCCACGATATGGAGCTCTTCCCAGAGCTGGGCCCTGCAGCCATGAAGCACTGTCCTCCCAGCACACACAGCACTGCTGAAGATCCATGGATGTTCCCAGACTGAGGCAGAGTGGGAGGCCAAGCAGAAGAGATGTAATGCACCCTATACCTCACACTGACCCTGTCACGATGGTGAAAAAGCTTCAGAGACACCAACAGCCTGTTCTGCTTGCCCACAGCAAAACTTGCCTGCTCCATGTATTGCACTGAAAGTAGTTTCCAGTATTTTTTTAATAGGTAAGACATATAGCAAGTAGTTTTTTTTACCTAATACAACACTTCTTGTCAACTGACATGAACACATTGACTGAGACAGCTAATATTTGCCTTAGTGGGGCCATCATGCCTCCCTCTCCATACACAGCCTGTTAAAAACACTGTAGCTGAACAAGACAGGTAACCCAAGCCCACTGTTTTGCCTGTTGTACATTCCCCCACAGTCCTTCTCAACAAGACTGCACTTGAAAGAAAGAAACACAGCCCTGAAAACATGAGAAATCAGGTAACCCTGGGCTTGTTGCCTTTGTAGACTTTGACAAAAGTATCACAGCTTCATGCTTTGACATCAGTATCACAGGTTTATTTACAGAGAATTGGGACATGGAAAATGTTGTATATTGTTATATTTAAACTTGCGTTAAAAACTACAAAGCACTTCCCTTCTGAGAACTAGTTATGTTTAACCACTTAGCTGCAGAAGCTTGGCCACAAAGGCACTTCCTGTTCATAGTTGATTACTTCCAAATTTAAATGCTCTTAAAGGCTGATCAGGCATGGCATTATTCACCAAAACCGCTTTACTTCAGAAAAGAACTAAATTTCAACAACAGAATATGTGCTTCTGAAACAGTAATCCAAAAAATCAGAGATTTTATTCAGAGAATTCAGTATTTATAAATGTGCTGTGAATTCAGTCTAATTTTCTAATGTTTAGGCAATCATGGCAATTGTCTGTTCAAGCCAGAGACCAATTACCCTCTCATTTGTGCATGTAAACTGTGGTAATCAAATAATGCAGGTATCAGCCTAAAGCATTCGAGTCTATAATTCTTCTGAATTATTTTTAATTTATTTTATATAAATATCCTATATCCAACCATGATTTTTGGCACTGCCAGCCTGTCTCATTTGCATGAGCTGTTGGCCCCAGGTGTTGGATGAGTTATAAGGTGCAATTTCACTAAGCACCTTCTCTTTCTTCATTCACCCTCTCCAGTAAAACACAGAAGTTAATACTGCTCCTTCTCAAACACTGAGTAGGAATAATGTTTTTGGGCAGTGACTACTTCCCAGTGACATGGTGAATTTAGCATTTGAAAATGGAGTTCAAACTCCATTAGCCATTTCAAACGTTTTCAGTTCTGAATAGCTTTTAGTCTGAAAGCACGTTAGCAGTGGTTAAATCTTTAGAGGGATGCATCAACAACAACGATATTTACTTCCTGCAAAGGCGGCCCTTCAGACAGAGCTAACCACACATGGGCAGACGTGTTCCTCCCTGGTAGTGTTGAAGTTCAGGGTCTCTAAAGAAAAGCTGCTCAGCCCCACTTTCATCCAAGTAAAGAGATTTACTTAACATTACCAAAACCTGCACTGAGTTAGTCCATCAAATTAAAAGGCAGGCTAAGATGCATCTATGCTGTACAAATACTACCCTGCAGAGGCTGTTGTGGTAGAGGGCTCCCTGACAGGCTGCAGTCCCAGCACAGACCTCACCACCTGCGTGGGGGCAAAGAGAAAGCAAAGCAGGAACATGGCACATTTAAAGGACAGATTTTGCCCCATCAGTCCCTGAATCACATTCAGTGTGAGAGACTGTGCTTTGCCCATAGCTTGCTTTGCTGACTGCATTAACTCTCTCTACTTATACAGTTGGAGTGCATCCATAGGAGTTCAGATATCCCTCACTGTTCTGCTCCTGACAGCCCATGCAAACTTGCACGTCAAGGATACCCATACCCCATTAGTCATGAGAGCAATGGACTCATTTTCTGCTCCTCTAAGAATGAGCAGACACTCCTTGTCACATGGGAAAGTGGGAGCTAAGTCATGTGCTATTTGAAATAACTCATGATCTCATCACTGTAACTCTCCTGATCTCAGAAATAACAGCCAGGTTTCCAGGGGTTTTTCCAAGGAGGCTCAAGGCCTGCACTTCCAGCTGCCCCTATGGCACACATATTGTTTCATGTGAAGAGGCAGTGTCCTCAATGACTCTTGCTCCCTCCCCTTACAGATGCATCTGGTTCTGTTATGAACTTCTGTATCAAAATGAACAACTTTTGTCCCTGCACAGCATCTTGAAAGTAGAGGTTCCACAACCTGAAAAATAGGGAGATTTTGGCTTTTGTTTAGAGCTAAAACAAAGAAGCCTGGAAACAATCATGCCTGCAGTGATGAGAAGTACAGCAATTGCACAACTCAGCCCCTCTTCATCTAAGGCCTCTGTGGTACTTGGAGGGAACAGGGCTCCCAGGTGGGCTTTCAGAAGCCCAAAGAGTCAGGAGCACATCAGACTGAACTTCAGTAGGTTTTGCATTATGCAGGTAAGTTTTGCCATCTTACACCTTTCCTAAATTCAGGCAATGAATTATTGCTTCTATTGCAGGTTGAAAACCAGGCATTCAGCCATATTTATACAAATAGTTTCAAAAAGTCTGAGTTCCACTTTTCAAATAGACTGAGGAAAGTCATATGTGAGAAAGAGGAACAAATTTTCATGACCCAGAGAGTTTAACATGCTTTTATACTATACCAAATTTAAGTGACTATTAAATACTTTCATTTACCTTTTTAAAACAATTAACTTATATTTACCAACAGACTATTAACATATATTTAGTTACTAAACCTCCACACAAGCAAAGCTATTAGCAAAGGAGTGCTGAGCCTGTTGCCACTAAGGAAGAGCAGCAGTGATTTTAAGCAAGACTTCGGATCCTGGAGAGATTTGAAAAAAAGCTGCTGGGTGTTCAGTGAATTTCCAAAGGATGGAAGAAAAGATAAAAAATTACTTAGGAAAGGATACAGCGAGTATTTTGTTTGGATATACGACAGTGCTTAGGAGCAGAAGTACAGATGTATGACAACAAATCCAAGCAACACTAAGACATCAAAGGTTAAAGGTGGGAGTGAGACCAACTTGAAGGAAGGCGTAAGACTTCCTCCATGGCCTCCTTTCTGGCAAACACGTAGCGGAAAAGTGAGAAATAGGAATCCCAGAGAGCGGCAGTTCCAGTCATCAAGGAGAGTGTGGCCAGGTTTGGGGAACAGAAGGTGAAGGAAGCACAGCAACCCAATGGTGAGGATGCAAAACTATGAGGATCATCACCAAATTTGCCTTTTTATAAGCACAACAGGAAGCCCATCAACTCCCTCTTACTACCATCAAGAAGTACAGTGTAAGCTCTGTACTGATGTATTGCTGCAGAAATTTCCACTGGCCATTATTTCACAGCACAGCAACAGAAGGGATATTTGTTCATGGGGTCCAGGAACAGGTGAAAAATGAAACTGAGCTGACATGCCTTCTCCAAAATGGAAAATGGACTTTGGGCAGGCAAATGAGTTATAAGGAAGGAATTGCTAGGAAGACAAGATGTGGAACTGATGTGAATCAATTGGCTTTTACTTTTTTCGGGGATTATTAAGGATGGTTACAAAAGAAGTGAAGTATCTTTCCCCCAGCTGGAATAAAACCAGAGAAGGAATCTGTAATGCATACATCTTGTACTCTTCTGTGGAGATACAGGGGAATGGAGGAATACAGTCTATCAAGTTCAGATTGATATAAGGAGTTCTCTGCTGTTCCACAGACTTCACATAAGATGTTGGAAATGAGCAACAGAAGTCTTGTGAGAATAACAGCATTCTCTTTGAATGCAAGTCAAAAAGAGAAACAACTGTGAGATGAAACAACAGCTACAATAATTCACCCATATCTGACACGTGGTGAATACTCTAGATCCAAAAATGGGAAATCATTATTAAAAGCAGAATTTTCTCCTATGTCCACTGCCTCAGCTAACTCTTGTGATGGGGTTTTGCTCAGAAAAGACTTTTACCCATACAATGTGCTCACCCACAGGCCCAAACTGGGGCTGCATCGACACTGAGACATGAAGTCTGCAGCAAGTGTAACCATTAGGAGTTAAACAGGACCAGCTACCATTTTCTCAGGCATTATCACATTAAATCCCACTCAGAGCCAGCCTGGGCACCTCCTAATTCAGTCAGACATGGATCTCTTTCTACTCAAATGGCTGACCCAGACTTTTGTGCACAGGTGAGATTTCAGCAGGAGGGAGCAGGACTATAAATAGTTATTCTGCAACTGGAAAACCTGCCTGGGAACACAAGCTCTGCAGGCCTGTCTGGTGACATAGACTCCTGCCACTGACACTGACTTCAACAGGAGATAACAAAGATAAGGGAGGTTTATTGCAAGGATATGGACCCTACATACCACTGCCTTTGCTCTTCTGTGAGTACAGACCACCTCTACTATGTAAGTACCTCTCTCATCTGTCTAAATCTCTTGCCTCATATTATTTTTTGAATTTAAATAGATCATGCCAAATAGTTGCAAAGCATAACACAGAGGAAACAAAATAGAAATAGCTACTACAATCCAGGCAACAACTGCTCGAAATAAAATGAAAATAAGGATATGAAAATATGCTTGACAGACAGAGGTCTTCAGAGTAGGACAAGATCCTTCTTTCATTTAGAAGATTTGCTCCATGGACTTGAGCTCAGTTACTCTACATCAAAGGGCTCAAAGACCTTGTGACAGCACACAGTATGTCTAGTCAGCTTTGTAATGCTAAGTTTCAATTTCATAAATTGACAAATGTGCAAAATGGATAAAGGAATTAACAAGAATGAGGAAATCTATTCTGTTTAGCTTCTCTCAATCCCATGAGCACATTAACTCAGTTAATGCCACCAAGGAAATAGAGCCATTTAGTAAAACAAAGCAGTCAATTAGATTAAGCTGCCCTCCTAGGACAGTAGCAGTGCCATGAGCTGATGGGAAGGGCCCTCACAGAGCAGTTACAATTGGTCACAAATTGAAATGTCTTTCCATTAGAGAATGTGTATTCATCAAAAACTAAATGTTTTACAAAGATGGGGTTATTTTGCGGAAGTTGTTTAATGCAGGCAATCTGCCCGTGCCCTTGCCTGGCAATACCTCCCCAGCCACTCCTCTGACCACCCCTCCTCTGCCACTGGAGAGCTGCCCTGGACCTCCAGGCTCTCAGTGTCTTTGCAGTTTTCCAGGACAAGCAATGGGGAACTCAGGGTGAGGTGAGGCTGCTCCATGACTGCGGGGTCAGGGATCCACTGCCCCTCAGCGTTCCACCATGAGAGCTTTCCTCAGCACCAGAGACTATCTAGTGGCCAAATACACCAAACAGAACAGGATCAGAAGGTACAGATAAAATTAGACTAAATTGGACTATAATAGTAGGGAGACATTCAAAGACTGGCCAAACTACCACTGTGCTGAGCAAACAGACAAGTATATATTACAGAATAAAATGTTTAGTGAGTTCCTGAAATGTATCTGGGAACAACCACGGCTTCAAGCTTTATCTAATCCTGAGCAGTAAAGCTGCGCATATATAAATGTCAGAGAAAAAAAAATCCTAAAAGCCAAGTGAATTTGGTGGGAAGGAAGCATGGCAACATGTATGAGTTAAGAAAATCTTAGAGACCCCTTGGACAACTTCTGGCTCTCCTTTTAGCAATGGAGATTAAATCAATGAACAGAACAAACCTAAGAAAAGGAGTAAAACATGTTTGCCTTGTACTTACTGAAAAGTCATCATCAGGGAATAATATCAGATCCTTAAACTGGCTGTCCCCAATATTTTTTTCGATTTCTGTGATAACAGCTTCATAATCCAAAGGTTCCAAGAGTTTGGGTTTTTCCTGCTGTGGTGAAAAAAAAAAAAAAAGATCAGGTCATCTCTCTACACACAAATTTGCTTTCCTCCCCCTTCATAAACTGAGATCTGCTGCATTTTTGCTTTTATACACCAAAGCATGAATAACTTCTCCCTTCATTTCATTCTGCTCAGCTTGCTGCATCTGAGCTCATGCATGAGAGTGAAGTGAGGATGCTGGGCCAGTTACAACAGCCACTCTCCATCTCAAAACTCCAGAGCAATCTGTCAGCTCATTACAGAGACCAAAACCACCTCCTTAATTTGCCTGGAATTCTCAGGAATTCTCTCTTTCTCCATGAATACATCAAGAAAATTGATGGACACTGTTTGAACTGAACACAGATAGGACTTCAAGCTAATATGTTTCAGAATAAGAAACCTACTTATTTCTTCACTGTCTTACACAGTCCCACCTTTTGAACTGCTGGTTGCTTGTGAAAGCCACCATATTGTTTTACTTGGTAATAATCCAAGATTATTCTCCTGGGATAAACTATCTGGCATCCATCTCCATGGTTTCTCTTACCAGAAAGCAGGACTAGTATCATCAGAGCAATACTACTATTGCCCGAAACAACAGTAAAGTAAAAAATCACCACAGAAACCACCAAGCAAAAGTAAAGTCACACTGTCTTGAAATACAACCCAAAAGTAGAAAAAGAGAAGCCTGCCTGACATGCTAGAATACATTAAACAAATGAAGAGTCATGCACTAGAGTGAGATTGCTCAATTCAGAGATGTATGCATCAGGAAGAGTGAATGAGAAAGGGCAAGAGAACGGCGAGAAGGGATGAAAAAGAAAGTGATGAGAGTGAAAAAGGACACTAGTGAAAAGCAAATGCAGAAACATTTACTCTTTCAGTCTGATGCAAAAGTGAACATTAGACAAGTAGTATTTTATCCACTTTCATTGGGCTATCCAGAATTATATAAAGTTTCCCTCCATATTCGCTAAATCAAAACCAAAGTATATTGAAAAAGAAAGCTTTGACATCTCCATAAAACCAACTTCTCCAATGAGATTGTCCATCATACATGATTTTACCTTATTTCATTCACGTATGGTCCATTATACATATAATGATTCAACTATAATAGTCCCTCTCCCTTTTGACTTTGTCCTGCAAAGTTCTTGTTTTTTCAGTAATCACAGTCATCTCAAGTTTTCTTTTGAACATTGTTTCGCTTTTATATTGAGTCCAATTAGCTTGTTGGCAAGCTTGCCATCAAATGCATCTATGAGAAGTTTAATTAAGTATCAGTAACACAGTCACACAAATTAGATTAAAACACAGGAATACACATGTTCCTAGAAAGCTATTCAATTGCTGAAAAGCTGATGCAAGAATCACAGAACAACTCAGGACCTCTGCAGGGCATCTACTCCAACTCCCTGCTTAAAGCATCAAAACTCTACCAAAGGATGGTGAGGCAATTAAAAAAGTTGAAACTGCTCCTTCAGCTGTTCAATCTATTACCTCTCTTCTCAGTCTATTAATTCTCACAGTCCCATTTGCACACTTAACAGTTAATAAACTTCTAAAAATCATCAGTATTTAGCATTCACAGGCCACAAGCACTATCTACTGATGCTGAGACATTACAGAATTGTAAAAGACAGACAAGATCAACACATAGCAGCAACTAAATAGAAGAAAACCACTTTAATGTTTTAGATTCTGTGGCAGGATTGGATTCTGGTTTCGTGATGTCCTGTTAAGACAAGGAGCCCTACCAGGACATGAGACTTCGTATGAACCCAGCCGCATCACCTGAAGCTGTCCCAAGCCAGTACTTGGTCCTGGCCTGCCCCAGTTGACACACAATGATCCACTCTTGCTCAAGAAGCTCTTGGGTTTGAGTATCTGCCATACCCTTTAGTGAGGTTTCTCTCTGTCATCTGCTGACAGTGGTTCCCCACAGGAACTTAATGGGGTCACTTGGCCACGTAACAATACACAGCTTGCTCTCATTCCCTTCCAAATTATGTTAAGTAACTGCAGTATCCTTTTGACAGGAGTTTCAGACTTTCTGTCATTAAATCTGTCGTTGCATCTCTTTATTAAATATTCCTCTATAAATATACATTTCAAGGAGTTAAAACCATGAAGAGAAGCCACCAGTGCCTACTGAGTGTACCATCTATGCTGTACCACTGATTTGGGTAATGATACCTAGGCCTGAACAAAGTTCACTCAGTTCAAGTTCAGCAGAAAGCAAACTTGTAGTAGTGCAACTGTTACCTACAGTAACCATTTACAAGAAAAGTCAAAGTGAAAAAAAATACATGCGCTGACATTTATGAAGCACCAGTGCTTCACACAGGCATTTTTTCCTCTGTTGTGGTTTCACTAAAACACGAACATTTTCTGCAGTAAATTTGTGACATTGGCTACACCGATAACCATCCCTTCCCAGAGCTGATACTGTCAGGCTAATGATTCTGCAACAATCTCAACTCTTAGTAAGTCAGACATGCCACTGGAATCATAAAATGTCCACTCCCCAAAACAAGACATGTGTCAACACAATCTTAATCTTGGTCAGATGCTCCTTGGAAACAGCATGAATGTCAGTTTTCTAAATCTCCTAAAAAAAATTAAGCAAAAAAATGACACAAGTAGTCACCTTCCTATTGAAGTTGTAGACTAGGGTAGAGCTGGGAAACCCCAGAAATCTTGGGACTTCTCTTGAAATATGGGGAAATCCTATAAAAATGTGTAGTATTTGCAGGTTTTCTACACCCATGGAAACCACCCTTTTTGCTGGGGCTCGCAGAAGGAAGAAGTATTCCTTCTTCCTCCTGGAAATCCCTGTAAGGTTGGGGTGAACACAGCTACATCCCCTTCAAAATTAATATCCTGCAGATGCTGGGGTGCAAGTGGAGGCAGGGTAAGCTATGTCACATTGCCTTCTCTTTGCTCCTCAGAAACTGGCAATGCTCACAAAGCCACTCCTGAAAGCTGCTCAAACATGCCAGGGGAAAACTTCTCCTTGGCAGCTGCAAGGTCATTTACATGAGACAAGAATACAACTGGAGAAAACCCCGAAGCAGAAGAACACAGCAAGCGTACGATCATCACTGTTCCCACAGCACTAATTCTCTTGCTCTCAGTGCTGCAAAGGGCATGATCTGATGGAAACATTTTAACAGATGTTAACAGAGAAGTCTTTGGAGAAAGATTACACGTCTGAACTAAATGCAAGTAGATGTGGCATTATCAAACCTACAGCAAAACTTTTCAGTGAAGCACTTCAATATTTATGGTGATGTTTTTCTATTGATACAATAAAAATTACATTCTGCCTTTCATGTCAGTGCAGCAAAATCCTGTGTAAAATGCAGTATGTGTTATGCCAGCTCTCATAAATCAGAGATGCAAGTAATAGCCCATCCTTGTCAATACAGTGGCTGCAGAGATAATTTAGTCCCTTCCCTGCCAGCATCAAGCATGATAGTATAATAAACGTGATGCCTCTCTTTATCAGTTCTGCATGTTCTGACAGACCATAAGACTCTGCTCTGTGGACACTTACTCCATCCCTTGCAGAGCCAGTACTTTGGACTTGGCAAAGCTCAGCACTGCAATGCTTGTGTTGCAGTTGTGATGGGAAGTGGCAGCTGGTTAGTTAGCAGCTTATCTCTACTGGTGTGGGGTGGCTGCTCGTTTTTATCTCCCAAGCAGACAGAAGCAGTGATGTTGGGATTAGCAAATTTCTCCCTGCAAGCACTAGCAGAGATCTGTAAATGAGTAGGGCTGGTTTAAAGCTAATTTAATAACCACAGCACTGCCTCTTCTCAATTTAACTTGTCTGTTCTTTTTGGAAACAGGCCAACCTGGCAATCTGTGCCAAAATCGAATTATGCTGGCTTGGATTTCTGTAATGCTTTTTATATTCTCCATCTCAAGTGAGTAATGAATTTAGCTGTGCTGAAATGGTTGTGAATACATCTAGTAAAAAGGCACTCTCTGACTTCTCACCTGCTACAACATTCTCAGCAGTACCATTTACTTCACACCCTGACAGTGTAGTGTAGCTTTGTATGTTGCTGAGCCAGCTTTTCCACACTCTTTTGGAACACAGAAGAGATGCTAAATCAGAGCCAACACCACAGGAGAATAATATACTTTCACGGGGGTAAAACCAGCCAGATGCCACCAGTGATATATGGCTTCACTGCCATCGTCTCCTGGTCTAGGTAAAAAAGGATTATATTTCCCACTAGTAATGACCCACAATAGCCACGTAAATGATATTACAGAATCAAATATGGTACTCATCTTGCCTCCAGATGCACACAGTGCACTGATGCTAGTACCCATCTTTTCTTCGTAATTATATATCAGCCTCCTAAAGCTGTATTTCTGTGAATGCTCCCTGAAGGAGGAAATGATGTAACAGAGACCAATAGTCTCTGAACACTCATCCCAAGAACTTCCCCATTCTAAAAATAAACTAGACTAACTGCTATGATTTTCTAATGCTTTAGTGTCATATTATTCCAACACCAAATCCTGCATATCTAAAATTTATTGAATTTAATAGAGATGTTTAAATTAATTCCTTCTCTTCCACACACCAGGGAGAAAAAAACTAAGGAAACAGTTAAACAAAAAGAAATTAAGTCAATGGACTTCAGTTACCTGGATTCCAGTTACCCTAGCCCTATCTCTGTGATAGGAGGATCCATGTTCATAAAGAGAGTTAAAACTATTGTGATGACCAGATTGGTCAAGATCAAGCAAGACTCTGATTTTATATTTCATCCAAGATATGGCTTGCCAAAAATGACCATTCATTAAGTATACATTTGAAATACTGAAATGGGCACTTAAAAGTGAAAGTGCCACTTACTAAAACAACAGCATCCCATTACTTAATTTTTTTAGTCTTCTTAATTATATTATTAACCACATCCAATCCTACTAAAACTCACAACAGCAAATTAAACTGCTTTCTAGGATGACACCAATGTGAAGTGCTACTCACACTCCTTTGTTCTTCCTGTCCTTTTCACAGTTAAATACTGTGTCTCTGACATAATACATGCCTTTCTATGCTTTCATATGGTTAATATATGTAGCTAACTATATTCCACCAGGGCAGGCCAACTTCAATTGAATATTTCTTTGCCAAGCCTATCCAAACCGAAGCTAAACAACAGCCAGGACTCCATGACTTTTGGAGAAGATGTAGCATAAAGGCTGAATTTAACCCTGTCTCAGATATGTGAGATATCCAGCATGCCCAGCAGCTCTGAGATGTGCTACCTGCAGCTGCCTGAACATTCAAGGAGCTGAAGCTAGAAAACAATCTGGGTTTCATGGAGTCACCAAAACTTTTGCATTTCTGTAGGACCAACGTATGTCTCTATTCACCACGGGGCAGCAGAGCAGTTCGGTGCCTGGAATGAATTCCATGGGAAGGATATCGCCATAGGGTGCACCTTTCCCCCCACCATATGAGATGATGGGAAAGCAGCCTGAGACTCCACGTGCTCCTGGTAGAGTCCCATGACAGCATCTGTACCCAGGGAGCACAGAGAGCGCAGCCACACCGGGATTAAGGTGTCCCCAACAGCTTCAAGCAGCTGAGCTGAGAGTGACAGGGCTCTCTCCCACTCAAAATGCTCTCACCCCACAGGCCTCCCCTCTCTCTGCTCCCAACACGATCTGCAGCATGCTATAGATTTCCTTTAAGGAAAATAGGTTTTGCATTGCAAGCATAGGGCAGGCAATTCAAGGTCTGCAAAAGGTGTCTGGGGTATGGATAGGGAAGCACAGCCAGAACCAGCAGGCAGACGGTCTCTCCTTTTGATTCAGATCTCCTCCTCTTCATGACTGCTTGGCCTGTTCTGCACCTATTTACAGTCAACAAACTCTCTGGCCACATTACAAAGGCTTCCTTTGGCTCACTATGTGATCCACAGTCAACAAATTTATTAAAATTAGTCGTACAAAGAAAATTTTCTTTGACACATCCACTCCCACCTTAAAATACATTCACTTGTCAGGTCCAAAATGTTTAATTTGTCATGACTTTCAATAAACCTTGGAGAATTGCATTTGGAAAGAATCCAGTCAGGGCTGCACAGCACAACTAATATACTCTTCAGTGTCAGCAGTGAAGCCAACGTGCCAATAAATTTCATTAAGGGGATTGCCAGTTCCCACACGATTTTGATACAGAGAAAATCACAAAGAATTACGAAGAATCCAACCCCCAGTTCCTGGTGATTCAGAAATTACTTGCCAAAATGCTATAGTACCCATCAGCTCAAGCTGAGCAAAAGAAAGGAAACCTGTTGAAGATCCTGCTGGGAATAAAAAAAGGGAAAAGTAATTTTTGTTCTTTAAAGCCTTTTTATTCTAAGAAAATTCTGATTGACACCAATAAGTGACCTGCTTAACTAAACAAGACTTACTTTGTACAAATACAGCTGGGATAGGATGAATCCTAATTGCTTACACTACCATTCTTTTGTGGATCACAATCTACGTAAGTCTACTTTGTATTAACTTCCAGCTTTTAAAATTACTGTAAGAGAATTCAGCATGTTAAATATTTGAAAAATAAAAACACCTCTCATGTGGACGAGCTAACTCAGAAAATTTTCATGTCAACTGATGGTCCAGGTGGAGCCCTCAGAGCCTCCAGTGGCACACGGAGCTGCTCCAGCACAGCAACTGATGAGCGACCGGGGCTAAGGCTGCTCACACCACAGAGACCCATTCTCAGGCAACTGGGCGTGACCCACTCTTTGTAATACCTATTCTTTCTCGAGATTGAATTCATTGTTGCTTTCATTATGAATTTTGCAAGCTCCAGCCCTCATAAAACTATCTCCTTCACGGTTAAACTGTGGAAGCCACACAGGACTTGGTTCAGCAAAGTGTCCAGTTGTGGGGAGAGAGGAGATGCTTCGTGCTGCGCTCAACTTAGTCATACACATTTCCTGAATTCTGTTTCTCAACCATGATTTTGCATGTGGCATTGCAGCCTCGCTGCAGTGCCTTCTGACTCTGCAATGTCAGTGAATTGGCATGTCCATCTTCACGGACCAGCACTTGTCCTTTCAGACAGTAGATTAAATTATCAGTAAAATTTGCAAAAAACATTCAAGGTAACAAGGCAACAACTTACTCATCCTCTCTGCTTATGCAGTATCTTGAAACTCTCCTTATGAAGGAGAAAAAAGATTTCATTTAATCATAAAACTACTAAAATCAGCCACTGACAAGACCTCTAATGAAACTGCTAAGTTTTAAATTTGGATTTAATTGGTTGGCTTTTCAAAATGTCAAGAATAACAGCTTCTAAATAGTGAAGACTCCTGAAGCCTAGACTAAATATTTGCCCATAGGTCACTTCAGGGGAAAAACAAGAAAGTTTTGTGAAGCATCATAAGGGTTTTTTGAAAATAATTTACATAGACCTCTAACCTAGCAACACTCAGCCACTTTCTCTCCCCTTACCTGACCTAAACCTGGAGAAAAAAAAAGTGCAGTTTCAGCAACAAAAGGCTTTCTTTGAATCTACCACACAGAATCCATTCATGAAGAAAGCAAGCAAAAGCCAAAGATGCAATTCACTCCTCTTTGTGCAGACGTCTGAACAGACAGGTAGGATGTGGTGGAAGGGGCTGGGGCAGAAGGGATGGGAACTCTGGGGAAGCAGAGAGGAGCTGCCAACAGAGCTGGAGTGTTCTACTCAGCCACTTGCCTCGTTAGTGATTACTCCAGGGAAGGAGAAGGACATTGCCCTGCCCTGTGCACCACAAAGGGGATGCTGCAGTGATTCCAGTTCAGCTGTTCTGGAAACATGCTTTGCTTCATGTCCACTTCTTCTAGAACAGTCTCAGGTGGGCACAGCCACAGCCCCAAACAGAAACATTAACAAAACCAGCCTGCAAGCTGCATGCAGTGGATTTGAACACAGCTTGTCAGCTTCCAGTATAATGTTTACATAAACAGCACTTTTGAGTCTGTCTGTGCGTGCGCGCACACAAACACACACACACACACGTACAATTTCACATATACAGTCTTTGTAGGCTCAGGAAAATCTACATTTAAAGAAAAGATACTCCCAATTTTTGCCCTTAAGCGGAACTCCTAGCAGAGGTAGAAGCCCAGCTCTGACACCTATAGCACCTACACAGCAACAATAGAACTGGTTACAGCAGCAGGCAAGCTGGTCCCCTCTGTTTGTGCAAACTGGATGAATTAGGGAAACAGAGGGATCTACCCATGGCTATCTGTGTACAGGTTCAGGGGAAATAGAAAAAGAAGCATGTGCCAGGTGTTCCTACCTCACCCAGTCCTCCACCAGGTTCATCCAGCACAAACCTGCTGCTAAAATGGGGGTAGATTTTACATAACACCACAGCAGCACAGGATTCTCTTTAAAACAGTTTTATTTACTTTGAAACTAGACATTTCTTTTTAGCAAACTTTGGTTTTAGAGTACATAGAAGAGTTTGTTTTTCAAGGACTGAAGGGAAAGTTCTAATGTCTGTTCATTAGATCATGCTCTGATGCTAAAGACTGATTACCATTGTATGTCTCATGAAGTTGCAACACAGTGCAAAGGCAAACATCCATTGTTCATTTTCAATTAAAACCTAAAATTTAGATGTACGAAGACCTAGACAAGTCAACTGAGCAAACAACTCTTTTGAAAGAGGCTCAACCACTTCAGAAGCTCCTGAAGCAAAAACAACTAACGAAAATGTTTGCGTTAGCTCTAAATAAACTTTTCAAAGATATCATTTAACTTCTAGAGTACTTAGTAATAAGTCACTGTCCCATAGCGCAAATCTCATACATGCTGTTCTGCTTCATTTTACTCAGTGAATAACCCTCTTTCTCTACCTGCACTATGGTTACTTATCTCTTCACAAGTAATAGGTATTTCTCATGCTACATATCTGAGTAAATGATTTTAAGTATTTCCACAGAGACTTTATCTGTAAAATTAGTATCATCTATACATGACCATTATAAACTCAGCTCTCATAATGACGTTAAACTTGCAATTGTTTCCTTGACATCATCTCCCCTCCCAAACAATTATCTGTCTATCAAGGCATTTACACACACAGGATGTAAATGAGACCAAAATCTGATCAACCACACTGAGCTCAATCAACAACCTACAATCAATTAAAGCTAATCAGATAATAATTAGTCTTACAAAAAAGGAGCTTCCAGCAAACAATACGAGTCCATCTACAGAAAACACAGGTCTAAGTGTAGTATATGAATAAATGCACTCTTTGAGTAATGTCCTCATACACAAAAGCCTTTACAGCTGCAGTGGCAGCTGACACCACTTTGAAATCTGTGTGGAGGTGCAGAGGAACAATGCATGAAGGAGAGATTGGCTGCTGGTTGATAACAAAAAGTGCCTTTAGGCCAAAGATTTAACATGCTCCAGTTATGAAATATTGGGCAGAAAGACACATTGCAAGGCACAAAACTAAAGCCAAGTGTGCCTGCATTTCCTAAGGGCTAAACAATCTACAGAGAAATACATCTACAGAGTAATATGACACAGTGACCCCATCTTAGTCTATCTTATGTCTGAAAAGATCAGAAATCAGCACAGATTCCCCTGCAAAGCTGAGCTATGTCGCTGGCATACAGCAGCCATCCACGTCAGGGGAAGTGCAGTGTGACCCACAAGCCTCTGATGAAAGAGGCTTTTTGCCTATTTCCAATTACAGGCAACAGGCACAGGCTTACAAGTGCTCTACGTTTTAGGTCAAATTACAACGCATGGTTGTTATCTCTAAGAATCAGTAGAATTCTAAGGTTCTTCAACACAATTAAATTGAACACTCAGTTTCTGTTATCTGAGGATACAGGCAAAAAGAAACAAATAGATTCTCTTTATCTGCAGGCAGGCTGGTGGCCTATTGTTACCATTTGGGCTTTATTTCCAGACATCCTTTCCTGTAAGGCTGGAACCACTTCTGGTGAGCACTAATAAAGCATAGTAAGGATTTGTACAATAATGACAAAAATCCCTCCTAACCAGGATTTAGGACGATAAGTCAAGTAAGCAGTGCCTGTCTCCTACCAAAGCCTTGTGAACTGCCAGGGTTAGATGCTTTCAAGAGGACCACCAGCACTCATTCCTGGGACCCAGGACCATGAAGCTCAAACATGGCACCTTTAACTGCATGCCAATAGCTCAGGGCAACAGAAACTACACTATAAAGTAGCCTTGTCAAAAAGATCCACTTCCATATAAAATACCTATCCAAAAAGGCAGCTAGTCACAAGCAAAACCCAAACACTACCAGATGAACCACAAACCATCTTAACTGGTAACCAAGTGTTACAACTGCAAAGTTCTTTTCCTTCCTATTTAAAAATATTAATGAGAATACTCTTGGCTGTTTTATCACTGATGTTTTATCACTGATTCTGTTACACTGGACATGCTGAAAAGCCCCAAAAGAGCCCTCTGCACGCACATGCAAACAGAGTAATTGGATGAACAAAACTGTGGAAGAAAACCAAACACCTCTTGCCTTGAGGAAAAGGATTTATTGTCCCTTCTTGGGGAAGCCATTAAATGTTTTATGAGCTAAAGTAGTCTTCCAAGTTAAGAGAATACACTGAAAACCAGTACTTGCCTAAGACGCAACAGCAGGCTCTAAGTGTTTTACCTAAAATTGTCTGCACTTTCAATTTCAGTCAGGAAAGTTTAGACACAATGCAGTTAATGTCAGCTTTCGAGTGCTCCACAGTGCAGTTTCAGGAGGCTCTGTCCCGGCCCAAAACCATTAGTGGCAAACTGCTGTGTAGCCCACAGGACAGAACCTCACTGTAGCTCTCCACCAAAGGTTCTGGAGCTTTCTCCTGTGGCTCTCTGCACTGCAGAAGAGCAGTGTCTTCCTCCTCTTCCTGGCTTTAAGCAGTGCCCATCTCAGATCACGAACTCTGAAATAGCACACAGGAACTTTCCACTCCAGAAGCAGCATTATGGATTTTCATGGAACTACCAGGCACTTGCTGTGAGGTGCCAGAGAGACTATCACACACTGCTGCTCTCAGTATGTTTCTGATCAACAATGTGAGGCCATAAAAGTTTCACTAATGCCCTTGAGTTCTGTAAACTCCTGAACTCCCTGTGCTTCAGTCTCATTCTCCAGTGCTCAGTCTCTAATTACACAGACTGAATGAGACTCAGTGAATCCTACATAAACAACGAGCAATAAATCCTACTCTCTCCAAAGTGTAGTCCTAAGAGTGACCTGCAATTTCTTAGCCATTTCTCAGAAGAGGTGGAAGAACGGTGCATACTCACGCAGCTTAATCTGTGAATTTCTCCTTGATTCACTCGCCTAATGGTCCTTCTCTTCCTCCGCAGTTCACTGGGCTCCTTTCTGAATCTCCCACGAAAGCTCATTGTATCCGCAGGAATTAAGCAGCCAACAGATATCTCTTTAAAAACTGTGCTCCTTTAACCTCCTTCCTTCAGCAGCTTCAGTACAACTGGAAGCTGCGTATGCTGTTCAAGGGGGAAGTAGGTCTAAAAGTTACACGCTGTATCCCCAGTAACTGAACAGAAAGAAGAAGAAAACCAGCAATAACTCATTTCTTCCTGTGAACAACATTCTGCTATTAAGGCAGGAGAATGTCATTAAACCATAAATACACCCGGTCCCCACCTCTAACGCAAATTGAGATAGGAAGTTGTAGACAAAACGCTGCAAGTGAACATCTACTGCTGCAAGTGAACATGGTATTTTTCTCAAACACCATTACATCCTTTCTCCTCACCACCCTCCCCATTCAAAAGCCAAAACAGCTGCACTCTTACTCCATGTGCATGTGAGTCTGCAAAAAAAAAAAAAAGTCATTCACAGAACAGCCATCTCCTATAGAGCCCCGGTTAGCAGACTTGGACCACAGAGCACGCAGTGACAGGTTTTTGCTGCCAGGGCCCAGGGCTATCTCTGCTTTTGGACCAAGGTAGCAGTTCCCCTTTCAAAGTGGCATGGAACACCAATAAGAGGAAGAACCCTGCAAATTCCTAAATTTGCAGACAGCTACGAAAGGCGAAAACAGAGAAACTCATATGCTAATATGAAAAATACATTTTTGGCTTGTAAAAAATAGGTTTTAGAAGTGCTTGTAACCTGCCAACTAAGAACCCTGGTCCCACCTCAGGAGAAGGAAAGCTGCCAGACTGAGCCTGCTCCCCAAATGCTCCAGACAGGGGAAATGCCACCAGCTCCCCTTGCCCACTACCCCATACAGGGGCAATCCGTAACAGGTTAGAAGCCCTCACTCAGCGCCTCAGAACTGCAGTGGCAACAGGACCAGTGACATGGCCAGTCAAATTATTCTTAATTAAGGTAGGAGACTCACCCAGTGCTCAGCTGTCTGAAGGCTGGCAGGGCACAAAGGTCTTTTAAAACTGAACAAATCCCCTCAGTGCCCACACATGTGCAGGCACACACACAGATCCTTTTCTTCTTTGTTCCAGCTAAGGATTCATCCTGCTGCAGCAGCAAAGATGCACTTCCCTATGCACACAGCCTATGTGGCATGCACTAGGTTTTTATTTTTAGTTCATATCTGTGTGAATAGCTAGGACAAAGTGATAGTTTTTCTGCTTTCTCATTCTGTATTTTTTTGCCAATTGGACAATAAGCATTATTCTCACAACTTGTTTGAATTAATTAATTACTCTGTATGAGATCTGCAACTTTACCCTGAGCGCCATTTTTTCCTTTCTAACAAATAATTCTGAGTTCTACAAACTCTAGGAACTCTTTCACACATTTCTTGAGATTAGTAACATTTGATCCAGAGAAACAAACCTCTGCAGGAGTTCCAAGGATTGTTTCATATGCTAAGTTTTCATTCCAGGAGAGCAGACACTGAGCCCAGCATGTCTGACCTGAACACTACAAAAACACACCTGTTTGATCAGTTGCTTTCCTCTTCTAAAGTTAAAACATGGTGCAACTCTTGAATTAACCCCCCACCTCATGATTATCTTTGTCATTCAGCTTTGCCTTTGAGAAGATCACCTCCTTTAAATTGAGTGTTACCAGTCTTCTGTGTGATGCCCTAAAATGGATTTCACTGTACTCCTACTTAGTGGTGAAAGGCATCTGTCTGGCACTAGAAAACAAAAAAGACAACAGAAACCCTTTGCCAAGGTATGCAGACATTTCAAGTAGCTACCAATATAGAAGCACAGCATTAACCAATGGAATCACCCTTGTTTTCTCTCAAACTACCATGCTATCTCTACTGGAGTCCCTGGTGCCTCTCATGTAACACAGGGAATGCGGATGCCAAGACCAGAGGTCCTTGCCAGAAGCTAAATTTAATGCTGGAATCATCAGCTCTGCTGGCTTAACTTTGGGCAGGTGTCAATTTCTCTCAGAGGCTCCTTCACTTATCCACTCCTTAACTCAACTGTCACACAGAACAAGCAGAGTTCCATCCCTCCTTTCCCTGGGAAGGCTCTCTCAGCTTCCTGCCTCCCACAGCACAGAAGAGCCTTGCCAGGGTGTCCTTCCCACGGAGATAAGGGTCACTACCACTTCCTGAAACTTTAATGAACTTGTATTACTCCAAAATAATACAAAAGATGAACTTAGGTTCAAGTTTCCAGCTGGTCCTCATCCAATTTACTCCACTGAGTGCCTTTTGTCAAAAAGATTTTCATTCCTAATATTATTAATCCTCATTTATTTCCATATCTCTGGCAGACAAGTTTTCAGGAACAATACTAAAAGGCACTATATTTTCTCAATACCAAGGCATTAAAAGGTTGAAGCGCAGAAATAATAAATGAGCTACAGCATTCATACAGAGATATGAACCAAAATAATAGTAAACAACTGCAAATAAAGACTCCACCTTCTTAGATCTGTTTTGAATGCAAATCCCTCTTGTAACAGGGAATAACAAAACCATTCAAATGTCTAATAATGCTTTGTCCTGTAGCAGATGTACAAAGACAACTTCATTAGCATCAGTACGACTGTAAAAGATTTCCTAATTTTTCCTCAAGACTTCTCTATCTCTTCCGTTAAAGAAACCAGGTAATTTCAGATGATCATAAAATTGGTTATGTTATGTTACTATGAATAAAGCTCCTGTGCTGCTTTTAATTCAGAACTATTACGTATTAGGTGAGAAGTATTATCCATACCTCAAGCTACCCAAGAAAAGAGGGATTTGACCCCAGGAAAACCACAAGCCTTGGTTTACATTTGTGAACTGCTGTGCCCAATTCATAAAGTCAAAATAAGGATGCTGAAGCCCTTCAAAAAACAATGTTATGTAAAGTAGTCAATTAAGTGTTTAATTGCCTTCTGCTCTGCTGTCTTTGTGGGACATGTTCATCTGCTCCCAGCACTTCTCAGAAATGTATGAATATCCATATGGGAAGAATAATGATATTTGATATCTCTGCTCCAGTTAAGGAAAAGCTATGCATTCCTTTTGCTGTAGAACCACTAGCATTTAATTTTCCAACGGGGGTCACAAGTTTTTTAATAACTTTTTAATTCCCTTTTCCTGCGTTTCTTCTAGAGTTTCTCATTTCCCTTTTAGATCTATTCACTGGCACGCTTCACTTACTTCAGTTTGAATTGTGATATAGAGCAATATGTAAAAACATACCATTGGACAAAACTAATTCACTGCTACAGTACATCATGTGATCATTGGAAAATGCATTTCAATAGTGCTTTGCTAGGAGCCATAGAAAGATACAAAGATTCAGTTCCTAAAATGTGTACCTTCAACTAACATAAAGGACACCCCAAAACAGGCTGAGTATTTGGGCTGCTGTGTGGCAAATACTCAATTCAACATACTGTCCTTCTAAAATAATATTGTCTACCAACTCCAACCAAGAAGGACCAAGAACTGATGCTTCTGTTTGTCACACCAGCATTTTTTTTCCACCCAGATTTAGAGAAGAAAAAAAATCTCATGCAAAGATCAAATTCATAGCAAATTTCAGGGAATTAATGCTTCTCTTCAGCTCAAGACTTCTGTCTGGGAGCAATGCTGACCTGAACAAACAGAGTGTAAGTCAAAAACATAGGCTTGACTTATGCCAGTGTCTATATGAATAATTGCATAATTCTGACTAAGGCCTTTTGTTTAACAGATTTGAGAAAAAGTTTAATTAACAAGAAAACTCCTTTTGCTGGAAGAAACTGCATTAACCTCACATTATGACTATGCTACGGTTAAATTCTGAAATGAAACACAAACTTTTCATTAAAAAAACTTGCTTCATTTATAAACTAAGTTCCCTATGATGACAGTGACACTGCCATTCAGAAAGTCTTTGAAGCCCAGACCAGTACTGAGAGATGTCTGACACACATAACGTTTCACACCTTGGCAGAGCGCAGATAAGAACCTCCCTACCTCCCTTGAACGGCTTGTGGCATTTCCAGCACTTCAGAGTTCCTGGTAGAACCACCACAATAAAGTTGTAGAAGAAAAAACAGAGGATGCCAGCCCTGCCCAACACCCAGCCCTTGGGGTAGAACCAGAAACAATCCTGCACTCTGTGACCATGGTTGCAGGCTGGCAAATGGGGAATGGGCAGCTATTAGCTCAGGTACTGGGGAGAAGAAAAACCATGGTACCCTGGAGAGGGTCACAAAGAGCTCTTTATATTTTTCTTCTTTAATTTTTATATTTTTACATTATTTTTTCAAAACTTGGTAATCTAGCTAGTATACTAATCTTCTGAGGCCAATACTGAGGAGATTTACACAGTTAATATCCCACAGCATCCAGGCAGTGCAAGCATACAGCAGCTGATGCTGCTTTTCATGTCTTCAGCATTAATTCCCCAGCAAGTCCCCCACCACTGTCTGTGACACCCTGAAAAGGGCAATGCTCCAGAAGCCAGTTTTGTGTTTGGACAAAGCCAGCAGGATCAGATATAACACATGGTCCTTTCTGTGGTCAGAATGCTCACTAGGACATTGATTGCACTGAGTGGACACACACTGGATGTGTTTTTTCAGATATGACCGTCAAAAATTTCCTAATGGGATTGTGAGACTGCAGCTGAGGCAACAGGGACTGAACACCACGCGTGCGTCTTACCTGCATCGTCCAGGCATCGGGAAGAGCCTGTGCTCTGGAGTTTGTGACTGCACCTAAAAACTGCACTTCCCAAAAGCTTCATGTTGGACACGTAAAGCAGATCACTACACTGGGGCCAGGGACAGATAGGTGTTTTTGACTAGCACCTAACAAAGACAACAGAAAGCACTAGTGACCTCTATCCCAATCCCTTTGTCAACAACTGAACATTCTCTCCTCTCCTCCTTCTCCCATCAAAAAACTCCCAAATCAAGCCAAGAGATCATATTTTGGAATTAAATGCTTACTATTAATCCATGAACATTTGAAAATGTCCTTAAAAAAAAAAAAAGGAAAAATATGAAACCAAAACAATGTAAACAGAAAGGTAAAACAACGGACTTAGAAAATTACATCTGAAGCAACCTTTTTGCAAAGCCACTCTGGTATTGAATTAACTGAAATTGAATGACATTGTTTTTTTTAGAAATACGACTCCACCTATGGTCTAACAACTTAAGCTGATACATCAAGCCTTGCACACAAACACTCCACAAAGCCTTTAGGACAGCTGATGCCTGCATTTTGCCCACACATCCATACAGCTCGCTCTGACCAGGCAAAGGGCTGGGAATCCATCACAGTTAAAACGACATCAGCACACAAGGTGAGCTCTGCAAGGCAGGGGGATGGTGCCCCTGCATAAATATCCATGAAAAGCAGCCCTTATATCTGTCAGAGCTCTGCTAACAGATCTTTCCAGATAGCACTGCCTGATGTCAGAGACTCCGCCTGTGTCAATCCATCTCTTTTCTTCCCGGGGGATGAGTGTGCTGATCTCAGCAATTCTTCCCTCTGTGCCTTCACCTTCTCTTTGTGCCCCGGCTATCAGTGCACTCATACAGAACGCGTTTGGGAGAGGCTGCTGTATCTCTGCCCTGCATGAAAGGCTGAAACAGCCCCTCCAGCTGAACTGGTGGTGACAGGAGCCATCCACAGGTTGTCCGTGCCAGTCTCTGTGTGCCTTGCCAGAGAATTCACCCATGGCCAGAGGGGTCCCTGGGCAGGTTGAGGAGAAGGCCTTGGGAGAGCAATTTGGCAGCTCCCAGCCTGATCTCCCAGCCAGCACCCGATGGCCATTTCATCACCTCTACACGGCCTTGGAAACACAAGAGCTTGCTGGTAACAGCCACACCCCAAAAGCCACTTGCTATCCCCCTTTGCTGAGTTTACAGCTCCTAAAGAACATCTTTCTGTCCTCCTGTTTGGGAAGCAGGCTTGGCTGAGCCAGAGGCAGTCCCTCCCTGTCCCGCAGGAATGCTGCTCCCCCTGCACACACTATCCTGCTCTCACTTTGACACTGCAATGTTTCTATCAGCTCACCCCACAAGAACTGATGGAACAGCAGCATCATTTCAGCAGCTTTCCAAGCTGCAAACCCACTTGTACCTGGCATAAATAATACATTCCCTTGCCAGAAGGCTGAGAAGGCCCTTGGAGAACCTAATGATGGTCTCACAGAACACCATCACCGCAGCTCTCGTTTTTGCTGCTGTTCCTCTCCTACCCCATCAGCCTTCTGGGTGCAGAGCCCCAGGGAGAGCACAGGGAGAGCACAGGGAGCAGGGCACTGGATCTTGCCATGGTGCTGCCAGCTGGTCCCCTGTGCCAGTGCCAGGTTCCCCAGGGCGCTGCAGCCTCAGGACAGCGCAGCCATCATGGGCTGCTGACCCAGCTTGCTTTGCACAGGTTGGGGAGAAACTGGGATGCACTTACTCTCTTTAAGCAAACAAAATGCTGCTTCTTACACCAGCAATCAGGTTGGGAGAATAAGCTTTCCATTAGCAATGTGTACAAAAGCAAAATATGCAATTACTTTAATTTCTTCTTTAGCTTGATCTATTGGGAAATTTCAAACAAGCATTACCCCTTTTGTTTTCATCTACTTGGACTGGAATCAGCCCTTGATAGCAACACACATAGTGATGAAGGGACATGAAAGGTGATTAAATAATTTAATCATCTGAATTTACACTATCTCTAGACATGTCGATGCAGCTGTGACTTTGGCTCCTGCTGCTTGCTTTTCTGACTGTAATTTTAATCCTTTTTATTCACATCTATGTTAGGCTGCAGAAATGATTTTTCTTTTTCTTTACCATGAAAAACTCAGATCAGACATCTGGTTTGCAGAGAATCCACATTTTCACCCAATTTTCCAGCTGGAATAACTGAAGCAAAAGGAGGCTGGGCATCTTACTCATTTACTCTAGGTCACAATCAACATCTACAATGCTATAATATTGATATAAAATATCCTGGAATCCTCTTTTTAAAATTTTTTTAAGCACTAAAACACTCTCCCCTCCATACATGTGCAAGCTGGCTGTACAATCACTATTGTGTCTGATATCATATAATTGTAACATACATTCAATGACACAAATTCCTGTATACTCTCTTCTAGTGCCTGTGGGTATCTTCAGCAATTGAGAAAGCAACTGCATGTAATAATTCATCATCTGGATCCTATAATTGAAAGCTAAATAATGGCATTTTGGAAGAGACAAAAAGCACACAAATTACAAAAGCAAATAAGCAAGATTATTTTCTCACTTTAGGGAAAAAAAAGGTGTGAAGTATAAAACACTGCAAGTCAGATTTACATTAATTAAATTTGGTATGTGGAAAAGAGAGAAAGACAATATGCATCCTATTGACACTGCCCTTCTTTTTCTGTTCTCCTGGAACACAGAAAATACACCAGCGTCATCCAATTGTGCCAACATCTGATACGGTATTTCTCACTCTGATATAACTTTCTGTAGACCCAGAGAATTGTTTCACCTTTACAGGCTTTTGTGTTTAATTTCTTAATTAAAATCTGTTTACCCTAATTGAGACATAGAAAAAATAAACAATCTTAAGTATTACCAAAATAAGAAGGTAAAAACCACAAGGAAAATACCCAAGCGGCAGCGTTTAGGGTCCCTGAGAGAGCCCATGTAAAGTCATTAAAACTACATGCAACCCAACCTTAATAAAAAAAGACATATAATGTAATCCATCAAATTCTACTCCTTCAGTTATTCCATGCCAAGTTTCAGTTTTTGTTAAGTATGGTCATAACACATAGGATTTAAACCACATTTCTGCACCTGTGTCTGCAGGTGCTTAGGTAGAAGTACAGAATGTGGTCTGTAATAGTATTTATTTCTCCTGAATACTCCTTCAGTTTGCACTCATGCAGGTTTCCAGCCTGAGACAGCATCAGCATATTTACTAGTTCCCAAAGACTTTTCTCTCATGAATTTTTTCAGTCATTCTTCAAACCTACACATTTTGTGGCAAGGAAATACAGTTTTTATGTTATTTCTGTACATTTTTGCCCCCAAACATGTCCCCCATTAGTGTAATTTGATGGTCCCTAGTTCATCATCTCTCACTGTTGAGAGAAGAAACTGCAAGCAAAGTCTACACACCTCTGACCATTCTTCATTTGTATGACTTTCATCATATCTCCTGTTAGTTAATTTTCAGGCCAGTCCAGGCTCAGTCTGTATGTACCTATGTAGTCATGGACTAATTTTGCTGATTCTCCTCACCCTTCTCTGTAATTTTCAATTCCAGTAAGTCTGTTTGAATTGTATGAGCTATTAAAGGCCTCCCAAGAAGTTGCTATGAAACTCTTCTATCCAAGGATAAATCAAAAAGCACAATTTATTTACAATTTCCCAGTGAACTGCAAAACAGGACCAAAACTATGTGATTCTTAACACAGTAAAGCTGCTCTAAGCTTCCAGGTCCCAGCCCCTGCAAGGCAGAGAGCTGAATCATAGTGATTCCTCTTCCTTCACCCTTTCTGGATGATTTTCTCCAATGGGATGAGCGTAAGCCAGTATTCCTCCCCACTCCCTCTTCTTGCTCTTTGTATCCAACACACAAACACAACTGTTTGCACCTTCACTCTTGCCTTACATCAACCCTAAACTGGTCACTGACAACTGACTCTGTACCAAGAACTCTTTTTTTAATTTGGAAATTCTGGGGGTTTTTTAATATGGAAATTCTGGAAAGTCCAAAAAATTCCCTTTTACTGGGAAATAGCTGGAACATCATGACTCTTGTTTCTATTAAGCGTCACTTGAGCTGGAAACAGAAGAATTGGTCAGGAAATCAGAAATTAAAAGGTTAACTTCTGATTTTCTACAAATACGCACTACAGCCAGGCATAAACAAGTGCCAGAAAAGGATGTGGATGGGAAATAAAGCAGAGTTTGCTGCAGTTCCTCCTCACTCAGCCCCTTGTTCTGCCTGAAACACTGCAGACACGTCCTGACTCAAGGAACAAAACCTTTTTTGAAAATATTTCCAAGAAATACAGTTATCTTTTAAATGCATTTTACAAAAAACAATGTTTAGCCACCAATTCAGATTCTTTCTGCAGGGTCATGTAACTTAAAATTTCCTTTGAGTTCATTTTAAAAGGAGAAATTGGCAAGCACTTAGCACGTACAAAAGCTTTTGGCAGCTTAAAAATACTGTGTAAAGAAACTTCTCAGTGGGAGCTGGTACAAACTTTTATGTCAACTCAAACATTTCGTTTGGGCAGGTCTGTTTTGGTGCGTTCTTCAAGGATTGGGTTTTTTTTATACAGTAAAACAGTTCAGAATTACATTTTATTAACTGATACTTACAGTTTCATTTAAATTCAGAGAGGACAGGCTAAAACATATTGGTATAATTCCAGGCTTGGATTCACTTTTATTTTTTATATAAAAAGCAGAATTAAGCACATGTTAGTAAACATTTCTATTATTTCCAAACAGTTCTTCAGTTCAAACTGTGTTCATGAGTATTCTCTATACTTCCATACATTCTGCTAAAATATTTTGCATTTACACATGAGTTTGAGGAATGAGCATGCTGTCTGTCAGAGCTGCTTGGTCAGAGGGTTTCTGAACAAAAGCAGGTGACATGCACAAACACTCCCATCACGAGTCCTTCCCCAAGTGACATCTTTACTGCACTGTCAGCACAAACAAAATCAGGTGCTAAAAGGGGCAAATGGTCATCATGAAGAATCAGATGCATCATGAACAACAAAATATATTGTGTATCTGAAATACCGGAAAATGCAAAGCAACAGCAAATGTCTCCTGCTGGATGTACCAATTCAAGGTTAGGATTGCTTTCCCTTTATCTTTCAAACATGTGATGCTCACATTCATCTGGAGGATGTGTTACGGAGCACATGTCCAACACCTGGGAGCAGACAGCAAACAAAGGACTTGGCTTCTTTCATAACAGCCCAGTTAAAAGATAAAAGGAGAGCCAACTGCAAGGTTGAGAGGCCAAAGGAACTGGACATTCCTGGCAACAAACAAGCTATTAGGTAACTGCTTAGATCACTGCACCTCCTTAAGGGCTGCACCCCTGCTTAAAATCAAAGAGCTGACAGTGGTCAATAGCTGGAGGAACTCGAGCACTGCAAAAGCCAACCAGAGTCACACCTGGAATGAGCAAAGTCAGGCACAAGCACCACCTGGCAGGTGGAGAGACCAAACAGGCAGCTGGATGCTCTGTGCCTGGCTGCATTTTCTGGGGAGCTCTAGGGAGATGAGAAAAGTCTCCTCAAGCTCATGGGAGAATGAGTTAAAGAGAGGGGAAAGGGCTAAAGCACTGAAAAGAAAGACGTGCAGGTCAGCTGTGTGAGCACTTTTTACTCTTTAACTTCAAGCTATAAAAGAGAAGGATCCAAAAATGAGAAAGAATAGGCCCAATTCCAAGATCAGTTTCTCTCAAGAACTTCTCTGTAATCTCATTGAGATCAGATCTCCTATAGTGATGGCTGCAATGAATGTTTGCACATAATTTACTAATGGCAGAAACATCTCAGACAATGGGGGAGCATCTGGTTCCAGGAATCTACATTTCAGTAATTAATCTCTTTACTGTTAAGGATTATACTCTGCACGAGCTAATTTTAGCACATAAGTCACAACCTGTGGAAAACATCAAGGTAATAACACCAAACCCTTGCTGAAACGCCAAAGAAAGTCATGAGTGATTGGTGGCATGATGTTCAACTCCCAGCATCCCAGTTTCAGAGCCAACTACTGCCTGATCCAGCAAGGCCACACACATTTTCCACTCTAACTTCATGATTTCTTTTTTTGGGGAGAGAAATACGCAAGCAGCACAGAATTACACTTTTGATCTGGTTCACTGCTTTAAGTCAAAACCTTATTCTGCTGGATTTGCACACATTTAACTGAGAAGTGAATCTGGCCGTCTCATCTTCATGCAAGTATCAATACTTATGAAAAGAAAATGAGCACAGCAGCTGACAGATGAGAAGTGAGGAAAAACAAACACCAAGGCATGAAGTATTCAATGCAATTGGCTCCATACACTGTACTCAGAGTGATCCCTGAGGCAGGAAAGTCCGACAAACATTACAATGGCTATTTTTCATCAAAAACCACACACAGAGAATCTATTATTTTTTAAGCTAACCACAAATTGGCAATAATTATTAACAGACTGCAGTTGTAGAAGTAAGATATTACACATAATTTCTTTCTGTTTAGACAGAAAATAACATTTTGTTCTGAAGAGGCACCACATTAACAGGATGATAAAAGTACATTTTTATAGAATATATTTACTTAGAGAGTTTAAAATAAGAGAAATAATTGAGCCCCAGAACAATGAAGCAATCTGTTTCTGACTGGAAATGTGTGCACACATGTACAGCTACCACACCTTGGCATACGAGATTGTGGCCCATGGTCTGAGCCAGTGTCAGCTGGATGAGACTTGGGATAGTGCCTCAAGATGATGTCAGACCCTTGCCACCCAAAACATCCTGCAGTATTCATGTGACACGCTTTTTGATGCTGAATCCTAGTCCTTTCACTATTGTGGTATTCCTCACTCCAATCACTAATTCAAGCTAGAAGCCTTATTTATTCAAGGAAGTGATCTGAAGGCTGAAAGACCAGGAATGGTTCCTGTATTTCCTAGACAGTCCATTTTCCTTCATCTCCCTTAGCTCCAAACACTCTGAAGATAACACACCTATTCCTGTATTCCTCAACAACATTACTACAGTGAACAAGAATTCAGTTGAGTACTTCAGCAGGTAATTTAATTTTTGTTTTACTCATAAAAGTAGAGCTGCCAATACTAGCTGACAGGCTCAAATAGTCTGAAATGCTGCTTAAACCTAGAAATTAAATCCTGTTTTGCCTTTACGAACCTGTCTTTGGTCAAGTGAACATCAAAACCATTTGCCTGTGTTTGTTCAGTTCCCCTTCCACTACAGGAGGTATCGCAACCTGGAGCTGGTCTATTCACCCACACAGTGACAGCAGTCATCTGACAGTCATGAAGCACTGCTGCATTTCGTCAAAACCTTGTATGATTCAGGAAATGTAATCTAGAAGTCAGAATCTCTTGAGAGGTTTTTTGAAACCAGGTGGGAATCCCCCTGAGATGCACAGAAAAAAATAAAAACAAAGCTACCCACATCAGGTTTTGCAGCACACAGTTGATCAAACTTAACTTTACACTGCAGGTGCACTCGCAGTATCTACCTCGCCATTCAGCTTTCTGCCACAGCTGATGGTAGAATGGTTGAGCACCTGCTATAAAGAGAAGTGACTCCTGTTACCATATGATCTTGCTTTGCTGCCCAGAGGTTACTGGAGAGGTTACAGAGCAACAGAGACTTTCCACATACACCAAAACCAAACAGTTCTGATGGATGGAAGAGTATGAAGCATGGAGATAAAAGTTCACAGATATATCTCTGTCTCTCAAGAGAAATGAAACTTTGCATAAGACTTATGTCTGAAATATGCTAAACTAGAATTCTGATTTATTTAAATTAGGTTTAGAACAAGTGTATTAAGATTACTGTTGTAAAGGAGAAGTGAGAAATATCAGGAACAGATCTGTTGCACTCCACTCAGATTTGCAATCCGTGCAGGAGGGGAATGGAGCATATTTATGCTGAAGTCAAAGCAGAAGATGGTTTTGGGAAGGAGGAGATGGAAGAAGGGAAGGGCAGGAGAATTTAATATCAGTGAGGAAGAGGCATACTCATCTGAAGTCAAACCAAAGCTTTTGAAAAGAACAAGGTGGGAGGCAAAAACCAGCATTTGAATATGATATATCAACAGAGCAATGGTGGGTAGCCCTCTAAAGTCAAATACCTGACCAAAGTTTAACAGCAGTGTGCCTATTTAATTTCAGATGAGAAGAAGTAGCATTTTCCACTTGGCTTCTCTCTCATCACTTAACTCTTCCTCTCTTACACACTGTCTTTGCCTCAACAGCTCTCCCTCCCGCTTTGCCTCTCCCAGCAGCTTTTACTTTGGCAGCACTTTTGGCTGGCCAGTGTTCTCTGAGGGCTCCGGTGTCTTTATGGCTCCCTTCCGCACTCAGCATACCTCTTACATGGCAGAGCTGTTTCCAAGCTAAATCAATATCCCATATTTGTGGCCAAAGGCCTGAAATGGACTCTGGACTCAGTTATATGCATTTAAATCCAGTTCAGTGCTACTCAGGACTCTGTATTGACGACAGCATGAAAAATAAAGCCCAGCCCAGCTCTCAGGGCTGCTGCCAGCAGTGAGTTAAGGCCAGTGAGAGGCAAGGGCTTAGGGCTGGCACTAATATCGTTTTCTGAAAGCATGAGCTTAATATACTGTTCCTTTGTGCTCTTCTGGAACCAGCTGCAACTCACCCTAATCCAGCCAAAGAGACCCCGTCTGCCAGAGCCCGGGCCAAGGACAGTGAGCGCACGTTCAGAGGCAAGCGCTGCTGCCACCATGCTGCCACTGTCCCTGCTGCCACCGTCCCTGTCCCTGCCAGCCAGAGGCTCTCCAGCTGCCCTACATTTCTGCACTCCTCTGGCTCGACAGACCGCCTGTGCTGCCCCAGCCTGCCTCCTGTGACCTATGGACACTGACAGTGCTGCTAAACTCAGAGTACTCTGTGATTCTGTGCATTCTACCAAATGGAGATGGGCTCCTTGTAAGGGAGCACGGGACAACCTGCTTCTCAGCCAAGATACTGCAGCAGGTTGTATCACTGGTATCACTTAATTCCTGTCGGCATTAACTATCAACCTAACCCATTCCCACAGCCTGGTCAGTACAGTGCCAGGAGCAGCCACACATCCCAGTACCAAAACTTCACTGGGGGAAGCAAAAGACCAAATTATTTGAAAAAAGTAATGAGTCTGGAACTACTTGTGCAGCCCAAGATATGCATAAAAACTCAGAGAACTACTCTGAAATTATACCTAAAGGCTGCTGGTCCCAAATACACACATACATGTTTTATATTTCTATCCAACACTACACTGTCTACTGACAGCATGAAACAAAATACCTCTACTAAATTCTGTGTGAAATGCATTTCAGATCAAGTCTCCAGAACTTCAAAGATATTATTGTGGTTATTTTAGGTGGTTCACCCTGTGTCTAGCACTTGGCATTTAAATCTATGTTAGTACCTTAATTATTATTCAGAGTATATCTTTTCTTTCAAGTATTTAATATTGTGATAAACACCGGAGAGACACAAACAAATGCAAAATCCATGCTCATGTGATTTGGTGTATGAGGGCACCACACCATGTAAAGAGCTTCAGGTTACTACAATCACAGCTCATTCCAAAATTCCAGACTAGACAAATCACTGGGCTTTTCTTCTTAACTCTCCTACCTTCCTCTGTATGAAGATCCAAAGAACAAAATTATCAAATGAAATATGGAAAGCTTGTATTTGCTAAAGCCCATGAGAGCTGGAGTCAAGCAGAACTGCAAAGCATCACAGACAAAACTGTGACAAATTAAGAATGTGTGTGCACAGTTCTGTCTGTATATGTGCCTATGACACAGCACTGTGGCTGCAGATGGCCAAAGCCTCAAAAACGTGACTTGGTTTTTCCCTGCTTTTCTTGTGTTTGTTTCTCTCTTTGTCTTCTTGGCTTTAATCAAGTTCCTCTTGAACTTGCCCTTCTATAGGTCAATTTTCTTCTCTCTCAAGAAGTATTTTGAGCATAAATCCTAAACTGGGATTTTTATCAAATGCATAAATCACCTTTGCAAAGCACTCCCAAGGACTGAGATTTACAGAGACTTTCTGTGCCTCTTTAATTTATATCCTACTCTTTCAGGTATGCATTGCTTACAAATAAATAACTTCTCGCTTTTTTCCCTAGAAAAAAGAGAATAAGTTCCTCAAATGTAGGAGAATGTTTTCATCACTTTATTGCTTTAAGCCCACACTCTTCATAAGCTGTCATAAAAATTTGGTTAACACATTCATAATAATTACATTCCACAGACTGTCACACTACACACATCATTGCAACACTAATAAGAAGCGAAAGTGATATCAAACATTGCTCAGAGTACCAAAGTCAGATGCAGATTTGCTCAGTGGAGAAAGGCCACTTTTAACACCAGCTTTTCTTGAACCATATGCATACACTACCTGATACTGCAACACTGAAGAACGAAAACCAAACCACATTTTCTTCCCTCTGCATATAAGAAACCCTACACAGTGGGAAACACCAAAACAAACCCAACATCATTCTGAGGAGCAGCAAGGGACACTGTCCCTGGTGCCTGGGGAAGGGGTGGCAGTCACTGCAGTCACTCACTGGGGGGAACTGGGCACAGCACGCAAAGAAGCTGCAAAGGCAACAAGAACAGTGGCCAAAATGACTGAAGCAGAACTGCATTTTGTGCATCACTTACTACTTCTCCTCTTTACACTCTAATGTTATTAGTTTATTCAAACATGGGCCTATTTCTGTTCCTGCTGAGGTCAAGTGCTGAAGTGGAAGTTAAGGTCAAATAAAACTACATATGATTATTGCTGCTTAAAAATGTATTACACATTGAAGCTTCTGACTTGAGCTGAGAAGTCATGAAAGTTTTGAGGTTTTGTTTTTTTTTTTTTTATCATTTTGCAGTCCTGGGTAATTTTGCGTTGCAAACACAATCCCTCCTCCAAGACATTGCAGGAAGGGAACAACACGCTTCTGTTCCCAGGGCTGAGCCTCCAAAAGGCACTGTAATTCCCCCCCCATTTGAGTACACACAGGCACATTCCCACATACAAAACCAGCAAGTAGTGAGTCAGAGATTCTGCAATTCCTGGAGTTGCCACCCATTGAGAGCACTTATATGGTACAGACCTTCAGGAGAGAAATACATACAAATGAAATGAGTGCACTAAATTATTTAAACTAGAAGTAGAAAATTAACACAGACCATGCAACAAAACTTAAGGAACACAGTTCTGGATGTAAACTTCAATACTAGAAGATGGAAAATTCTCAAAACCATGCTTCTGTTCTCTTCTGCTTTTAGAACAGTAAAAATCCATTTACAAACTAAGTGGCCTGAGAAGCAGCTTGGGCAGCATTAATGAAGTGAATATTGCTGTGTTCGAGCTAATAAGTCAGCTCAAGTTACACTATTTTATTCAAAATGCAAAACATTTTTTACATTTTAATGTCATTTATTACCGACGGCAGGAAAGCTGGGGGTGGTGGAGAGTAGGATCATATGGTCAAATACACTTTGCTCTTATCATACAAATCTCAGCTGCCACAGTTTGTAATAAATTGCATGAAAAAACCCAAAGAATGACCTACTAGATAAAGCTCAACTTCAAGTCACAAGTTCCAAATGCAAACCATCATCTTGAATGTTAGTGCCCTCCCCTTAAAACACCAAACAGTTCTACATAACTCCATGTACTTCATTTTCTTCCTTCAGGCATCTTCCTCTTCTCCTGTTTGTTATGGAAAAAGCACGTACAGCCATTTGCATTCACTCTAGAAAGGTTTTTAGTATCTCAAACCTCACCATCTCATAGACTTATTTTGAAAGCCAGCTCTTGCAGACATGCTCTTAAATGTACAGAAAACAAGGGTCTGTTAAGTCAGAGTCACTGAACAAATTGATTCAACTTGTACACGATATTAGAGGTTGTTTGGACGCTTACTTTGCATGTCTCTGGCAAATTCCAGGATTTCATCCAAGAGAAGATGACACACAATAGTAATTGACAGAGAATTTACAGTTTTCTCTTTCCGACATCTCTTCCAGCTCTGTGGATCCAGTCAAGATCTAAAATTAATGATTTATCTGTCTTGCCTAAGGGTAAAACCAGATTTTTAAACTAACAAACTGAAGAAAAAAAATGTTGCTGAATAAAGACATCAATCCTCACTTTCTGAAAGGAGCAGAATGTTAGAAATACCTGCTGTGATGCCTAAAGACTTCATACAGTGATTTGTAGGTAGCCATTAAGCAATAGCTGGAGGCTGTGCTTGGGACTTCTTCCTTTCTTTTCTCATAGAGGGCACCCACAGCATCTCCTGCTTGGAGTGCCACTGGCAAAACCAATTCCTAGAAGAATATCCTACAAGGATGTTTCTCTTCAGTGACTAACAAAGGAAAATGGGGCACATCCCTAGAGCTGTTTACTTACTGGAAACATTTTAGGGTAACTGCTGTTCTCTCTGATTCAGGGTTGCTTTCCTTATCAAGGCAACATCAAGATGTTACTTTTGCTACACACAGGACAGGCAAACTTGCAAGAACAGACAGCAGAGCCTGGTGACTTCAAAGAGCTGTTCAGATAGAAGGCATAGTTTCTCTCCTGAAATCAATACCAAAGGCTCACACTTTCAGTAGGGCACATATAGGCAGTGGCACACAAGCTACAGAGAGGAAGACTATTTCACCTGAAGGCATGAAGAGACAAAATGCCAGATCTTCAGCTGACAGGAGCCAAATGATTGCACCCAGGCCCATCAGAGTACTTCTGGTATTCTGCATTTTGAGATCCCTCGCCTCTCTTCTTTGGGCGCTCCAATTACTCACTGCCCTCAGACATGAGCCCTCGGGAATCTCATTGGGGTCACTTTAGCTTCTGGCATCTGCACAACGTGCCTAATGACACTGGGGACTAAACACTCTTTTGCTTGTCTACATAGCTGCCTCCACTATATTATCCAGACATAAACCTCATGATCTACAACAGATCAAGGGGAAAAACGAATTTATTAGGACCATAACGTGTTGTATTAAGGCCCAGTAGCCTTCAGCTCTCTTTATCATGCTGCTCTTTCAAGTAACATGAACTCAGGTAGAAACAGGACCATCCATTCCGCCACAAAGTGTTCTAAAGCAGCACTTTCTTCTCAGCTCACCAGGTCTCCATGTCATTCCTAAGCCTAACTGCAAAGTTTAATGGCAAATTCATTTAGATATGTACATAACTAACTGCTTCAAAACAAAAGCACGGCAACAATACACGTCCTGAAGAGAAAGATCAACCTCTGAAAGTCAACCTCTGCCTAGCAGCTTTCTTCCAAAGTGCCTGTCTGCACATACCCCAGCCTTAGGACAGGGTTGAACCACTCCCCCTCCTCTTCTCAAAGGGACTGAGAGGGAGAAAATGATCCCACAAAGCTCCTGGGGAAGGGCAGCCTTTTGGCAGGACAAACACCAGTGCAATAACCACTGCTGTAGAAAACCCACGCCCCTCTTAGTACAATGGATAAGTTTGAAGGGATCTCAAAGCCCACATCCAGCATCAGGTAACACAGCACTTTGACCAGAATGCCTCTCCTTTGGGTATCCCCAACTCCGCAGAGTGGTGGGCAGTTCACACAGCTCTCTCCATACTGCAGGGTAAAGCCTCACTTCCCTGAGAGCCCAGGGACCTTTGCTCTTGCAGCCCTGACCTCACAGGACTTACCACACGAAGATCTGCAACTCAAGCTGCTGATGAGTATTTCTGGGTTTGGCAAGGTTGGCAAAGTGTTTGCTGCCACAACACCCAAGACTACGCTTTTCTTCCGAGGACTGAAGCAAGTTACACAGATGATCCATACTCAGATGTGCTTCCTGACACTTCTCACTTCATCATGCTTGAAATTACTACCAGTAAGGAGACATACATTCACTTAAACACTGTTGAGGTAATTTATTTAACCATTAAGTGGAAAAAAAAAAGGTCGTTGTATAGACATAGACACTTTTAGAGCAAAAGAAGCTTTATCATCAGATTCACAACTATGAAATCCATTCCCTTCCTCCTTATGACCCTGAGGCTCTGCCATGCACTGGATAATATCCTCAGCTGATACCTAAAGCACTGCTGAGATTGGGTCCTTGCTACTATAGTTGCCATGACTGCACCACACACCTCTCCATGGGCAGCAATGCTCTATTCAAAACAGCTGCTCAGGACAGCTCTTAAATTCTTTAATGTTACCATCTCCCCTTTACCACTAAGTTACAGCCCGTTGGGGGAGCTGAGTATCAGGGGAGTGCACTTTGAACTTCATCAGACTCTACCACTTAAATGATATAAATGAGTGTCCTCACAAAGTGGCAAAAATACTATTTTCAGTGTCTTGGTATTTTTATCAAGTGAGAGCTACACAGTAACAAATCATTGCCACCTCAGATGCAAACCACTCCAGGGTTCTGGAAATGCTCTCCATATGTGTATTTGGCAAAGAAGAGCAGTAACTAGGCAGTAAGTGTATTCCTTATTCTGAAACAGTGATTTATAATGAGGAACAACCCTGTCACTTATTCCTAATAAACCTATAGTGCTTATTATAATCCCATCACAAAACAAAAATTTAATTCAGGATGAAAATGATGCTTGAAGACCAAGAGCCTTTCAAGCCCTCCTTCATTAAAGAATGAAGGCAACTCAGTAAACCGGAAAGCAGTGATCCAGCAAACATCTTCCTGCTGCAAACTGTTTGAATCAAAGATATATGGGAGTTTATTTGCATATAACTTAATATAAATTCCAACTGCATCCTGGGTGCAAGTAAAGAATTTTTTTTTGTTTTGTTTGGCTTGGCTTTTGGGTTTGTTTTTGTTTTTATGATGAACAGACTTAGCAAACATTTCCTAAGCTGTCTGCTGCTTGGAATTCCAAGTCTGAAATAAAACATAACCATACTAGCGGCTCCAGTGCTGCCTATCTCACAAACAGCAATAAAACCCACCAACAATTAAATAACAGAACAATTACTTTACACAGAGCTGATGTGCAGCTTACAGTTTCACCTATAAAGTAACATTATACATACAGCAAATCTACCAACAAACTAACAGAACTGACCTGACAAATTGCCTGTCAGTGCTCGCTCTCTACGAATATATAGTTAAAGGAAAAATAATCACATAACATCTGTAATAATAATTCTGTCACTTCTCTCTTGATTAAAGTATACCATACCATTATGATGAGAGTCCTGGGTCTGCTCATTTCATCATCACTATCCAGCGGCAGAATTTCATGTGACAACTCCTCTCGTCGTCGTCGCCTGCAGATATGTGGACAGTTCCTCTGTACCACAGAACGAAAGGCTTGGAGCAGAACAATGCTGGCAGCACAACCCATATCTGCATCCTGAAGCCTACAAAATAACTTCTATGTTTATGCTATGTTTGAAAAACAGTGGCTCCTTGTCCCTGAAAACAGCCTACAGTGCAGCTGCAGCCAGCTCGCTCTCCAATCGCTTCCTTGAGCTCTGATCATCTGATCACAACCAAATAGCTTGGATGCAGACAGAGGAAAGATTTGATCCACTGAAACAGAAACACACGCAATATTACAATGCTTTCCTCTCCCTCCCTCCCTGCTCCTGAATTCGCATGAGAAAATGCGCTCCCTCTCTTGTACAATCATCCGCCTCCTCCGATTCCAGTTTCATGGAACTGAAAGTATTAAAATTCCCAGTTCAAAAGAGCCAGCTGTTCATTAAACACACACAGAGGCATCCACAGCAACTGGCTGGATCAGTTTAAATACCTTTTTAAAAAAAGTCGTATGTAGCAAAAAAGCCAGTATCTGGAAAGTTATTAACTCTCATTATCAGCACTGCTGGGTTTAAAACACTTTGCCTAAGGGTTTTTTATCACACACACAAAAGAAAAAGGCTCACAGAGGGGTTTGGTCTGCAACATTTTCACTACTTGCAATTTTCTGAAGCACAGCAAGTTCATTTGAGTTGTAAATGTAACAAGTGGCAAAAAGGCAGAAATCTGTGCGCTTCATCCAGCTCATGCTAGCACAGCCCTGGCTCAAGGCGAAGCAGCAGCTCTGAAATGCCTCTCAACAGTGGGGCTGTTCTGTGTTCCCACACACGGGTGCCTTCCCAGAGAAACATCTTTACACCTACACAGGAACCTGCGTAGGGCAGGGTCTCACTTGGAACCACGCAGCAACGACCTCCCCAGGAGGGTGAGAGGAGAGGGTTTCCATGTGTTATCGGTGGGGTCCAGCCTGAGAGAAGCTGCTGCTGGCAGCCAGCACTAACAACTCGCCTCTCTGGCTCCTGCCTGACAAGTCATTCAAAAAGCAGGCAGGGATGCTTGGCAATCACATGGCTGACCTGGAAACACAGCAAGCACTAATGGGAGAGTAAGATAATAGCACAGGAGAGGAAGTTAGCACTAAAAATACCTACAGAAAATGGATTTCTCCTACACATTAGGAAAACTAAGAATTTCCAATAGGGTTTCCAGAGCAGCTGCTTTTAAGCTAATATGTATAACTTTATTATATGTGCACCCAAACCCATACTTACCTTGCATCAATAGGTTTTCATTTCTAATGAAGGCCATGAAAGTTTTGTCATCAATTCCCACGGGGGCATAATCAACTTTATAATGTCTGTTAATTAGATATTCGTAAATAACACTCCACAATCTCAGTCAGGAACTGCACTGAAAACTTCTCTTGGAAGTACTTTTTCTGGGCTTGAGCAGAGTTTAATTGCTGAGCAATCTGGCAAAAGATATCATAATTCTAATTAAAGCATTTCCCAGAAAAGGTAAATCCTTTAGATCTGTCCTTTGATAGCAACAAACTCATTGCCATTGTTTCTTGCCTTTATTTCTTTGGAGCAAACTGCTTTGAGTACATATGGAAAACGGTCAGCAGCACTGGCAGGCACTGCACAAGCTGACCCCCAGCCCTGCCAAGGCACCCACCTGGCTCTTCCCCCTCGGATCCTCCTGGGCACACCCTTCACACGCTGATGAGATGTCCCTGCCTCCCCAGCAGCAAACCCTGCAGAGGGGGCCTCCTATTATGCTTGTTACTCTGACTTTCCTAATGGGATTACAAGGGCACAGTGGCACAGCTGAGTAATTCCTGCACCAAATCAGCAATCCTGCTGCTGCTGTTGTTTATGTTTTCATCAGCCCCCTGCCTCCTCCAGAGCTGCAACTGACACCTCGGCCACACAAGCGATGCACTTGGCGGCTGGGAGACCTCCATTCCCACTCTAATTCCAGCAGTAGCAATACGGCCCTGGGTAACATCTGTTGCTGGCTGTTATGGCAACTGCTCTGCTACCTTGGGGGCTGCTGTCTGTCTGTACAGCATCTTCCTTTACTCACCAGTGCTCAGCTGGGAGAGTTGGCAGCATTTCTTTGAAATTTGGTTTCCATAGCACAGCCCAACACTGTCACACATGTGCATGCACGTGTGTATGGAATAGCACCCTAGGGCTCGACCCGAAGCTACACTTTGTTCTCAGTGAAGAATCTCATTCATTCCAGCGGTCTTTGGACCAGAGTATTCTCTGCCAGTGGCCTTAGTAACTTCATTACAATTATTTGTGGATGAAGCTATTATTAGATAAAAGTAAAAAGGACACAATCTTGGCATTTCAGCTCTTTGGAGAGAAAAATGACACTTAGTCTCAAAGCAAGTAAACTAACAAGCCAAAGCCAGCTAAAAGTAGCCTCCAGCTCTTGATCAAAATTCAAAAACTGAAAAACAGCTAATGCACAGGGGAAAAGAAACCACTGAGGAGCTAAAAACCCCTTCTGTTTTAAGGAAATCTCATAGAGGCATGAGCTATCATTGGAAAGGAAACCTCCCAGCCCACTAAAAATGCCTGGACACACACAGAGTACCAACAGCTTTGTTTTACAAAGGTAGGGATCTCACTAGCATACATTATGTTTATACACCAACTATCAACAGTGTTAGTTACTCTCACAGTGAAGCATTGAGCACTATTTTGTGTTAATTAGCACTTTAATCCAGAAACAAAATTCAGTGAAACCCCCTGGGAAGCAAAATACTCCTTTGTGCAAGCAACTCCTTAATTCCCCATTGGGAAGACTTTGGCAGCAATGCTGGGCTAAGGAATATGCACACTGGAAGCCTTCCACTGCCCACTCTCACTCCATTGTTAACCACTACTCATTTTAGCTGTGCTGTGTAGCCACGTAACACCAGCACGATGGTTTATGGGGACAGGCTGGGAAGGAGATCACTAAAGGCAACTCAATGAGGAAAAGGAAAAAAAAATAGATAGGCAAGATAATTGTTTTAACCCAGAGGACTTCAGTGACCCAGTCCTCAGCAGCTCCAAGGGCTGGGTCTGTGGAGCAGCAGGGTTGTGCAGGAACAGAAGTGGGTCACACTTGCCACGTCTTATAAAGTCCATGATAAGAAAGCAGAGTTCAAAGGCATCTGTATCCTCGAGCTTACAGCTATTCCAGCCTCAGCTTCCACATGAAAGAGATGCCAGTTCTGCAAAAGGGCAGCCAGGGCCTGAAGAGGCAAACTCTCTCTGGCATTAAGTCTGTAGCTGACAGTAAACTCCTTCTCCTCCAAGCACTGGGTTATTTCTCTTCCGCAACATTCTTGTATTTCTGTTTCTGCAAGCTGCAAGACTTTCTAAAGATGCTACCAAACATTTTCTTACACACCTATTTCATACCTCATTAGCACACCACATTAAAAGCTCTTTTCCTTCCCACAGCTTGCTTTATTCCATTAATTTTCCTTTCTCTTTGTTGCATTTGAATTCCTGTGATCATAATAAACAGGATACAATCTATTGGTATTTTGGTCTTCAGCTGAGGGCTTTAAAAAGGAAGGCAGAAAGGCAAGTCTTGGAGAAGATCCTTTAGTGAGAGGATGACTTGTCAAATTCAACACTGATCATCCCTTTCACGCCCAAAGGAGGCTGTGTTCTCAAGCAAGGAGGACGGCTGCAGGTTAGAGCCCTCCTTTGCCATGACACCTCTCAGCTGTCAGCACGACAGGCGCCATTTTGTTTGGTTGGATTTTTTTTTAATCTGGAAAACAAGCCTGCCTCTCTATGATGTTTTTGCATGACATATATTGAGAAGCTGCACAGAAGTTCTTGTAGTGTGACAATCCTAAAGCATCAGTGGTGGGTGAGCACAGGAGCCCCTGGAACTGCTTACAACAGTGTTTAGTGCAGCCCACAGGAGCCTCAAGCCATTAACAGGAACTAAATACTGCATATAGTAGTACAAACAACAGGAACTGCACTGTTAACAGATGATAAGGCTCATGCCACCTTTACAAGTTACCAGAGTTGCTATTCCATGTACATCATCCTGGTACAGATGATGAGCAGCTCCCCAGCAGCACATAAGCAATGTGGCCAGTGGCTGTCACTCACAGCTCCACACACAGACCCACAGTTTTATAGTAAAACTTCTCTTAAGTTAGTCCACACAAGTAGCAGATAAATATTTGAGGCAAGATATGACAACAAAATATGGCAACAAAATACAGTCCCTACCTTGATGCAAATGAGGATCACTCACATTTCAGTAAGCTAATGTCTCATCTCTCAACACTTAAATGTTTATAACCCACATCGCTCTTTAAATACAAAAAGAGCTGATACACATTTTCTCAGCAAACGTCTTTGTCTCCAGTATTTGTTTTCATAAAGGCTTGGAGGCACTTGCAAAGAAAGCAGAGGGGAAAAATACATTCAAGTTTGAAAGTCTCTCTTATGCTCTGCTACTTCAAAACAAGCAGTGGAATCCTAACTGGCCTCCAGGGAATCAGCACTGAGACCCAGATCAGACAGGTGAAGTACTCCAAGAGATGGACATGGCAGTCAGCTTAATGAGACAAAGCCTCATTAATGCACCTCTTTTCCTTGCACATTTTATGCCTGAGGAAAAGCTATAAGTACATATACATGAGTATAAGCACAGGTCTTTCCACGCACTTTTTCCTAATGACTTTAGCCTTAAGCAATGTGCTGGATACCATATTACAGTGGCATCTCTCACTGCCACAGAGGCAGCGTTTCCAACACACCTCCTGTTCTCTGCTCCCAGTGAAGGTCTGGGGCACCACAAGAATCCAGCTTCAAGGAGCTGCCCTGTCTTCTCTTCCCAACAGTTATGTCTCAAACCTTTCACACCCAGCCCAGTGGCCTACAAGAGGCTGTGCAGGGCTAGGCTGAACCACTGCTGCCATAAGTTTTGAGGGAGGAGAAAAAAAGTGTTTTAACGGATACATGGGGACCCCACATTTACTTCAAAGAAAGCTTATGCAGTCATGGGTGCTAAAAGCCATAAATAGCATCTGCGCCTTCCACTCATAACATACCCTCTTGCACTCATTTCAAGACATTCATGCACTGCATCTTCAAGTGTTGCTGCAAAAATGGTTAAATATCAGAAACACTGAGGTCTCAAACAGCAGAGTGGGTAACTAAAAGTCAGAATACACAGGCCTTGCATTTCTTTAGTTTCCACCAGCTGCTCCCTAGTGACCTGGGAAAGCAAGCATTTACTGCAGTAACTGGTCAGCACAACTCCTGAAGGACTTACAGCTTTTTCATCTTGAAATTGTGTTTCCTTCTCGCAAAATTATCCTTGACCAACACAAACAATTCATAACATACAAGTTACAGTAAGTAAAAACCCACGAATGAGAGTAAATGGTTATGACCATATGAGAGGTGCTTGAATCGTTCAGCCACCTCATTTCTCCTCATTGCACCTTCCAGATCACACTGCTGCGAGTCACAAGAAACCGGCAATGCCACAAGGCTGCGGTGTCACCTGGCTGCAGAGCACACAGGGCTGCAGAACGCGGGTGTCTGGCACCCTCTAGGGAGTAGTACATGAAAGACCAATTCACAACTGCTGCTTCCTGATCTGCTGAAAATGGAAACAATTGCTACAGACATGGGAGGAAAGAAAAAAAAAAAATCAGATAACCATGGAAATAGGCTCCCCATGACTGCCTGTGCCAGTGCTGTCTTTCTCTTCTCATTCCTTTGTTCTTTCGTGTTGATGTCTGATGCAAAGTGTTACTCAGAAGCTGTGTGGAAGACTCTTAATTACAACCACACTGTACATGGCCAAAATACATGTTGCCCCATTAGATCTGCCCCAGCAGATGGCATCAACAAATTGCAACCACTTGAAAAATAAGAAAACAAAGTGATAAAAGGCTGGCGTAGGGATTTCCAACAGGCTAATGACAGAAGCTGGTCTAGAATCCTGGATCTCTGGAGCTTCAGCCCTTAAAAAGGGGTTTCTCAGAATGTTGTCTTTACACAAGAAGTGAAATAAATCTGTAATCTGCCAGTAGTTTACACATTCTTATTTTCAACTCAGGTGAAGCACCCTGTTGATTTTCAAGAAATTCCTCACCTTTACAGGTAGTTTTCCACAATGAAAGCCTCTGTGAGATCAATGGGATTATTCTTAGATTAAGTAAATGGAGAACTGCAGGCCATAGGCAGTGATGAAAACCTCCTTATTTCAATGCACTTCAGTGGCTTCTGGATCTAGCACAGAATATTCCAAAGAGCAGCTAAAAGCATTGTTGTGGTTTTCTTAAACATGTAACAGGAAAAAGCAATCTTTGACTTCAAACCAGGAAAAATAACTACTTAACCTACAAAGCAAATGTTTGTTTGTTTTTGAAAAGAACTTTTATTATCTCATAAAACTGGTGGGGAATTGGAGCTACCAAAAGTCATTTCTCTGGCACACAGTTGAATAAAAACATAATGTAGTAAGATAAACTCTGTGAAGAGTTTTCACCAGAAGACTCAACCCTGGCTGAGCTCACACTTCTGAAGCAAAGGTTTTACAAATAAGTCACAACAGAAGAAAACAGCCACCACCCCATCGGTTCCCAAAAAGAACTGGTAGCAAGTTATTGTCCTCTTTCAGAAAGATACACATTTAACTTGCACACAACCCCTCAAATAGCATTATCAACAGCTGGTCCTGTTTCCAGGCAACTTCCATTTCACTAGCCCAAAGGGAGAGGGTCTGAAAACCAAGACTGGCATAGAGGAAAAAAAACTCCAAAAAGACCACAGTGCCTGTTTTCACTCTAACATGTTGCTTTTGTGACATTCCTTACAGCTGAAAGAGTGCTACTTGTCTGTTACCTGTCACAGTCCAAGATCTCCATGACACGCATCAATTCCAAAGACTTTTGTCTAGATGTTTCACAAATCAATTTTAAAGAATGAAACACATCCAGCAACATGGGAAGATGCTCTTCCCACAGAAGAGCAAACGCGTTCTCCATTTGCTGCCCTGGCACCAGCCCTGCCACTTATGGAAACACTGGAAAGAGAACCAAACAACTGGGGAGACCAGGCAGGAACATCCCCCAGCTGGCCCTCCCAGTGCACACAGAAATGGAGACGTCAGCGGCCACTAACGAGGTTTTAAGAGCAAGATGTGGGTTTGGATGAGGTGTCATTTGTACAGCAATGTTCTCTATGCTGAACGGCCTGAACAGCACAGTGGTTTAATAAACTACAACTTCTTCTCTAAAAGATGATCAAAGGCCTAAAAAAACACTGCAAAACCTCTCACCCACATCCACAAACTTCGGACAAGAGCCACAGAAACCTTTATTGCTGACATCTCATCTTCAGGATGTGCAACCTATTCTCTATTTCTGTAACAGCCACAGCTTACCATAATCCAAAACTACTATTTCTGTTCAAATACAGGCTAGGGACACAGAGCAAGCACAAATAGAGACAAAGAGAGACTGGAGTTACTTTAAAAAAGACCATTAAAATCTGGACTAGAGCAGAATTTTAGGCAATGGTAGAAAATGCATTTCTTATTCCAATTTGCCTCCAAGCGAATGACGTCTTTCTACTTACAACTCAGCTAACAACAGATAACAAGCACTTTCAGCCTCTAACTCTTTGAAATGATACATCTTTTTGGGTCACAAGAGAGCCTGCAAAGGAAGGTATCTCTTGGCACACTCCAATCTACTCATACACTCCTTTAATTTTCAAACAACTCACTTGAGTAGAAAAAAATGCACATGCCTTAACATTTGAGGGAGGAATTTAAGTAAGATAAACTAATTCTTTCATGTAATGTTTTTCATATTGTTTAACAAAGAAAAACTAATGGTTTACAATCAAGAAAGAGTGGAATCAGGTATTAAATGAACAGGTCAGGCTTCATACACAAATGCCACAGCTTACACAGGACAGGTCTAAATTCAGGCCATACAAGATAAGCCAGAGAAGCAGGACTGTATTGACTGCAAATGCACATAGGGCAAAAATATCTTGAGAACTGGTATGTGGCACTCAGTGTCAGCCTGGATGGCATCTTCATCTCAGGCACAGCCTTCCAGCACATTTACCCATTCTTCACTATATCAGCACTTAGATAACTACCTGGGAGCCAAGCACATTTATTTGTCTGCATGAAAGGTGAAAAAAACCCCTCAAAACCCACCTTTTTTCCCCTGCAGATACAGTCAGGCCAGAGAGGTTACAGTCACTCATCTTTTGACTCCCACTTTTGATATTCTTTCTCTCTCAGATGCCAGAGTGACAGGACACGAGTAGTATCCAGCACCTTCTGCCTCTGAGGCAAGACTATGCATGGCATAGAGATCAGCAGCAATTCTCACCTGGCTCTGCATATGCTCTTCACAGAAGGCTTTTGGATATTCAAGCCAAGAAAGCCCTTTCCAAATTCCCTCACAAAAATGATGGGCTGTCCCAGACAGCCAGGAGTTTAGTTGCCTAAAGCATTCCAAACTAATTTAATCAATTTTTAATTCAAAACATCAAATGTCTTGAAGCTAGGAATTTCTACTTCCAGCTGGGCATTCAGCAGCTGAAAATAAAGGAGGAAGATCTGGAAGCAGAGGCCAATGCCAAAATGATTATCAACTACCAATATGACACCAGCATAAGCAGAGTTCAGCAGAGTTCTGGAAATCATGCAAGGTACCTCTACCAAAGGAAGTGCTTACACTACCGTGTTTAAAAGTAATGACATGAATTACTGCTGAGACATCGCTCAAAGTACGTGAACAGGCCTGGCCACCCTCAAGGATGAATCGGTTGCAGAACAGACCTGCCAATGTGCCCAGGGAATTAATGTGGTTGCTGTGTCCAGTTCTCAGATGCCCGGCACAAGTCCACTGATACAGAGGATCGAGTTCTTTGCAAGATCACCAAGACAGACTGAGGCTGGAGGAAATGCTGAGAAAATTACCTTTGTACACCCTTAAGAAATGAAGGTTAACGGAAAACCTTGCCAGTCTACACTCTGGTAGGGTATAGAGAAGAGAAAGGCTTTCCATGGAGACACAGCAGCAGGGGATGAGACACCATGAACAGAACATGTGATAGTGGAAATTTCAATTAAATATGGTAAAATGAACTTTTAACCATGAAGGGTGAACAAACACAGAATAGGGCCTCCTTGGAGAGTGGACAAGGGCCTGAGTAACCTTATCTCTCTGGAACTGATCTGAACAGGGAGTTGGACTTGACAGCCTCCAGAAGTTCTTTCCAGACTGTTATTCCATGAGTGTGTAAGAACATGGCTTATTCAGCCTAACCAACCAGAGCCTGAATTTGTGCCCTGTTTGGCAAAGCCCCAAACACAACTGAAGCAGAAGAGCCACCTAAGCCAAAGACTTAAACCAAAGGCTAGAGGCAATGAACTGGCCATTTAGGCCATACAATTTCGCTTCACACAAGGCTCTGTTTCTAACCTAACTCAGAAACAAACAAAAGAGGCTCCCAATCAGGCTTCTTTCAACTCTAAGTCAGCTGTACAATCCCTGCTTATTATTTCAAGGCAATTTCACTTTGAGGCATATGCAAAGAGTTCAGCCAGAAGCAAGGAACCAAAAGGAACAATCTCATTCAATTTCTGAGCATAAGCTTCTACAGCTGCAAAAGGGAAAATTAGGCACAAAACGTGGATAAAGTAAAAAAAAGAAATGCAAAGTAAAATCTGTACATATGGGGCCCAGCAAAAACTGTGTTGTCTCAGGTGCTGCTCTCCCATCACTCCGCTCCCTCAAATACAGCAGCTGCAGATGTACCCTTTTATCTGTCAGAAAAGATCCCACAAGAAGAATATGGATTGTTTCGACTAGCAGTATAAAAATGTGGCTTCAGATTCTTTTTTTCCTATCAGTGCCAAGAATCCAAAATAAAGAAGCTAAGAGTTAGGACTCTGGAAGTTTTTAAGGCTATGAGTATTACAGAGCTACCTTGATTTTTTTGTTTGTTTTTTACATATTACTCAAAAAACCGTACCCAAATCTGACAGGTCCAGGGGCAGCCAGCCAAGTACCTTTTCCCTGTTTGATCATGTCAAGTGATCATCACCTAACCATGACACTTCTCGGGCTAAAGCACACAGGACAAATTATTAATTTCTACAGAGAAATCCACCTACAGAGAGTCCTACTGGCATAAATATCAGCCTTCACAAGACAAGAAAAGGGATCTGTGTGTATGCAGTGCCAGACGCCGTAAGAGAAGTTATCCTCTTGATTACAATGTAGGGGCTGATTAGCCCCAAAACCTTTCCTTTCTTAGCACATCTAGAAGCTCAGGAAGGCTCACATTCCTCCTGCTTTTACACCAGCCAGGAAGCCCAAGCTGCAAAATGGAACAGTGAGACCACCCATACAAGAGCATAGAAAAGAGACAAGCTCCCTCAGACCAACAGTGCTCACTGGGATGTTGTCACCCTTTCAGAAAGGACACACCTGGAGCAACTCCAGCACAGCTCCTCTGCCACCTCTCATACCACACCCAAGGAAGAGCCTGAAACCCACAGTTTTGCCCTTGTCACCATGGAAAAGAAAAAGTATCCCAAAAGGCAAAACAAAAAACACCAACCCAATCAAAAAACATCCTGCCCGTTTTAGAAATAATATTGCTGGGCTTTTTTAACAGCACAACAATGTGCTCACTATATCAAACCAAGTAACAGCTATTGTAGCAGCTAATGAGTGACACTGTCCCCTGGACAGCTTTTCTGTACAACATGTGGTTTTCATTTTATGTCTCTTGACAGGATTTCACTCCCTTTCATTTATTTGACCTCCAGAAGAGAATAAAATAATACAAAATCTAAAACTAATGAACCTTAAGTTTCTGGTATTCATTAACATTCACATCCACAAGGCTGTTGATTCAACAAAATACAAAATAAGCAAAACCAGTCCAATTATAAGTTGTTTGGCCTGTATTTGTTAAGTTCTAACACAGTCTCTATAAACATATGTCTTCTGGTTGATATTTCAGGAAGAAATCCTTAGAAGAATAATATTTTGATTAGTAACATGTGTGTTTTGAAAGACTAATACTGCACTCCAAGGGAGATTAAAATATGAGTAGAAACTATGAGCTAAATACACATATGTGCAAAGAGTTTTCATCCTCACTGACTGAAATGTCTGGTTACAAGCAATTTGTGTTTATTATTAAAGTCCTAATAGCATGTGCTATTAACTTTTTGTAAAATTAACTGATATTTATGAAAATATCCTGTTCTTACAGAACCACTTTAGAACATTACTTAAAAAAACAAACCCTAGTATATAACAGAATGATTCATTCTCTAGTGATGTCATTCTCTAGATTATTATGACACATCTCAAATGAACTTCCAAGGGATCCCAGAAATGTTAGGTAGCACCCAAACATTGACCTCTTGTCTTTTTAGTCTTTCAGGACTTCTCAGTCAAGCAATAAATACAGAACAAATCAGCCAGATAGTGCTTTTCAAGAAATCACAATTATTTATGCTCACAAAGGTATTGATTTACTTCAGGGCATCAAGCAGTTTCCTAACTGTGTGCAATATGCAATCAGATTTTTAAATGGATGGCCAACTTCCTAGACCACCCTTCATTCTTCTGCTGGCAGCTGGGCATTCAACAGGGTTATGTTCTTAAGTAGCTTCAGCAGAAAAAGTGCAAATGCATAAGTAAGTGATTTAAATGTTACAGAGTACACATGGGAGCTTTAACCCAAAAGATTGGTTTATAGTTGTTTTTTAAGGAAGTCAACAGTCTGTCTATGCTGCCGAAGTTTTCATTAGAACATGCAGTATCCAAGTGAAAATGTGATGGTACATGCAGATTCCCTTTAAACATACCCCTTTTCACACCAAGGGAAAATATTCTCAACTTTCTCTTACAATTCAAATGGAAATTTAAATGCAGAGATAGTGATTGTTCATTTCTGCTGAAATTCAATATATAATCAGCACTCTAATTAAAGTTAACAATCATTTACCACTTTCTATGTAATGTTACAATTATTTCAAGCTAACACAGAGTTGCAGCCAACAGAAGAGCTCTCACCTCGATGTCATTTATGCTTTTGTCAAGCAGCTGAGCAAATTAGGAACAGTTACAGCTAAATACCAAACACACACTGTCAGGCATAAGGGCAGACTTGGTTACAATTACTCACTCTCAGTATCAGTGCCTCACTCCTGATGTAGTAACACTAAATTCAACATGACTGCTCTTCACAAAAGATCAGGATGGCAATTTACTGAGGAGACTGCTGGGGCACAGTGTCACTGGCATACACAAACCCCAGGAGTGGAAGCTACTGCATTTCCAGGGAGACACCTAGAGATGTCCTCCACTCAGCACAAATGTGTTAGCAGATCTCAGCACTCTGGGAAGCAGCACCCTCTGGCTTTCAAATCTCATCTATCGGCATCTGATTTGAAAAAACCAGAAGCTTGAAATCCAACCCCAAAAGATTGCTGCACCCTGATAGGAGGCACTACCCTAACCAAGACATCCCGCTGAACCAGTGTTCACACGACTGCCAGCCAAGAGGAACAGGCTGAAAGGTTAAGAGAGGTCCACCTCAGTCACACAAGAGTTTGGGTTGGAAGGGACCTTGGCATCCCTGCAGAGAGCACTTGCTTGGGGTCTCCAGACACAAGGACACAATTTCTCTCAAGAAAGTGATGGAGATGATGGATCTATTATCTTATTCCAAATATAGATTTATATCTGGTGATCTGGGAAGCACATCAAATGGCACTATAATTATTATTTCACTTTGGAGTGCTGAGGAACCTGGCATCTGCCTATGACACAGGACTTCTGGAAGCTCTAACCTGATCCAGAAGAGCAAGCCACACCAGTGCGAGCCCATACTTTAAAGGCAAATCTAATCCCACTTTCCAGCTTGACTATGCAGACAGAAATCTGAAGATGTTACACTGCAGTCAAAAGAAATATAGGATTATTCTGTATTTTTTTACCAGAACCTGCCTGATCTATTTAAAGGACCAACTACATTTAAATTTGGCTGTCACTGACATTGTCTATCCCACCGCAACAACAAATGTTGAAGCCTCAGATGGGTTAATATTTATGAGAAAGTCAACAGAACATCAAACAGAACAGGAAATAGCATTTCCTGCCAAACTGTCTAAAAGCAGTCATACCGTTAGCACTGCACTTAGCTGGCTTTTATTCCTGTTATCTTACAGACACGAAAAAGCTAAAAAATCTGCTAAGTTGAGCCCATGATAATAGCAACTAACATGTATTATTCCTTAGTCATGGCTCAATTTTCCTTTCTTTTTGCACCCTTGTGACAGAAAAAAGTATTTGTTAAATTGTCCTTGTTAGCTAATGATAGCAGGATGTGTTTGGCATACTGGTTCTGGGCCAGGCCTGGAGCTCTGACACTGGCAAAAACCATCAGACAACTCTCTTGCATTATCTTTTTTATCCTATAGATGTTAACAACAACTAAATCAACGACATCATAAGCTGCCTATTATTTCCGTGTACCTTTCGTCTAGAAAGGAAAAAAATCTTCACAAACAAGAATTAGAGGAGGCTGGTGTGCTAATGTGCCAGGATTTTGGTTGTGAAGGCACTCATGTCCATGGGGGTTCCCCTCGAGGCACAGCTGTCAGTACTCAGTTATTAAATCAAAACCTAGCATTTAATTGGACTTAAATCAGGCACACTCCAAAATGTAACACACCCCCCTCACACCTTCACCAAAGAACAACAGAAACAAATAGGAAGATTTCCAGGCAGCTCCAGACAATAGTGATTCCAAATGCTCACCCTTAACAGCCACATTTGACAGACAAGGCAAAAGATTATCATCTCCTCCCTACATACTCCCATTTAGTATCATCAAAGTACTGTAGCATCACATGGAAATAGATCCAGTTCCACTGATTCAAGACTAAGAAAATAAAGAGGGGAGGACAAGGGAGAGAGAGAGAGAAGGAAAAAAAGGGGGAAAGGAAAGAAACAAGTGAGAGGGAAGAAGGAATTTATTTTCATACATTAAAAAAATTATTTTCATTTCCTTAGATTTAATTCCTTTAATTCTTGTATTTTAAACTACTAATACTCACACATAAAAGGACTTCCTGTTTTAAAAGTTTCACCTTTTTAACTGTCAACAGTCAGTTGATGCCCTTCTGTACAACTGCAACTGCTTTTTGGAGGCAAAATGGCAAGCTCCTCTTTGCTGCTATTCCTTGCCAGCAATCTTCCTCTTTTCTGCACTCTCAAAGCAGAACTACCTTCACCTCCACACCAGTAACACAATCAAGACTTACCCACAAACCATGCAAGGTGGGTTCAGGACATGCTGCTGGGGTGATGCCAGACCCAGTTACACACTGAGCAGCAACCCCTCACTGTGCATCATACAGCTTGCACACCTCAGCTTTTCAAGCTCCAATTACAAGCCATTTGCTGATTCCCATTCTTGATCACACAAAATCTTCCCCAAAAATAAAGAAACTCACATTTTCTTATCTGAATCCCTGACAGATCCTTTAGGATTAGGAATCAGGATCTTCTGAAATACACACTGGGAAATAGTGGTAGAAAACCAAAACCCAGAAGTATGGGGGCACAAAGACCAAGCAGAGCAGCCCTTATACCTTATTCTAGCACATCTCAGTAGCCATCACCATGGACTTTAAATGCCAAGTTATCTCATCTTAAACCCCCCAAACCAAGCATGCCACATTATTCCAAGGAAACTGATGTTAGCCCTATTTACTCAAGTTGGTTTAAAATATATGTAAATCTATTGATATATTCACACATCAAGACACGGAGTTGTCTTCCACGCTACACTGAACAGGGCACCACTGGCTCCTTTAAGGAAACAGACACAGGAAAGGTTCTTCTTTCAAGAAGAGTCACTCAGTATTATTTGAACTATATTTTATGTGGTGAACAGTCATTCAAACAGCAACTATTGATACAAACCCATGTGTTCAATGTAAAACCTCATACTAAAGCCAGGAGAGAGGCCTATTACCAAAGCCAAAGGTTTCTCATCACCAGTATGGGGGCAACAGGCATGGCTGGGCACAGCAACACTGGGCAGCTGCTCAGAGAGGGAAGGAGCAGAGAGATTATCCATTTGCAGAACAGGCAGGGAGCATTCCTGGAAGAAGTGGGTTTTAATGTGGCGTGGATGGCAGGCAAAGATAGGGTGCCTGACACAACTGACACACTGTTCCCTGCACAGAGAGGCATTAACAGAGGCTCCGAGACAAGTGGGAGAGGGACACAAAGCACAACAAGGATGCAGGGCTGGAAAGGGTGAGGACAGCAAAGCAGGGAGTGGGCAGATATGAGAATGAAGAAATGAGAGAAAGATAATATTTAACTGCAACGGACAGGCCATGGCTAGTGATTTTGAAGGGTTCTCATTGTAAGAAAAACTCTTTCCTCTAGAAATGAGGACAGGACAGATTATATAGAAGGTAAAAAGTATTTCATTGCCAATATCCCCAGCCAGCTGGAACTATCACCACTACATAACAGCTCCACCCGCCCCCCCCNNTATTCCATCTTCTTCCATTTCCAAACCAGAGTTAAACCATTTGGAGCTGGTGTGTTATATGAGCTCCAATTCTTTTCCAGTCTACCGAAACATGGAAGCAACTGGATATGTATTTGGAATACAAAAAGAAGGAACAGGAGGTTTCTGAAAGATGCCTGAAGAAAAGTAATCATCTACCTTGACTACAATTTTTTTTTGTTTGTATTAGGGATTTCCTAAGATTGCTGTTAAATCATAAGTTATTATTTGACCAGGAAAACCAAATTTCTGTTCATGTATCTCCTGAATTTCTGTTTTGTAGGTTCTCTTACAAAACCTCCAAAACAGTTTTCATTGATTCAGGTGAAGCTATGAGGATAAATTCATGCAACACTAAAGAAACCAGTATAATTCAACCCTACTTAATGTTGTATGACTTCGTTTCCATCAGTGTTTGCAATTTTAGCTGTTTAATGAGAGGGTGTCAGCAGAACAGAAGCACTGTGCAATCACACAGCTCAAAGAAAAAAACAACTGTTACTCATGTAAAAGGCAACTGTTGCCTAAAGTGAGATGTAGCTTTGAACAGGGAGATGCTTTTCAGTAATTTGCTTGCAGAGGAGAGCTGTGCATGCTATTTAACGTCTGCATTGCTACTGCAATTGCTCTCTATCCACTGCTGGAAGTCCACCTGCTACCCATGAATTGAAAGGAAAAACGTGTGCCTATATACTGACAATAGAAACATGATGGCTCAGCACATATTTTAGTATGCATTGCAAAGATGTGAATACAAAAGGTATTCACGCACCACATGATATTCCAGAATAAATATCAAAGTCTGCTCATTAATGGTTTTAATACTTACTCATCATTCCCTTTCTCTCTGCACACAGAATCAGAGGTGTGACCCACAACTTGTTTTCCCAAGGTCTCTCCCTGTCAATGCACAGTTGTTCTGTACAATTAACTTTCATGTATTTTGTTCCACACAGCTTAAAGTTCAAAGCCATGAAACAGTTCTATCCCAAGGACAGCCAGATTTAGGCTCCTGAACTACTTTAAAGACTTGAGACCACTTTTGAGGCTAAGTAAGAAAATAAGAAGAAAAAAAGAGAAGGCAGGAAAAAGGCTGTACACTTGTATCTTCAAAGAGAGGCTGAGATTGCTACAAATACCACAAGTTATTTATGGCGTGTGAAATGCAACAGAGGCATTCCTAACAAAAGACATCAAGCCTGGCCTGTGCCATGGTACTTGCACAGCAATGGAGAAAGCTCTTTCACAGGACAGGCTCCAAAGATGACTTATTATCTAAACAAGCACAGTCCACAATCAATAGCCCCCAGGCTGACTTCAGCCCACCACTTTCACTCAAAGACTCAACAAGCTCTGAATCCTTTCTCCTGCACCTACTCACAGCATGGAAAGGAGTGCTGTGTTTGCTTCCAAAGGGGAGAGAAGGGGGATGTGGAGGACTGGCATCCTGCCCTCCCTCAAATTGAACATACATTTTGCACAGTGTCTGGGTATAGGCAGCCTTTCCTTCCTCTATTCTGGTGACTTTTTGGCTCAGACTCCCCCCAGGGCTGCCAGAGCTTGCACAGGACTAAGAGGGAAAGAAGGCAGGGAGGGGAGAGTGGGCACGGAGGAAGCTGCAACAAGCGCCTCGCAACAGAAGAAAGAGATGGAAAGAGTAGTTTAAGGCTTCATTACACACCACCGTGGCCAGAGGATACCACAGCAGTCTTCCCCCTCCCTCTCCTCATGTCCCTCTGACATGCACTTATTCTGTCCCAGAGCCTGACAAAAACTCAGATCACAGGAGAATACTCTCACACTTTAAAAATACATTTTCTTCAAACCATATCAACCTCTGCCCCTAAATCACGAGAAAACCCCAATCTAGAACAAAGATCACTGCAGAATTTGCATCAAAAGATAGACACATTAACCCTTAGTTGAAATGTTCCAGGTAGCTTTTGGATAAAACATGTTTCTAGGTCTTGTCTGCAGAGCCATGGTGCTCTCCATGTGAAGAGATTTTAATTTCACCCTAGAAAAGCAGGTGTTACAAGACACTTAAAAATCCAGAATTTCATTCTTGCCTATAATTTAGAAGTACACTCCTCAAAAGAATCAACCTAAACGTGGCTGCCAAAGCAGGTACATCTAGCAGCAGTCATGGGCAAGCAGTATGTTTAGATAAAGACAAGTTAAAAACTCAAATCCCAAGATAATAGATTTTTTTTTCTTTTTGCTATTGCACACATTTCTAGTCATTTCAGTTTCAGAGAGAATATTTCTGTACTACGTTTGTTGATAAATAGTAACACAAAAAAATGAAGCTTTTTTCCCACTCTATCATATCCAATTCAATTGCATTCATTAAATTTCATTATATCTACATCATTTAATTTAGGTCAACATGTCACAGTAACCTAGGATCATGTTTGCTTTAAGTCAGCCAGCATTACTCTCCTACCTGAACAGCCCATTTCAGACTCAGTGACAAAATTGCCCTCTACTTCCTCCACACTCCATGAGAGCAGGGAACTACACTGGAATTAAAAAAAATCACTGCAATGCTGACAGCATACTAAGCTTCTGTACAATGCATATTATACAACTGCACAACAGCAATAGTGGGAAGAAAATCTAGCAGTAAGTTATTTTTCTTTTTAATAATGAGCGCATTAGAAATTTAAAATGTAATATAGCGTATCTTTCAATTTTGGGGGTTTCCCTTTATTTCTTTGAGTCTATAGAGATAAAACCTTGTTTCATAGAGGCAGCAGAAGACTCCCATTGCAGGGAAGTATCCATCTCCATTTCCCCATATTTTCTTGGGATCCCAGTGACAGTAGCTGTAGTTCACACTGGTGTCTGCACAGTATGAACCCACACACATCACAAACATATCCAGAGTTCCCCATGTGATGTATTTTTATACAAGCTTAAAGAACATCTACATTATGTCATCTCAAAATATTACACTGTGTTCCAAAACATGCAATATTTGGGTTCCAGCTGCAAAGTAACATTGCAGCACCCAGGCAAAGAGGCTGGATGTCAACTCCCAGAGTACAAACTGGGAAGGAGACGCTGGGCAGCACCACCTACCCCCACTGCTCCAAGCGAACTCTCTCCCTGTGTAAAATCTGAGAACAAAAGACAACATTGACCTCTTTCCTGTCTGTATCATGATGAAAAAACTAGTACCAGAAATGACAAGTAATCTGTAAAAAAATTATTTAAGCAATGTATTTAGGTTGTGATTATGCATTATTGACATGAAGGAGAAAAAATAAGAGACTACTGCCTTCAGCACCCAAACTAAAAAACAGAGGAGGGGAAGGGTGACTTGGGAAATAAAAAAGAGAGAAGTAGAAAAAGCATTCCCACTCCGGAAGGCTTCCCTGACACACATCACCATTTACCACTAACGCAGCTCAGTACCCTCCTATTACACTGCTATCTGGAGTCTGTTTGTGCCCAGAAAAGGACTATGTGAGCTAAAGTCATTTACACTAAGCAAGCACGCAAAGGACAGGCAGCCTTCAGTTTTCTGACATTTTAAAAGAGAGGGAAAAATTTACCCATGTCAGAAATGAGAGCAGTAGGGCAGACTCTGAAGCCAGGCAAATTTTTCCTCATCATATGGGGCAGGACAGCCTGTGAGGTGGGATAAACTTGGTGACAATCATTCTAAGGCTTTTACTACAGATTTATTGCATGAACTTGGGCAGTTAGCTCCTGGTGTCTTGTTTTTCTTATAAAAAAAACCCAGGGATAAAGTCAGCATTTGCTAAAATAAGACTATACTGTTGTTATAAAACAGACAGTAAGTATAATTTAAATTCAGAAAATTATCGTTGAGTTCTGTGAAATGCAGGGAATCCTAAAGTGGGAACATTACACACATGACAAGCAAGTCTTTGTGTAATAATCACATCTGTGTCACTACAGAGGCTTTTGACCTTGTGCTAGGAAAGTTACAAACATGTTTTGACTTCTGGAAGTGACATATGCACTGCAGAACTGCCTGTTATAAACTACAACAATATTAAACTGTCTCTCTGTGTATCCATCCTCCCCCAAAGCCAACACAAGGATTAATTTTCCAGATTCTCTTTCTCTTTGCTATTGATGTTCATTCTCCCCCTCCCAAGACTCCTTATTTAACCTTGCAGGCAAAAGCAAAAAAGTTAATGCAACTTCTGTGAACTGAGAGCATTTTGAGTTACTCAAGCTGACTCACTTTCTGTGAATTTCAAACAAAGTGTTAGTCAAGCGACAGATGAGAAACAACAGCAAAAACCCTGCATTAAATCCAAGTGCCTGGGTCTCCCCACCTCCTAAATGACTGTCCAGGGGTGCATATTAATGGCTTATCTGCACAAGTTATTCACCAACCTGATGAATCTTTCTTGCAGCTCTCTTTGTTTCTTTCCTTCGTTTTATCGTCTTCTTCAGCCTCTCCTTCCCCACGAAGTCTTTTCTCTTTTCCCCCATTTTCTCCAATGCTTTCTTCTTTCTAAACCATTTTCTTCCCTTCTCTGTCTCCACCCTCTCTGAGGCTCTGTTCCCTTATCTCCTTCTCCTCATTTCTGCATCAATTTCATTCCCAGTGCCAGATGAAGTTCCTAGAATTGCTCAGGAGCAGACTTTGCCCCTTTTGTCTGCCTGCAGAGGAGGGAGCCTTGCAGCTGGAGAATGTGCAAGTGGTGCATTCTTGCCTGTGCCCTTTGCTTGGTTTGTCCTTACATCTGGGCTCCAGCAGCCAACTGAAAGCAATCAGATCCTTGCCTGGGCCAGACCAAGTGTTCTTGGGATACCCCAGCTGAAAAACATCTACAGAATTACTCATCAGACACTCCAAAACAACAAAAAAAATTGCTAATAAAGGAGACTGCTTGCAACTAATGTGGGTCTTGCGCTTGACCACGTAAGGGATGTTGCACAGGCTATTAAGGAAAGGTAAGTTTTTGAGTGTAGATTCATGAATAAGGTTCACACGTAAATTACAAATATAAACAAGTTATTTAATATTTCAACATTGCACAAGGTTGCTAACATTCTAAATATGCCTGTCAAGTTGTCTGCCTAAGCAATCTCTAACTCATCTCAAATGCAAAGGCCTGCCATAACAGAACTACCAGCTCCAGTCTCAGGTGATACTCCCTTATGCTGGTGTCAACTCTCTCTCAACCACTAGAACAGGATGAGGCTTTCTCATATGCACATGCTCTTAAGATTACTGCACCAGTTTGGTGGGTTTTTGTTTTTTCATTTTTTGTTTCAGGGAAATAGACAAAAAATCTGGTAGCTGGTATGTGAAGACAGTGCATGTACAAGCACAGAGTTTATTTTGTGTACAACACCATGATAGACTCACTGCCTCTATAAATGCTTGACTTGGGTTCACACTGAACTAACAGTAGACACCAGAAAATCCTCAGAAGAGCCTTTCACAGTCCAGTTTCTGTCTTTGAAGTAGCTCAGGTAACACTGTACCTTCTCAACAGATGAGGTTTTCAGTGTTATTTCTTTCATTACATGGAAGCCAAATCACATAACAAGAAAAGGCCATGCGGAGTAGGCACAGTCAAAGCTCTGTTACCATTATCCAGCTACCAAGGCAGTGGGTGCTCCCTGTAAGGCCGGAAACCACACACATTACTCTTCTTGAGAGACTACAGTGCACCACCGGAACCGCAAACCAGTTCATTACCCACACAAAAGTAGAAATATACAACCACAATATAAACAGATGTTATTATTTGTAAAGTACATACCACATAAAATACACAGGGAAACTAAGGGGATCTGTTCTTTCAGGGAGGAATTATGGTGGCCCCAGATAAGGTAAAAAGGAGAGGAACCCATATTGTGCAGAAGAGAGAGCCATGTAATCCAGCCTTCCACGTGAGAGAGACAGCCAGTACCCGGGGATTGGACATCACGACTCTGTGCTTGGCTGCAGTGGGATGGAAAGAAACCTCTGCCAAAAAAAAGACACGTGGGGCAACAGACCAAATCCAGACTGCTATTAACTTGTTTAATGATGGAAGAGAGATGAGGAGCTAGACCTGCCGCAGCTTTTTTATAAAAACAATGGCACGGTACTTTATGTAAAGGATGAGGACAGCAGCCAGCAGTACTTAGCCAAATGAATTGAGATCTGGAAATAATAGTACAACGTGAAGTTTAGTACGAGCTAAGCAGTTAGCAAGCTGATTTCTAGGAGCACTGACTGGCCCATCCCTATTTTAAAAACTTCCAGTAAAATATTGCTGCAGTGACAAACACAAATGAAGCAACAGACATATTAATTTCCCTTTGTTGTGCACAGCTATTCAGCTCTCCTGGGCAGTGGCAGCACAATGAGTATTTATAAGGCAACTTTCAAACAAGTGTTTTCTATTAGAAGAGACAAAGAATTTCACATCAAAGTTTCAAAATACAATAAATTATTTACCTCCTAGATGATGCTGATCTATTTCACCAGCTAGTTTGGTGAATTGCTATTTCTACTTGAAAGCTTAAGGAGGCAATGGAAACAACCTGAAGTACAGCCATACACCATTAATACCTGATAGCACCTCTCCTTCCACCTGCTGAAGAGTTGGGTAATTAATGCAGAATGTGTTATTTCTGCCAAAACACTGCAGTCACTACCCCCTATCAGCAAGATACACACATATATTCCACCTTCAATCTCTGTCTCCACTTTTTATCTTTCAGGGCATTGCAGAAGTTCCCCTCTTATACAACACCAAACGACAAACATCCTTGCTTCTGCCAACTCATTTTTCCTGATTATAATGGCACCTTTTTCTTTTTACAAACAAACTGTGTGCTGAACACTAGCAATTGTTTTTCCCTATTAAATGAATAAATGAGCAAAAGTAAAGGTGAAATACACAAAAGAAGAAGCAATCTATATGAAGACAGCAAAGAGCTAAAAGATACAACACTTCACTTTTCTCTAAGACAGTTTAGACATTTGATTCCTATGCTCTTACTGAAGGTTTGCACCTAGAGCAGGTGCTGTTCAAATGTTACCAGCAGAAGTCCAGCTGCAATTCAATACAGGACATACACAAAAGCAGTACCAGAAGACTTAATTCTTTGCTCTTTACACATAATTCTCTACACATTACACGTTTATGCTTTCCTTCCTTTGTAGCTGCCAGTTACTTGCACTCTTGACAGCAGCTGAGTCAACTCCCAGGACACTCCAACACAAGCCAGATTTGGTATAACTGGAATATAAGGTGCTGATATAAGGTGCAAAGCAAGACATGATGACAACCAACAGACCTCACTGAATACACCCAATCTTTTCTCTTCTGTGAGAATATTCACTTCTGGTACAAAGTCAGTTGAAGTTCAGTCAGAAATTTCAGATTGTGTGGAGCTTTTTTACAATAAGCAACACAGCAGCTTTACTGCAATGGCTGTGCCATCCCAGCATCTCCAAGTGCAAGGCACAGAGGCTAGAGGGAACCCTAGCACACCTTGACACACCTGCCACCCTGGCATTCTGTGTTACAGATCCAGAGGCAGCAATCACTCCTGGGACAGAACATCACAGCTTCACCTGGCAGCCCCAAAGCTGCAACCTGGTTACGTCTGTCAGGGTACAATGGTTAATTCTGCTCAATCTAGCTGATGTAGGTAGAAAAAAATTAACCCTGAAGGGAGGAGCTTTGTACTCCATCATGAGACCTCAGCATAAAGCATTTCATAAAACTTTGCCTTTCACAGGCAACATTACTGGCAACCCACAAAAGTATGGTAAAAAGATGGTAACTTCATTTAAGTTCCCCAGAGCCATACATATTCAACACAGCAAGCAACTCAGACTTCAGAACCATTGTGCCTGCTGGTGAATAAAACACATCTGGAAGTCCCTAACTGATCCCACTGAGCGGTCTAACTGAAACCAGAATTTGGTCTGGCACCTTCAAATCTTAACATGAGTATCTTTAAAGGACCATATTTTCAGATCTGACTGTATTTGCCTCAGATATTGAATCAAAAGCCCTGATGAAATCCAGCACCAGTGTTTCATCAGTCAACAGGAAGTCAGAAGTGGCAGATGATTTTTGTCACCCTACAATTGCAGTCTTGACGTTTTAAAGACAGACGAAATAAAATACAATGTGAATACAAGAGCAGTAATTAAATGCTATACACTTAAGATAGCAGTGTAAGATTTGTTAGCAACATATTAAAATCCCAATTCTCGTCTAAGGAAACAGACCATCGATTTCAGATTTGCTTCATCAATTTCATTCTCTGTTTTGTTTCTGCATTCTTGCAGCAGAGACACAGCAGAATAAAACATATTGCTAACACAACTTCATTTTAATACTTAAAGCTGCAATGAGACAATATAACACAATAGTTTACCAGGTACTTGAACTGAAATATACCCTCTTAGAGGACAACTACTCAGCACAGTGTCTGGTCAGTGCCCAAATCAACCATGATGGTTCCTTGAAGATTTCCACCAAAACTCCATCAGGGTAGAGCATCCTGTTTGATAATGGGCCAAATTCTGACCTCTGTGCCCAGCAGGTAGGCCCATGTAAATCCATTGGTGGTGCAGTTGTAGGTTTGCTTTGGGGTTTGACAAGGGCTGATGGCATGTACGACATTTGTGGGAAGTCATGAGGGACACATAAGTTCTTCTAAACTTTCACAAGTCAGGAGTTTGGGAATGCTTTCTGAAGACCTTCAAAGCTGACTGCAAAAGCACTTCAAATCTAGTGACGTAAAGAAAACGACTCACATTTGGTGTACAGATAACTAGGAACTGTGAACTGGCTGCTGTCTCTAAGCACAGCAGTCGCTTTAGCATAGCTGTCCATTTGTACTGGGCAAGACCCCTCAGAAGATGGAAAATCCCCCCTAACTTTATGGGAACACAGTTGCAGAATTACTTCCTGTTTTATGCAGAGATGTATTACAGCTAGGCATTGCCATGGGGTAAACTTTGATGAGTGATGACCTTTCACTTACAACTTTCTCTCTACTTCATGAGCTGTGGTGTCTGAAAAACTAGAAAAGGAAAATATTTATCTGAATTAAATGATTCACAGAAATTATATGCTTAATCATCTAAAGAGCCACATAACTCTCATAACACATAGCTTTAAGTCCAAAGGAATCTTAATACCAAAATGGCTAATAAATGACTCATAAATGCCTAACGACTTAAAAAGGCTAGGGGATACTTCACCGTGAACCCCAACAATTTGCCATCTACGCCTTTCAGCTAAGGGCTTAGGTACAACTATGTAATGGGAGGAGAAAATACAGTTAAAATAGTGTGGTTACAGTTTACAGCCCTGTTGTGCTGTTCCACTGATGGAGAGACACGGGGCCTGAAGCCTCATGCAATGTATTTTAAAAGCGAATGCAAGTAGGAAGAACAGGGTCTGTGTTTCCGTGGCGTTTTAGCCTTCTTGCGTGGGGTTTCCAGTGGAAATCACCGGGAGCGCACACGCCTCTGGGTAGCGATGGTGACACCGGGCTGTGCGGGACCGGTACCTCAGGTGGCACACACCGGGGAGTCCGCGCCTGTCCCGGCCCCGAGCACCCGCGCCTGTCCCGGCAGCGGCTGGGCGCTCCCCGGTTCTCACTTCCTCCGCAACCGCCAAGCTCAACCAAAGGGAAAGAGAAGCGGTGAAAGCGCAGGGAGGATGCCGGGCCGCCGGCGAGGGCTGTCAGCGAGGGCTCTGTCAGCCGCCGGCCGCAGCACGGGCACGGGAGCGCGGAGCGGAGCGCGGCGACAGCCGAGCGGCTGGGGCGGGCCAGCGCTGCCCGCGGGCTGCTCCGCTCGGGC
>VZTJ01000294.1:3763027-3842305 GCA_013397795.1 Orthonyx spaldingii
GGGGGTTTCCCTGCCGCTCCCCCCGCGCGGGGGAGGTGTGCGGGGCGGGGGCCGCCCGGCGGGCCCGCCGACCCTCCCCGGGGCAGCGTCGCGCCCCCGCCGCCCACGCTGGCCATGTGCGCGCCGGGCTGGGGACGGCTCCAGAGGCGCCCGGGGGACGGCCCCGCGCCCGCCCCGGCTGCTGCGAGACGGCTGCGCTCCGAGGGGGATACGGGGGCCCCGGGTGCGACGGGGCTCTGGGAGGGAGCCCGAGCCGGGCCAGCGCGGCCACACCGCTTTCCGTGCGTGTGGTTCCCACAGGATGCTCTCCCGGCGAGGCTGCGGGTGGGCTCGGCAGAGGAAGAGCTACTCTTGGTATCAACCGCTTGCCAAGGTGGGAACCCCGGCTCACGGGATGAAATTGATGTGGTCTCTGGGTTTCATGAGAAATCAACTCTCTGGTCATCACCACCGTCCACTGAGCTCTTAGAAAGCATCCTCCAAACAGTACAGATCAAGGCTGGATGTCTCCCAGTCCTTCTGCCAGCTGGAATGGCATCCCTCTCTCTTCACCATGGAAAACTCAGCCGATGCACAATTAAGTTTAGCCATTTAAACCCACAGAAGTTACAAAATAGTCACAGCACTCCCAGCCCCCAGCAGAGTGATCATACCTTCTGCTAGTTAGGAATACAGCTTTATGCCTTAATACTAAAACTGTAATGTGCATAATATAGGATTGCTGTGAGAGCTGTATCTTAATTTCTTTGCACAATAATACTTACATTCTCCTCTGTAAAGCAGAGTTTTCCTTATTCAGCTAAAGTGGTAGGCGTGGAAGAGGAGGTAACCATGAGAGATAACACATCTGAGCGCATGGCAATGCCTGTAAGAAAAGATTGAAATAAAACCCGAGGATCTTCAGGTGTAATCCCTGAAGGGCAATGCTGCTCTACAGGTGTGAGGGCAACAGCTGAAACTCCAAAGGTGCTAAAACACAAAAAACCCCAACAGAGTCAGTGAACATTTAGTTAGACTTTGTATTAGGGAATTAAGTGTTGCAAGAACTCCTGGCTTACGTCCTTCCTGAGAAGCACCGTGCGTGTTTTAAGGTAGTTGGCTGTAAGACATGGCAGGTTGCATTGTGGTACAAATTCTCTGCAGCCTCCACATGGCTCCCAGTTCTCTCCTCCAAGATACTGAAGATACCAAAGGCAGCAATGATAACAGAGTTTAAGTATTGCTCTGCAAAAAATACTTTCCCCATAAAGTGAATTTTCTGAAGTGTGGTGAGTGCTCCAGAATTTGCTTAAACCAATCAAATATTCTAGTCTGGCCATTTCTACCAGGCAACAGGTGTTGCATTGTATTATCTTGGAGATGACATTTGTTTGAAGATAAAGCTCAGTAAGAAAATTCTACTAGATTGAAGAAGTTTTCTTGAGAAATTTTACACAGAAAGCTACTGTGAGATGGAAAAGGAGACTCCATTCATTTTGCAAACAATCCATATAAGGCTCATTTTAGGAATGCAGCCTGATGTTGCAAAGAAAGAAAAACGAAGAGTAAGTAGCCTCAGAGATTAGCGAAGCATTCTACCTCAACACAAGGATGTAATTTAGGATAAATTTGACTGCCATTTATTGCAGACAGCAAAGAAAACACACATTGCATATGTGAGAAAGAATAAAGAAAATTAATGGTTTCTTCCATTCACTATGTGCATGTTCATTCTGGAAAATGATTTTAAGAAAATCATCACCATAACCCAGGACAGAAACCTCCAGCCATCCCTGTCTTTGGGCACAGTACTATTGCTTCTGCTCAGATGTGGTCAGCTCTGTGGTCGGGCAATAGCAGCCTGTGCTCCACAATACTTGTCCCCTCACAACTGCACATGGGCAAGCTGGGGTTGAGTGAATGTGCAGATACTTGTCAGTGAGCATGTGGCTGCTGAAATCTATTAGTAGACATCAAGAAATAAAAGAGCCAGCTGTTTCTACACCACAGACATTTTCAAGTCTGCAGGGAAGCAAGAAATATCCACAAATACTCAAATAATGAGCAAAAAAGGGTGGTTGGATTAAATATAACACATTTTGTTGTCATCTTCCTAAGTAGACATTCAGTGATAGTCTAGAAAAGGACCTCTGTCAAAGAAAAGCTGAGTCTCTCAAAAGCACAAGTGTCCAGGATTTTCCATGCATGTGGTTGTTAACCAAAAACTATTATGCAAGAGTAATTCTTTGGGTTTGTTTCACAGTTCTTCCATATTTCAGAAGTTCTTTGGTTTTCAGATTTCAATCAGTTGTTACGCAAGGCCATTACACTCTCTAAGGGGGTTTCCATTTGATTTTGGGTACCCCATAGTGCGGTTCTGCTAAAAAGGTATATATGCTATATGCTGTTAATTCTCCACCTTTAAAAAACTGTTACCTTGATAAAAACATATTCAGCATTAGTAAAACAGCAGCAACAGCAGAGTTGTAACTTTGGATATTCAATAAGTCTTGGACTAGACATCTGGATTTAGAGAAACAAGTCATTCTTAAAACATGAGTTTGAAGTCTCTTCCTACAAGTACTTAAGGCTGACCCTGAGAGATGGATGATTGTAACATCACTGATGGAGAGCAATTTCAGTGCAGCATAAAATGACTGGCTGTAACTGCTTGGACAGGGTTTCCAACTCCAAGTTGGCTTTGGATCTGGAACACTTTTTTTTTTCAAAATTCAAGAATGTTTGGAAAAATTTTGTTTCAATACCACTACTAGTCAGAAGTGAAACTCTTCAGTTTGCAGTTGCATTAAATAGCCACATGAGCCTTGTCTCTGTTTAGCAAGAGCATGAAAGATATTTTCTTTTACCACTGTGTGTGCACTGGAATAGACAATAGTTCCACTTGCTCACAAATGCATCAAAGAATCGACTCCATTTCCTGCAGTGGCCATTTCCCCCAGGCTTATAGCAAAACAAAAGACAGTGACACTCCTTTTAAAAAAGCAAACTTTAGGCAAACATTTTTTTCATTGAGATAACACCTTCCCCCACCCCTGCCTCTTCTGCCCCTGGCCACAAGTGCAGTTCTGTCCTATTATCAGCACACACTAACTGCAAGAGTGAAACTAACTGCTGTGGTTTTTTATCACCTGAGCTGCAAAACCCCCGAAACATACTGTACAGTGTAGCTTCATTTTTTCTTGGGCTTTTTTTTTCCTCTGTGCAGTGTAAAGAATCTTCCAGTCTATGTGACCTTCCTTAGCTTCTAGTACAGTTTTAAGTTGTCATTAAATGTTGATGCAGATGTTTACTGCATGGAATTTAGGAATCTCCATCACTACTAATAGCACAAGAAGGTTGACTCCTCTAACATGATTCTAAATCCAAATGCCTTTTAAATTGGTCCAGTAATTCAGAAAATTTTAAGACCTCACTATTCACTTTCCAGCTAATTCCCACTCAATCTGATTTGTTACAAATGACAGCATTGCACAATCTTTTATTGTTCTGCCACCTGCAGAACATGACATCCAACCTGCTCACAGGCACCTGCCCTTCACAGGATGACTGTGCTTGCCCTGGAACACAGTTCAGCCTGCCCAGGCAGAGCACACCCCACAGAACTGAGGAGAGCTTTCTCCCTCCACAGCTGATACCTGCACTGCACCTGCGTTGCTTTATGCCACAGTGGATGAACTCACCAAATTCGAGGTGACACATCTATTTGAAGTTTAATGTGTCATAGCACAAGATAGGGAGAAGGAAATGAAAACCTGCAAACACAAAATATCTCTTTCAATGTTCATATTAAAAACGGCAAAAGTAATACTCTTGCACATGCCTTTAATATCTACACATACAGGCCCATTTTGCTGCAAAGGTTACACTTTGTAAAAATAGGCTTATAGCATAAAGGATATTAAGAGAAATAAGTTTCCAGCCCTTCATCTACCCTTTCTCTAAGAGATCAAGTTGGGTGTAGCTGCATGAGGAGAAACATCATTGGCATCAGTAAGGCTATTTTAGCATGGCAAGTAAGAGGGTCACAGGGTGGCTGTAAATATTTCCAGCTTCATGCTATGACCTACTCTGTGTATGCTTTCTATATAAATTTAACTATTTCTGCTAGATTTGTGAAGATGTAGGCTCATCATTGAAGAGCTACAACTGACAGATCTGAGTGGAACTGTTTTTATTAATCAGTTAATGCATGTATGTCTTTAATGAATCAGGATTGAGTTAGTAGCTAATTGTAAATCTCAAACACTGGGCAAACATTTATCCTTTTTATAAAGTCTTATTACTAGAAAACACACTGCTTGTAGAAGACAGGCTTTGTCATTATTTTATATGTTCGGCAAGGTCAGAATGTTTTTCCTTAATTATGGAATACCAAATCTGGCCTCATATTTAGTTACAATGCTAGGGCAGAATTCTAGTCCTTCTAGAGTGTTAAATGTAAGAAGTTGAGAAGGATAGAACACTGCAGGGTTAAAAAAAATCTTCTGTATTTAAAGGCTACCAAAGTATTCAAGTACACAATTTAAATGAAAACAAAGATGTATACATATTTAATGGTGTCTCTGACCAGGGCATGCAATCACATAAGTAGTCAGAAAAATCCAGTATGTCTTGTGGATCTGACTTCATTTATGCTTTGAACTCTAGAGACAAGCTCTTCTCCCATCCCAATACCCTTAAATTTAATACTGTGAGAAGTGTTTATTCGTCCAAACCAGTTTCTTTTGTGTAATGTGTCTTTGCTTCATGAATAGGCATAAAATTTACTGACAGTTTTTATGTGACAATATTAGCATGGTCTTAACCTTGTATAATGTTACTTGCAATGAGGGCACTACCTAATGGTTGAGGCAATAGTCCGGACACTTGCGTTGATTCCTATTCTGCAGAATTTATCTTCTATATCTGACTTTCCTCTAGAAGATGGGAAAAACTATATCCTCATCATGGGTGTAGTATAAAGAGGTTCAAATGTTTAGTTCACAAGGTCCAAATGAATAATAAGGCTAGCTATGGCTGTATGTAAATATTTATAAGAACAAAAATAATTAATACTAATTTAATAGTGATAATTTTAAGCTGTTTATCAGTCTCATTCAGAGCTGGAGTTTCACGAAAAATTTCCATCTAAATATTGTATCCATTTTCTGGTCAGCTGTGTAATTCACATTAATCATTCTCCCAATAAATGGTTTCGATACTTGACCCTTTACTATGGTAAAAGTGCAAGAGCAATGCTGTTTATAAAGCATTCAAACATGGCATTCAGAACAGCATTATAAATACCTGGCTGAAACATCAAAAAAAAAGTTCTTTTCACTTCAGCTGTGCAAATGCAAACCCTTGAATTTGTGACAGCTGTATTAGCCTCTTAGGAGAAGATTCACACGTGGATTTAAGCACCTTTATGGAGCAGAAGCATTACTCAGTGATTCACAAGACACTCATCCTGTAAGTGCCCAGGCACTCACAGGACTATAGACATTGTTAAATACAGAGTGCTTTTCTAAAGTGTGCAGAAAATAACAAGTTTGGTGTTTAAACCTTTCCCTCTGAAAAGCTGTTGTGAATTCTCAAGCATGGCAGCACTGAGCACTGCAGCCTTTCTAAGACTCATTCTTCACATCCCCTCTCTGTCGAGTCATCAGTTCTCATAAAATTCTAACATGGAAGCTGCAAGGAAAATCACGTCAAATCAATTTCAAGTTTATCTTAATCACTGGATGACTGATATGTTCTCAATTTCAGAATATTACTCCATTATCAATTACATAAAACATACACTGCTGAGAGGCTCCATTTGGCATGACTGATGCAATGCCATGCACGATTTAATTGTGACACCAACCCACTTGTGGGTCAAGACTGAGGTCCATTGTCACAAAAAAGCAGATACCTGTCATATTTTGCATTGGTAAAAGTGCACATAATCACACAAATTAAACTACAGCTCAAGCAGCCTTTTCCCTTTTAAAGTAGAAATTCTCCATTCCATGCAGCACTTGACAAGTGTACATCATTAGAACCATCTCTTTAGTTTGAAAAATTGGCAGAAAATTTAAATATAAAATAGCAGAAGCTTAAGGCAATTCTGTGTCATCACAGTCTTAATTTAGGAATATTCAGAGCAGTTTGAAACTTCTATTAAGTGCTCCACCTGCATATTTTCCACCGTACTTATAGATGATACTAAAGACAAGATTAATTATCTTCATGCTTTTAATTCTCACTTTCATGTCCCATACCTCCATAGCACATACTCTTCTTTCACAGTAAGCATATTTTACCATTTGTGGAAGTCAACCAGGTCAAGATCCTGACCTTTCCATTTTTAAATGCTGTTTTTCCATGATACTCTACACAAAGTGTACTTGGCATTGAGGATTGCATTCCAGGAGCCTTCTTTTTCTTTTCTAAACACATAGTCTGCTTGATTTTTCTACTGCTTGAAATGATTAATAGGATGGGTCTCATGACCTCTAAATTTCATTTTAAAATGCATTTGGCCTGCTACTTCACAGGTAAAAATTCCCAACGGAAAAGAACTAGAGTGAGAAGTGAATGCAGCCATAATTGAATGGGTAATCCTCTTGGGTGAAAGCTGGATGCTTTGTCATATTTTCCTTTTTAAAAGCAGATGTTGCACAAGTGTTTTTTCCCCTCATGAAAATGCAGAGCACATAGACAATAAGATCTATGGTATAAAACAATAAACAGCAAAACCGGCCAACCTGTCTTTACTTCTGCCAAACCTCTTGGGCATTGCAGATACACAAACAGTCAACTCTTTTGAAAAGGAAGACATAACCATAACCAAGAATGAAGCAGGCAAGAAAGGCAGAAAGCCCAGGATATATTTCAGTCATTTTTATAAAGGTAGACACAGGTTTCAATTACAGGTCCAGTTTACAGCAGTAGGAAGTAAAGGCTGAACCTATTAGTGCCCCTTTCTTTTGGTGGTTTGTTGGGGTGCAGAAACATGCCTATAGCAATGTACTGCTGCCAGGGTGGGAAACAGCTGCTGGAGACTGGAAATTCTGCAATCCTGCATGAGCGAACAGAAGTGAAAAGGATAAATGTACTGGACATGATTCAGTACTTTGCTCTGGGAAGAAAGAATTTTTTTTTTCTTTCTTGCTCCATTTATGCAAAAAAAAAAAAAGAAAAGAAGAGTAGATGCTGGAGTTCATAGACAGAGCACTCAACTTGTGGAAGAAGTTGATCAGGAAATGCATCCACCAGCTTGCACATCCCTAAATACAGCCAGAAAATTCAGTGAGTGGCCTCTGCCCTTATCTTTGCCTTCCTCCCACCACGCTGCCTGCACAGGGGGAGGAATTGTCCTCAAATGTCACAGGAAAAGCAGAGGCCTTTCCTCTGCTCCCTCTTAGAGTCTTGTTCTACTGCAGTGCTGGAAAAGTGAGCAGGAGCCACAGCAGCAGCCCTGTGCAATCTTGTCCCTACCACAAACACTCACATGCTGGCTCTTAAAGCCTGCTCCTTGAAGTGGAAATGTGGCTACATCATGTGGTTTTGGGGCAAGTTTTTTTCTCTATTTCTACTCTTGCCTCTCACACAAAGTGACTGAAATCACTTTTGGTTTCGCTAAATGCACAAACGCTCATGGTGAGACTGAGTCTCCTCATTCACTTTGCCACCAAAATGCAGAATGATTTAAGATGTCTCCCACAATCCCCCTGAAATCTCATCTGGACACTGCGAAAACACTACTGCCAGAGCTGATTTAGTTGTGGAAAACACTCAGATTAATGTAATCTGGCTCTCTATAAAACATCCGGAGACCTGAATTTTCCAAGTTAGAAGACTCTTGGGCCCACTCCCACTTCTGAGTCAGAAGGGTTGAACAAAGTGCTACACCATAAACATGTGTCAGAAAAAAAATGTAAACAGGCATTCTGAAATTTACTTTCTAGAGGTTTCATTTTGCAAAATTTGCTGCTTTCTTCTTCACTTACAGGGGAACTTGTGAAATTAGAAAGAGAAGATAGTCAAATTATCTTGCCTGTCTCTGTCCTATCCAGTCACAAACAGGTAAAACATTAAAAACTCTCAGAAACTCACACAGATGCATTGGTAGGAGAAAGAGGGGAAAATGTCATCACTGAAGTATAAAATCTTTGCCTAGCAGCTGATTGTAACCAATTTTTGTACATGAAAATCCAGAGTTTAATCTAGTTCCTGTGACTGCTGGGTCCAATTTTCTTGTACCACATAAAGTTTGTATGCCTTCGAGCAATCACTTGATATTTACAATCAGCAATACTAGAATGGCAATAGGTTTACTTTAACTTAAATTTAGACACATAATAAATTAAAAATAATTGTATTTTAAACAAAAATCCTCTTCACCTATCCAGCAACAAGGCTAATTTGAGGCCAAGCTCATATTGTAACTCATACAATGTAAATGAAAGCATCAGGTTGTGTGAGCATATTCCACACTGGAGAATCAAATGTCTTCTTTCTGATGGATTTATTGAATCTTTGGAGTGTATCACATCATCTATAAATAGAAGTTCTAATACAGTAACAGAGTAAAAAATTACCAATAATATTAGAATGTGGTTTGTTATAAAATGAGAGCACAGATGGGCACCATAGCTACATAACATCCTATGGAGAGAGCTATCCATGGAGACCCACTGAAAATCTGAACAGGAACTTTTGCCAGCATCAGTCAATGTAAAATAATTCTGCCCCTCTGACTGTAACAATGACAGGTGCCAAGATATCTCTCCTTTTTCTGTATTCATAAATAAACACATTCAACAAGATGGAATAAGAAGTACTCTGCTTAGGGTAACTCTATATACTTAATGTAACTCGAGAGGAGTGTTAAAAACTGGCTCGAAACTGTACTCTGAAGCTGTTATCAGATTCTTGATTCTACTTGATAGTAACACTACATCATGTTATTGAGACTGACCAAATCTCATTTAAGTTCATGGGACTAAATCCACTAATTTTACTGGACTCTGACATTCTCCCCTGCATAAGCAAAATGATTCCAACTAACTTACTACTGAAGTACATCTTTAACATGAGGGACAAACCCTCTCCTGAAGTGTACACATGTATTGTCATTCAATTTCCATAGATTAATTAATGTGGCAGAGGGGAAAGGTGCACACATTACATTTAAGAGAAGATTTTTACAGTAATTACCACCTCCTTTTATCTACATGATACCTTTTACTTTACCATCTGTGCAGTGGAACACAGAGCCTCTCATTTCCCCAGGTACAAAAAATTAAGTTTAAAAGAAGGCCTTCCCTGTTACCTCCTACAGTGGAAACAGTCATGTAGAATATTCTTGGTCTAGCTTTTGCCTTCAACATGCCATGATAGTAAACCACCTGGTTTTTTAAACTTACTTATTGCTACCCTTATGTGACAGGTCATCCTAGCATCCAGGCCCAAAAAAGGTTTCACTACAGACCCACTGTGTCTCATTAATTTTTAAGGCAACAAACTACTGCCAATGACTCATGGGTGGATCAGAGACAAGCAAACAGAAATTTTGCTACCCACATTTGGAGAGCTGGTGGGACAGGAAAACTGGAAATGCTTTGGCACTACAAGCAGCAGGTAGGGTTCAGAGAAGGTGCCATTTTCATAAAGAGTAGTTCTTATCAGAAAACTACATTCAGAAAGCTGAAAAAATATGCAACTTGAAACGTGCAACACCTAAAAGAGCACTGAAAACATCAGAAAATACAAGTGTTACAGGCTTCATTAGTGCACTACCTGGGACTTGATACTGCACATTCACAAAGGCATTTACTGTGTGTGTATTTCTCCTGCAGGAGTGGGCTCAGTAGCCAGAGATAAAGATCTAAAAATAAGTCTCTAACATCAGCATCTGCCTACATGATAAACTGTCCAGGTGACTTTAGCTGCACCTCAGGGCTCATCACAATTAGGCTACTGCTCTGTTTTCTGAGCTGCTTAATCTTAAGGCCATTTCTTCAACTTTGGAATGAGATGTTTCTTCCCTGCTTAGCCAGAAGACCTGTGATACTTAATAGTTCCTTTGAGGGATAATAACAAAAACATCGGGGGCTAACATCAGGATTGCTTTTATGACTATCTAATATTTATTTATGACTAATGGCACATTAATAATTATAGTTCTCTGAATTCCCAGTTTAACATGCAGGAAGTCCCTGACTGTGCTCTTAAATGTTGTTTTATGTGGACTCCAACAGTTTAAAACATCTAGGCCCACTTTCTCATCACATTACATTTACACAGAAGTGGAATCATGCATGCAAATCAGGCATAACACATGCCATAAACAAAAATGGAGATGTTACAGTCATTCCCTCCCCATAGATGCACAGTGTAAAGTCCCTCTTTAAATCTCTATCCCTACCCAGATTTCACCTGGGGGGTGACACTTGAGTTTCTGCCAGCTGATTAGTGACAGGTGGCAGAAAAGCTCTGTCCCTGTAAATGGTTTCCCACCTATAGTGAAAGTTACAATTAGATGATTAAACAAGAAAGAATATTATTAATCCATTAATCCTAAAAGCCCAATTCACTTGTCATTATTTATTCCATTTTGCACTCTATCTTTTTACCTCAACTTGCCTTAACTTAGGTAAGGAAGCCTTTATGTAGAAAAGACACATAAGGTCATAGGGGTCATTATAGCTTACCTCTATTTTTTGGAGGCAGGGCCAAGGATATCTCCAAGGCTTAGTGTTATGTCTCTTCCCTCCACATACCCTCTGCCTTCTTTTCTTCCTGGACTAAACTCTAGTTTTTCTCGTCACTAAGAGATCTACCTTTACAGTAACATCACCATCCTGGTGCTCCCATCGAAGTGTCAGACTGGCATTTTTCTGCTGCTTGGCTGGTTACTCTTCTGTTTCTTGTTGAGCAGCCAATTTCTCTGAGATGCAATGTTTTGGACCTGGACTGCATGTCAAGCGGTGAATTTCAGACCATTTATTAAATGTCTGAATATTGTGGTTTTCTACATTAAAGCACGGCGACCCTTCCCTGCACAGCATCTTCTACAAATGTTAATAGACCATCTTTGTTCTACTCTTATGTCAGTAGTGAAGAGATTAATTACAGTTAAGCTGAGGACAGCTTTCTCTTGAAATTTCCTTCTGTTTTAGCAAACCAATTGACACCTGACCTTTGGACAGTTTTCAGCTGGTCGTGTACTCAGCTAATGATGATTTCATGTAGACTCTGCTGCCTTTGTTTATGAGAACGTCATGTGAGAATGTGTTCTCAGTGTGCCACGTATCTGATATAGCACAACCCTGCTCTGGAAGGTCAGCTGGTCTGTTAAAGAAGAAAATTTCACTGCCTGAATGCAAATGCTTTGACACATCTATTGCTAAGGCAACTTGGGCTACACAGTGCACAGACAATAAACAAGATGCAACCCGCCCCCAGATTTATATGCCTCTCCTCTTCTGGGTAATTGTCAGTACCTCTAGTTTTTCATATCATCTCTGTCTCAATCCTTGTTTGATTGCTGCACACACCTAAAAGCCAGCTTTTTATTGCAGCAGGGAAATAGAGGGACTTGAGGCCATTAACTCCCAGTTTTCCCATGTCCTCTGACCAGCCTGTGACCATGTCCATGTGTAGCTCCAGTACCCCGCAGCTTTCAAGTGACAGACACACGGTCACACAGTAATAAGGGACTGAAGAATCCTCAGGAAAACTGGAGAGATGCTATAGTGTCTGTGGTGTCCTTCTGCACTGCACTCTGGTCTGTAGGCTGAACCTCAACCCCATAGACGTTGATTAGGGCTTTATCCTGGGAGAGAGGGATTCAGATTAACTCACCTAAATAGAAAGCTGATCTGGGATTTCCAGCATTTCAGATGCGTGCCCTAGCCATGGAGCTGCTGGATAAGGCGTGCATGCTATTTCTTTTCACTGCTGAGGGATGTTCTCCACAAGAACCCTGCCCCAATCTGTCAGGCTGGCCTGGAAAGTATCAGACTGTGCTCTGCAGATGAGCAAGTCAGAAAGATGCAGATTTTGAATTCTAAAAGGGGCTAAGCATTACTTTTGTGCGCTGGTACTTAATACTTACTAAAATGAGATACTGTGGGGCATTTCAAGAAGCCGAAATGTGATGACTTGGGACACTGGTACAAGTTTAGACAGAAGCAAGAGACTAGCAGAGTCAAAGTCTTCTGAAAATTAATTTTTTAATGAAGTAGCAGTCAGGTATTTCAACTTTGAATGGCGTTAAATCCCGTAGTTGGTGAGTGCCATTTTTTATGCTGTGCTGCATTTTGTCATTTGCTGAGTGAAAATACAGGGTAAAGATCCAGAATGGAAGCAGAGGGCTGGTGGGGAGAGTTAGGCACAGGTTCAAAGCAGTAAAATGGTCAGAATCAATGATGTACCTATCCCAAGTAGCTAAATAAGGAGATCCAGCAACAGACAAAACAATTTCTGTAGAACTCTCGTAAGAAATAGAACCAAGGAACAGACAATACAAGTTTGTTATTGTTAAAGTCAAAGTCTTTCTATTTTACAAGGAATATTAAGCATGTCACCTACTGAGAGCATTGCATGCACTTTGTTTCAGTTTGTAGCTAGCATGGTATTTGTCCATGAGAGGGAATAGCACAGCCCAGTCACTCAAGAGCTAAAGCATTGATCATAACCACGCTTCAAGTCCACAGCTGTTCAGATTTCTAGAGATTTCTATTTCTGTGTCTGGAAAACAGTGGGACTTAATATGCTGGTTGAATATCTCCATAAAAGAAAAAAGATTCTGTTGAGAGATGCATGCAATAGAACAACAAAAGGCCTGGAGTAAGACAATTTCTATTATCAACAGAGAATTCAGAATTATGATGGAATGATATCAAATACAGAATTTAAATGCAGGTATGAGATCCTGCACTGCACCACCAAGAGAATGGGGTCTGTTTCCCAAAGATTTTCTACCATATGATTCTATTTACCTGCGCTGTTACTGTGTCACAACACTGCACCCAGTGTGCAGAGGTAGAGATAGATCAGTGTTTATACATGTGTTATAGCACTAAAATAATTATCTAGAATGTTCCAGTGCTGCAACATTTAGCTGTTCCTGTACGTGACTTCTGGGAGATCAAGGATTTTAAGTCAGAGTGTAAAAATATAACCCCCTCCCACACACATTGTCTTTATGTGTATATAGGACAGCAACATTCAAGAGCTGTCCTGCAGGCAACACGAACACTGGAGATTAAAGTAGCACACAAATGAAATCAGTTCAGTATATAAATAAATAAAAGTTTAAGAGCTCTTCCTAGTGCAAGCTTTTCAAATAGAAGCATCATACATTTTAAAATTTTGCAACTCTTCTGTTTAAAATCAGAGGGAAAAAGTCAAGCCGATTAGAATTTGGAATGTTTTGCAATTCTTCTTTCTCACTAAACTCAGCATATTATTGAGTAAATTAGTCCTGTTGATATCATATTCATAGTGAGACTGTGACATGTCTAGTTTTATATGAAATACCAGGTATTAGTACAGTAACCAACTTCCTCCCAGTCTTTGATTGCTTACAATTATAACTGGCTACATCTAGTCTATATTTCACCCTCCATATTTTTTATTATGATATTTTTACTTCTTGTCCAACCTATGGATACAACAAATTGCCTTCTCAGCTTTTCATCTGATGTTTTCAAACTTTCTCTGAAGTTCTGAAGCCACATAGACATAAACACAAATGCACAAATGTCACACGCACACTCATGCAAGAGAATCACCAGTATTTAAGTCAGAAAATAACATTAATAAGGTGAAAAATAAATGCATCTCATTCTTCAGTGGGGCATCTCCTCTTAACATAGATTTGTATGAAAAAAGAAGCAGGAAATTAATTTCCAAAATGGCCAGTATCAGAATACAGTACTTTCAGGTATTAAGGAAAGGCTTGAAGGCAGGAAACTTGATTTGGGTTTTCAGCCTTGGCATGGATTTTTATTGCAAAAACAATAGCAAATTACTTTGGACCAGATCAGAAACCCAGTTTAAAAATTAGCTGTACTATTTGATATACAATACTTCAGCATTCTTGCATAATGACAAAATCCAGGACCATTTTTTTGGTGCATGTTGTCTTTGTGTGTTTCCAGAGAGCTGAATTGTTTTTGTACAAGGGTATGGCTTCAGCCAGAGACAGAGGAGTTCTTGCTGATTACAGGATAGCGAAAGGAATGGGAAACACGGGTTTGAAATCTCTCAAAAAAAGGAAAAGCTTTTCCAATCCACTATTTTCTACACAATCAGTCCAAATTCAAAATTCTAAAAAGCAAAATGGTTTAAGGAGGACAATTTAGGGCAAGGAATTCCTGAACACCTTTGGCTTAAGCAATGTGTATTGACACAAACAGCCACAACTGAGCCTCCTCCTATGCACTCCATGTACTCTGAGGAACTCATTATTAGACCCATTACCAACCTGTGTTGCTCAGATGCTTTGGCAGCGGTTTGGTAGGGTTTGCAGGATCACAACTTTGCACCTAAGTCACCCAAGCTCCACTTGGCTTCATGCTGGGTGGCAAATCCAGTTTTAAATTGCTACAGTGTTCAGACACAGCTGATGATTAGGAGACCCTCCAGGGAAGCCCACTAGCTCAGAGCAGACAGCCAAACAGACAGAGATTTTAAACTACTTGGCATGCTGTTTTCAAGAGAAAAAATGGGAAAGAAATAATGGTCTGCAGTATCACAACTGCTCTTTCAGAAAGGCAAACATTAGAACACCCATCTAGAGTCAGTGGCCTAGAAAAATGCATACATCATCCTCTGTAGCAGATTTTCTGCATGTTCTTAAGGAAGGTGTAAACCATTACCAACAGTCTACCCACAAGCTCTGCATTTTCATGACATCTTTGCCTCCCATGAACCATTTGTAGGCATTCTTTTCTATCACAGACTCAAAGTTCTACTTCCAAACTTAAATTCTATCCCTCTCTCAACTCTTCAGTAAGAAGTCAAAGTACTGTATAATTGTGCTAGCAAAACATGCAAATCACACTGACTGGGAAAGCTGAGCTGGGGGCAGGGTGGCACAGGGAGGGAAAGAGAAGTCCTACTGCTTCAGAAATGGGAAGGGAGAGACACTGCAACTATGGGCTGGCACTGCTCTGTGCTTGGCTGTGACCTGTGGGTTCCCATACGTGTAGGTGTTTTATAAGGAAGTGAAGAAAAGAAGAACAAAAGCATAAACTACAATTTTTAAATTTTCTCTTTAGCTTCAAAACCCCTCTGTCTCACAGAGTACATTTCTTCAGATTTGATCTAGCCATTTCCCCCCTTCAGTCTTAAAATTCTTTCCATATGTTTAATATTCTTCTAATGTATTTTCCATCTATGTAATGCATTGTCTATTCTATTTCTATTCAGCCATTTTGTCTAATCAGCAGGAAACTCTCTGATCCAATAACTAATTTGCCAGCTTAAGGCTCAAACGCCTCTGTTATCTAGGAGTACTCCTATTACTAAGAGTAATTTGCTAATATACTAAAGGTAGCACTTCAGATGCTGGTGTCCTTGCTTTTGCAATATTAATTACTAAGAATCATATTCCACAATGCTCCACGTTACAGCTGCCCCAAAACATATGCTTATAATTTCCTCCTAGGTTGAAACTTCTCCAGCATAAATTATTTTCTTGTGATCCCAATCTGTGTAAGTGTTCTGGTGCCCAGGACAGTCTGAAGTATATTGGATTGCATTTGTTTCAATTTAGCAGTCCTTGTTGATTAATAGCTCTTAACTCATCTCCTCACACAATTTCCTCCAAGTATTCACATAATCTATCTTCTTCTGCCAGTGTTAAATTAAAGCATCATCTTTCCTTTAGAGAATATCATGGAGAGGTTCCCACTCCCTTGAACTAACACAGTATTTCATAACTCTCTCTCCTAGATGTCCAAGCCATCCGCAGCCTAATGAACTTCTGCTCCCAGATTGTTCCCCTTCAGGAGCTTTTCATCCCCCAGACCATTCTGTGCAGAACAGACACCTGGAGGTCTGAATATGGAAATAACTCATTTGCTCTAGTTTGGTTATTGGGACCAAAACTAGCAGAGAACAGCTCAGGCTCAGTCACAGAAGCAGGTGGCAGGGCATGGAAATACTGTGGGAAGAACAGGACAATTCAAGCGTGTCCTGCCAGCCCTTGGCTGCCTTCCAGACCCACAGCAATTCTGCAGCTATAGTTACATGAGCTCTCCCCTTGGAGCACATGGTCCATGAACCACTTTCTTTGTGTTTCTGTACAATTTAACTGCTTTCCACACTTAACACAATGCCAGACAGGCTTCTTAGTACAACTCCTCAGACAGGTACAGGCTGCTGGCTTCAGCTCCTTGAAGGCAGTCTTCAGAAATGAAATAACGTTGTGTGATGTGCCTTGAGTGGGGTCAGTGTGTGGGCTGAGCCAAATACCCATTAATAGCAAACCTATCACATCAGGCTCTCCCTGGGAAATCAGTGCTGGGTTGGCAGCAAGGTCTGATCCATGTCAGGTGACAGATAAGTCACAGGGTGCCAGCATTAGCTCTTGAGACGGTGAAGTGAGACTGTATGAGATTCTGAGCATCCTCATCTCTGACACACCCAAGAGTTAGGGAAAATTAGTGCAGGGAAGGATCACTGGAAGGAAGTGTCTGTGTCCCCTGTCTGGCGTGGAGGCAGACTGCTGAACTGTCCTCTCAGACTAAACCTCAAAATGCTTCTCCCTTGTTTTTTTTCTGATGTCTAAGAACTACAGAAGTATGTTCTCATTCTCTGACTAATTCTGAGTGTGTAGGAACATAAATCAGCTCCAGATCAGGCTCTGCTATTCCAAAGCTCTTTGCACAATGGCGGGCGTTACTCAATAGCACTGCAGTGGATTTAACATGTGAAAATTAGACATGGGGAAAAGAACTACAGTTAAGATTAGTGATCTGTGTGACCCTAAAATGAGAAATATTTTTAGTTCAAATGTGAAGGACAAAGTAAGCCAGTAGAGTACTTTTGAGCTCCCTCTTGAGGTCTGAGGCTTGAACCTGAAGGTGGCTCAGTAGGCTGGTGAAGTCAGAACGTGAGAGCAAAACTTATCTTTCTAGGGTTTTTTGTGCAAGTTTTTTTCCCCTCAGCTCCTCTTCAAGTACACAGGAATAGAAAGCATGACATCCTCTGAAATAATTTTCATAGTCTGTAATTTGGGAACTGTTTTAAATTCTAAAAATCCTAAAGTGCACTAAGCTTCTGGGAGACTGTGAGCCTCCTCTGATTCTTTGACTAACATTGATTTAATTTTGAACAGTAACTGGTGTTCTAGGCTGTTCCTCAGAACTTGTGATCACCCTCCACCAGCAAGGAGGTGACCAGCTTGGTGATGCAGATTGGCATTCCATGAGACTTGCAGAAACACCGTCCGTGAGTCACTGCTACCTGCCAGACCCTGCCTCTCCCACTGAGCCAGCTGTGGTCCCAAGGTCTTTCTGAGTGTGGCCATAATCCACAGCCCACAACCTGTTAACAACCACTGCTCCAGACCTGCCCTCATCCACTGCTTCTCTCTCTGCTAGGGAGAGCCTTGGTTCAGGATGGACTCCAGGCAGATGCCACGTGCAGACAGTTTGCAAAGAAAGACACACAGCACTGCTGCTCTGTTTGTTCCAAAGCCCACCATAAAGTACAGCTACTGGGGTGTCCATAGTTACCTTTTCCACTTATTTAGTCACCCTTCTTTCTACACATTTTTGTTATAATTGTAAGCCCCAGCTCCCATCATCACCTATCAGTGCAGACAGTACAATTTGAAAGTTGAATCTGGATATTTCCTCATCTACCTATCATCTTTGTAGAGGTATCTGTGGTAGATCTTTGCCAGGCATTCGGCTTGTTACTCTTATCCTAACACCTTAAGCAACCAACATTTCAGCTGTACAACCAGAACAATTATCTTCTTGTCTCTTGTGCCAGCTGAGAGATGCACCCCCCATTTCTACTAAAATTAACGAGATTTAGCAGCTTCAATGTGCCTTTGAGAATTCCAGATTATCTCTGCGCAGCTTATGAAGACAAAAAGATAACAGGGCACACAGTAATTGTCATGCTAGAACAAGGTAAAATCCCAGCACCTTGACACTGAGGCACCTTATAGAAAAACTCTGCTACCTACTATACATATTATCATTCTCAGTAGCTTAATAGTTCAAGTTGCTCCTGCACAGCGAGTGAGCGCTTACTGTTATCAGAGCAAATTTCATTAATTGTGCTGCATAAATTCAGACAAATTACTGAAGCTCTAGAAAGAATGTAACAGTGAGAAGGAAACAATTCCTCATGTTACTGACTCTACAATCTGTTCATCCTGCTGTGCTCATCTAACTTGACAGCCATTTTCAGAACTAGTAACTCATTTTAAGTTTGCATTACAGGAAACTCTCCAATATAGAAACGCCAAAATAGAAGAGCATTCCCCTCCAAACAATGATGCCACGAGTGCTGAAAATGGACTCTTTAAATTATTTTAAACCTTTTGCTTGGGTGGGGCTGAGGAGGGATTGCCCAATCTGTAGTTCCTCGGAGCATCAGTAGGTTGCAGCAGAGTGTTAAGTACAACCTGGGACGAGGGTGTTAAAAGGACAGGAGCACCACAAGACACTGCTGTCACAAAATGTGCCTGAAGCCAACATAGTGATATGTTGGGAGATATATGGGAGAATTTTGCTGAACAGACTTGAACCATAAGAAGGTGGGCTTTAAATTACCATACAGCCAGAGCTTGTATTTTCTTAGGATGCCAGTGTGAGTCTTGGAACCTTGTCATCAGCTAGTGACATGATAGATTGACATTGCTGATTTGGGAAAGGGATGTTTCATTTCTGTGGTACCAGCTCTGCAGTTTGGTTTGGATTCAGGAAGGGGAATGCTGCCTTTACATGCTTTTCTCCATAGAACACCACAGTGAAACCCAGCAATTTATGGGAGAAAGAGAGTAAGAAAAATAAAAGCAACAGATTAATATGAGACAGTAGTTGTACAAAAAGCAAATTTTGGCAAAGAAAAAACAACTCAATCTAGTACTCCAATAATAAAGCCACCATACGGAATTGTTTGTCTCTTGATGATACATTTGGATATAAGAAAAAAGAGTGCTTCAATCAAGGCTCCCAGCAGTTATTAGTGGGGTCTCTGTTCCCTTCAATTGTTCTTTTTGTCTAATTTGATCGTAAATAATAACGCCACAGCTGTGTCTTCTGTAACCAATTCCATCTCTCTAGGTTCCTATATTTAGCCTACATACAAGCATGCGCAAAAAGTAACAAAGACATAAAGAATGCTGCTTAGCCTTTAGCAAAATCATACAAAAGAGCTAATGAAGCTCACTCTAATAAGCTTTACTGAATGACCAGCTGTAAACCTTCATTTGTGTTCCACAACAGGAATACTCAGAGAATGTTACCCTTCCTCTAAAGGTATCGAGTTACTCCCTTTCCAAAGTATCACACTTCAATGAGTAACAGAGATTTCTTGCTAACTGAAAGCAATGCCATTGCTAGAAACGGCCCTCCCTGTGCAACTGGTCAAAGGATGCTTCTCTATACAAAGAAATTTCAACTGATAAAACTTCCACTGCTCTTTCTATTTTTAGTTAACCTGCAGGCTACCTGAAAAAATAAACATAACCATGCTGGTCCTGATAACAGCATATTCCTTTTTGCAATTTCTTCTTTGCCTGCATTCGTATCCTACACTAAAGCCACCATTTCTGTGCTGTTGTGCCACCAATGAAGCCAGTAGACTGTTATTCCAGTTGCAGGGGAAATATGCAAAACTTAGTGACTCGTGCCTCTGTACTATCAAACTATGGAGACTCTGGCTAACATCACTTATAGAAACCTTGGTGCATCCCCTGTCCTAATAAAAGACTGCTGTCCAGAGAAGCCATGTACCGTGTTATTCAAGAGTCTACATAGCAGTGTTACAGCACTGACACTTGCCTGAAAGCAGGGCAAGTAGAGAAAGATTCAAGTTCCTCTAAGGAGCAGATGGATTATACCTGTCCACTGCCAGTATTGTCTAGTCCTGACAGCCTGGGACCAGAGCACACCATAGGAGTGAAGGCAGAGCTGGTGGCTGCTCTTCTTCCAACCACCCAAGGGAACAGCTGCCAGATCCAGATGTCAGCTCCCAATGCCCAAATGCCAGTATTAGTGCACATTTGGGCTGTAGCACAGAGGGCACACACACCACTCTTAGCTACACTTGATACCTGCAGCTGGCTGCCTGTTTGAGGTGCCATCACAGCAAACTAAACACACTGATGAGATGAAGTGAGCGCTGTGGAGGCCACCAAAATGGTCAGGGACTGGTGCACTCCCCTCCTGAGTGTTCTGGGACTGAATGTGGCCTGTTCTGTGGAGCACCAGGAGGCCCATAACTGCAGAGAATTGCACAGACCAACATCAGTTGCTCAAGTTAATCCTTGTGTAAGGAAGTTTAGCATCTGAAGTTCATACTCTTCTGTTTTCTAGTTATGCATTTGGCAGAGGAGAACTGGCCACAAGACACTCTGTGCTTATTAAATGCCGAGGCAACATGGGGAACATGAGGAACAAACCCTTTAAATCAGGCAGCTACATTTAGACGGTAGGAGATGTATTACTGCCCTCCACTTGGAGTTATTTCCATTGTGCATAACAAGAGTTGGAAAAGAGCCTGGACAGTCAGAGTAGAGAATATAAAATCCCCCTAAAATAACATACCTCTCTATAAGCTTCATAAGCTTCTATAGCAAAAGGTATGTACTCATGTCCATGGAAGTTTAGAATAGTGGTTACCTGGAAAGCAGCAGTAAGAAAAAGCTTCCCAGCCACACAAGTAACCTAGAAAGCAAATATATCTTGAGGGAAATATCTAACCACTCTCTTTTAAACCCCCAAAATACTTTCATTAAGCCTTCTATGCTAACTGCTGCAAGAACTAATATGTAATTTCTGTTTCTGATTGAACTTTTTTCCCCTGGAAAATGCAAGCTCTCCAAAACTAGACTTTTCACCTTAAAATAATATCCTAGTGGGGAGGAACATAGGAAAGAAAGGTTCATATCCCTTTCTATTTGTGTCAGTGCCCTGAACATGAATTCACACACTTTCCCTTAACATATAGAGGCTGTTGTATCTATGGTGTGGCACTTGGCAGCATAACACGATTAAGTTCAAGGTCGGATTAAATGGTTCATTTCCATACAGGAACAGGAGCAAAAACTACTCTCCTCTGTGAAAGGTTTTTAGCGGTGAAAGCTGGCAGGGATAGAAAATGCATTCAAAAGGGAAATATCAGACCTTTGTGAGTCATGGTCAAGCACATCTGGTTACCAGAATTTTAAATTCATTGTATTTTTGTAAGAGGAAGCTATAATATTAACAGTAGACTTTATAGAGTCTGCCTCTCTCCTGCTGGAACTGTTTCATTTTGGGTAGGTAATTAAATATTCACTGAGCCAAAGAAGACAACAAAGAAAAAGAAAGTTGTGAGCAGGAAAGCCAAGGTAGAAAAACTTGTTTCAAAAAAACATGTTAAAGAAGTCAGTTTCACTTCCATGAAAAATTTTGACAGTATTTAATTTTTTTTTAAAACCAAGGGGTTAGCCTGGCTCTGAGGTCCTCATCTAAAAGATTTACATTCTTGAAACAATAGCCACAAACAAGGTAAAGAAACAAGAGAAGCAGTATAAATTTAGTCTTGGTACAATACTCAGTGGTAGTTGCCATAGCACTATCTGCATTATTTTTCTGGATTTAGGGTAGACAGACAAGGATTATCTAACTTCTCTTTTATTTTATATAAGTCTTTAATAAAGCTATACTTATTAACTTGATTTCATTGTGAATGCTCCCTACACAACATTTCAAACTAAGAATAAAATTGTCCCCAATCTACAGGGCAATTTGAATACAATGTAAAACTAAGAAAACCCACTCCCTTTCATTATGAAGGGCAAAGAATAACAATTTTAATAAACTGACTACAAGAGATAAAAGAACTTTATTCCATCTCTTTCAAAAATAAATGCTTTATTCAAGATGTACATATTTTGAAATTACATCATTTCCCTTGATGAATATTCCAGTATGTTTCTCAAAGCCCTGGTATAGTGAGTATGACAAGATGTTCACACACTTTTTATGGTAAGGAAGAATGCCAAGAGTATCGCTGAAGAGGCCAGATTTGTAATATGGTAGGAACAGTCAAGGGAATTCCTAATTTCTGTCTTATTTATTGGCAGCCAATACCAGATTTCCAGCAGAAAAGACCTTTCACCCAGAATTAAAACAGCCCTCCCCTAGCATCATGCTGAGAATAAATTTGTGGCTAGTAGAGGCAATGGTAATTCCTCAAAAGCTCCTCAGTCCCTACATAGATCTTTGGGAAACTTGCATTCATCGATGTTTATAAATACATAAAGTTAATGTTACGAGGACGACAGCCTTGTCTGGGGGCCTGTGCTGGCCGCAGGCCTCCCTGAGAGACATGGGGTTGTAGCTCCAGAGAAAATCCTGCATGTTGGCAGGCAGAAAAAGGAACAGGAGAGTCGGATTCACAATAGGGTAGGTCTGTAAGGAGGTTCTAGAATCATAAGCCAGATATTTGGCATTAAAACACCAGGTAGGAAGAAGGGAGTGAACCACATTTCACTCTTAGCTCCCGTAATCGTTTGGAGTTCGAGCAGTTCACTCCATTTACCCTGGCAGTTTGCACCCAGTAATAGCAATTCCTACCTTAGGGTAGCCACTGCTGAAATGTGCCAAGTGCTTTGCAGTTGCACAGTAATATCAGTGTAGCTACTTCCAGAACTGGTAAAGTACAGCCTGACACACAGAAGTGCTTTGCCCTACACATGGGACAAGTTCCTATGGCTGGAGTTCAAGCTTCCTGAGCCAAACCTAGGGCTCTCTTCCCTTTGCCTGCATTCCTGTGAGTGGAATTGCTTTGTGTGTAGAGAAAAAAGAAAAAAGTTGGCAATGAGTTAAGCTACACTCCCTCCACGTATATCCAGCTTTGTGTGCATTTACAGAATGTGGAACTGGAACTTATTGCAGCAGGCTCTCTCCAGGTTCAAAAAGATCAACAGATGCTCCTTTGTCTGGCACCAAATCCCTTCTCTGTCCCAGGCAGGATCAGTGTAACCTAAGTCACTGCACACTGAGCTCCACTGGAGTGAGGTGTTCTCCCTCAAGGACTAGGCAGGTCTAAGATCCCAAAGACCAGTCCTTGGATGGCAAAGGGACATCTTGGATTCGCCGTCGTTGTTTACCTCTTGAGAGCCTAAGGCGTCCATACAAATGCATATTTGAAATCAAGCTTGAAGAGAAGTAGAACAGGGATTTAAATATTACATTACACTCTTTGGACTCTGGAATGCTGAAATAAATCATAAATGCCTTTAAGCAAAACAAAGCAAAAGAAGGTGCTGCAGCCTTTCCACCACAGATAGCTTTTTACCCAGGTACTGGCACACTTCTTATTTCTCATCCTGCCTTCCCAACAGCAGGAAGTCTATGGTTATTACAACTCCCTGCTCTCTGAGAGAAAATTATTTTTTGCCTTGACAGCTGAAAGAAAAAAACCTCTGAAAGAAATTTGATTCAATGTTAAACATTTTAGATGTCAACATTATTTTGGATTCCAATAAAAGGAAGTTAAAGCAGTTAATTTGACTCAAAATGAGATGTTTTACTTATAAATTTAGAGCCTCATTTACCTACTGATATTATATAATCACACATTTAAATGATATCTCAGATGTTAAAATCAAATCTTTTGTCAGCTCCAGAATGAAACATTAAGTCTAATATTTTAGCATTCCCATTTCCTTTTCTTAAAGAAAATATTTGCCAAATTCAACAAATGTGGTTTTGATTTTCCAGAATTTTTCTGATTACTAACTATTTATTTAAAAGTTAGACCTGGTGTGACAACAGAAACAATTTTTCATCATGTTATGTAAATATCTGCCATCAGACCAAAGAGATGAAAACAGGATAGAAAAAAAAGAGTTTAAATTTACTGCTGATTTATCTCAATCCTTGAGTTTTCTTCCTTCTTACAGATCAATCAAACAGCAAAATATAAAAAGAAGCAGCAATGCACCTGAAGACAGTAAATATGGTGCAGATTTTGCAGATATGTTCTATGTCTGTAAATCTCAGTCATGTTGAAAACATGACATGAATTTTAAGCTGATAAGGAAATAGGGGTGATGGTCTCAAGACAGATGTGGTCTGTAAACCATAGTGAAGATTTTTCTAGAGTTGGCCTTGGTTTCAGAAACAACATAAATTTCAGGTGATTTTTAAGCTGACATGAATAAGATGTTTGTCTTTGAGCTCTAAGCCTTTTGTTCATGACAATTCAGATATTCTCTCTAAAAATTTATTAAATAATTAAAATAACATAATATTGCCCAGAAAAGAACAAAATTTAACATAAGAATATCTAGTGAGGGCCCATCTGTTCAAGAAAAGAATGCTAATGAAGACTGAAAAAGGCAATTGCACTTTTATTTTGTTTTCAGTTGCTCTTTTCATCTATTCATAAATTGCAAATGAGAGAACTGGAACTGTCAGTATATTACACTCATGTCCAAGACCTCCACAGTCAAGTATCCCACTCTCCCTATGGGTCTTTCCAGCTTTTAGGAAAACCCTCAGTATAATTCCCACACTAGCATGTTAATACTTTGCAATTTGGCTTCTGGCCCCCATCCCTGTCTCTCAGATGTCTTTGTCTGCTTGCCCACCTCAAAGACAGCATATTTTGTAACACTAATTAGGACTGGACTGTGGCAATACAAAAATTGCATCTCCTCTAGGAACTCTTCTATACCCTAATAACCATTTGTTTGGCAGATTTTGACTGCCCAGCAGGAACACGTGTCCTTTGTTGGGGTTGGGGCTCTGAACTGAGACCCTGGGAGGCAACAATCTCTGTACAATAGTCCTGAAAAGCCCTACTGGAGACAATTTTGTCTCTCTAGAGTGTCTTTGACTAAAAGATTTTCTTCTTCTTTCCTCTTATGCTCATTTAATGGAAATAAGGTTTCTACTCCTCATTAGAAATAACATTTGCATCCAATTCACCTCCAGGTTTTTCATGTCTCATTGCACCAAAACCAAGGGAAATACCAGAAGAATCCAGTGAGTATTTCAGTGGCATAAGGACACAGAATAAAGGGAAGATGACAAAAGTAGCAATTTTATACTAACAGCTGCTCACTCTCAAGTTTTCATGTTAGTAATAATGCCAAACCTTTGAGTTTGACAAAATACAGGCAGAGGAACAATTAATGGCTGTAAAGCTGTTGATTTGCAAATAAGAGGGAAGGTTCCCAACTCCTGTGGATCTGGTGGAGGTCACATCAGCTCCTGCATAATACCTGATCATCTGAAGGTATGCTGTGACCAGGTTTGGGAGCTGCAGCTCCCTGTTCTCCTTTATATAATTTATTTCTATTGTCTACTTAAACTATAAGCTGTGCCTGTCAGGAGCTCTCTCTTTCAGGAAGCTCGTAGGCCCAGCACATTGGATTCCAGTCTTGGTGAAACTTGATAGAGCTTCCTCTAACTCAGACTACAATAATAACGCACTACATTCACAAGGTTTTATGTTACTGAAATGAAAAAGTATTACGTGCCTGTCTTGATTTCAGCCCATGGCTTTGCCTCAAGCTAAAATACACGCTAAGTGAGCTTGAACTAATAATGTCATCTCTGTGATTGCTAATGATTTAATTAAATGACTATAGTTACATTCAAATAAATATCTGAATCTCATTTTCTGAAGTGCAAAAAATTGTTTTAATTAAACCTGATTACAGAAGTCATTGAAGGAAGTATTCTCTTAGCACTTCTGCAGTGAAATGGAATCCATTAATCACCTTGATCTTCACATTTGAAATACCACAAAAATAACTGCCTGAAAAAGGAATTGTTGTCATGTTCTATAGAAATACATTGGTACAAAATCCTATCTTAATAGGAAATTACAGATGAGAAATGAAAGGCTACTGAAGCTCAAAATTCAGTAGTGCTGTTTTTTCAAAAAATACATCTCTCACTATGCCTGTGAAATTGCTCAGTTTTTTTACAGACAATGGTAGATTTTCAGTTTTAGAAAAAAATTAAGTGTGTTTTATGGTGGGACTACAGTTGCTGTGGGAACAACCACACTAAATTTCCATACAGCTGTGTTTGTGTCCTCAGCCAAACAGTGGAATTAAAATAGTTTTCAGCATTCATATTTTTGGTTTTTTAATAAGTAAAAAAAATTCCTTTACAGTAGAACCTCAGATTCAAATAAACACACTACTCAATTTTGACAATTTGATTTTCTTTCACATTTAACAGGTCTTCACCAAAAATAACTGCAATTGAAAATAATTTAATTTCTTTGACACATTGAGCTAAATAGACTTATTTCAGAAAGCTGAGTTTTCTATTTGGACTGACATGCCTCCGTGTATTAAAGTTACTAGAAAAACATAAGGCATGTGTTCTGGAACAGTCTAATTCTGCTGTAGCTGCTGGATTCCTTTTACTGCCATTAGGGGAGTCTGTGGAAACTAGGGTTTGTAAGATTTTAATATTAAACCCTTCCAAAGTCGACCAGCATAAAGCTTTAGCTTCTGTATATTCTCCTTTCTCCAGGATAATTCCTGAAGAGAAAGGCCTAGAGAGCTGCATAGAATTGCTACTAATTAAAAAAAAAGTATTCAATTTTATGTAGTGGGTAATTTCTGAGCAACTTGCCCAAAGATATTCAAGTCTGGACTGCTGCAGCTATGACCTGGCTGTGTCCTGAGCTTTATGATCACATCACCCTATAGTTTCTACTCCCCTGTCATAACCTGCTTGCCTGAATTTTGAGTGCTCTTCATGTGCTGTACATGTTCTGGATCCAGATCTGGAAGATTCATATTCCCCCCACGTAACCAAAGCAAATATGCTTCTGTTTCTTGAATTTTGCTAAAATTTTCTACAAAAATATATTTTCACAACTACAGACCATAACTAGATGCTAGATAACCACACTGCATCTTAAATGTGTACCTCTAAAGGTACAGTTGACTGTATGCTCTCTACATTTTTAAAAAGCAGCTGATGACCTTGGACAAGCTTAATTTTGTGCAGATACATCCAGTAGAATATTCTTTCAGGAAAAAAAAAAATAAATAAGGATTTCTGACATGTTATAAAATTGAATCTGAGTTTTCAAACTTGGGGGGGCAAGATCTCAGTCAATATAAGTCCCTTCTGTTCATCCCAGTCTAGGCAATTCAATTTAGGCTGCCTAAGAATCCAGACCAGGGTTTCCTCCTCCGATTAATAGCTATCAGATGAGGTCCTGCAGAAGGACTGATATGTTCCTACTATTATTCCCTTGTTTTTTGTATCTGCCATTTACAATCTACATTGCCATATTCCCTCCAACAATAAGACTCTACTTTAATTTCCTGTACATTGCCTGGTACACCTGGATTACACATTGCAGCTATGAAAGCTAAAAAATGTATAATTAGAGAGATTGGTAAAGGAGACTTGTGATTACATCTTGAATACTTTTTTTGTAGCTGATCTACTCTTAACTGGGTGTGGTGGTGCATTCCCCCAGCCTCCTCCCTCATGCTGCTCTATGATCTCAGGAGTCCTCATTAGACCTTGGCCTTGATTAATGGCCCCTGGGCAGTTAAGTTCTCCTCGAGCTTATCAGAAATACTGTCTGCACCAGAAACTTCTTTTGCCTAACCAAGGAGGGGGACAAGAGATAATCAGTCATCCCTGGACAGCCTTGGAACATTAGTTGTCTGAATCATAGCCTGAGGAGAACAATACTATTGTTACTGGACTTTTGAAAAACTCCAATAATTACTGTATTGGATTACAGCCAGGATGGACATTGACTGATGACTAATGCCAATCATCCTGCAACTCTATAAGCAGTGGTGCTCAGTGAGGCCCTTGGAGCTCTCTGGGGCTGCAGGGGGCTATGGCAGCATCTCCCCAAGTGGGACAGCTCAGCTTGTCAGCTGTCACCTCTGCAATACTCAAGGGCCACCCCAAAATCTGCCAAAATGCCTGGGCTGTGACCCCCATGATCGAGGCCTAACCCTTGTCTGCTGAGAAACGCAAAGGCAGCTAAAGCGTTCCACTGCATGTGAGGGGAATTTTAGCAGGCACCTCTGTACATCTGTACATCTGTACATACACATCCTTGTGTCAGTGTGTGTGAATTGCCTGAAATACCTCATAGCCGGCGTAGTATGAATATTGGCGTCTCAGATCTACCTATAGTAAATCCTATTGGATCAGTCATTGATTAAGAGCTGTTAAATGCTTTTGATGTAAGCAGTTGACCAGGTTGGAGGCTAAGTTTGGACTCAGGCTTGCTTAGGCTCCATCAGGAGCATAGAGCGCAAAGGGGGCTATTCTGAACCTCACGACCCAATGGAAGGATCTCCCACACCTCATTGCATCCTCAACCTTTTGTGTGCCTACTCCTCTGCATCCTTACCCTGTTGTGTTCCCTGTCTCTGTCGATCATTCTAAACACATTCTAATCTGAATTTCCTTTGCATGCTTCATCTATGCAGTAAGTAATAGAGTGAACTGTGCTGTCAAACTTCGTTAAGTTGCATTTTCACGAATTTCTATTAAACCCACTTTTGCTAATAGCTTTGATGATGATGCTTTAAGCAAACTAAACCACTCATTTGTGACACTAGACCCCATTGATAACACTCCTGGCAAATATTTAAACCTTTCCAAGTATCTAGTTAATATTTATACTAGACAACACGTTGTAATCAGACAATTAAAATCCAAAAGGGGAAAAGACTCCCTGACAAACACAATCAAACCTCTCTAGACATAAATCTCCTTCTGTCTCCTCTACTGACATCACCAAGTGAAGCTGACAGACATAATAGCATGTTAAAATTACATAATTTTTAATCTTATTTTAGGAATTGTATGTAGTCTGCTGGCTGCTGTGCATTAAAATAAGAAATTATAAGAAACAGCACAAACCAAGACACCTTCATAGAGACAGCATCTTACTGACAAGCTGTTTTAACCTTTTCCTGCATTTCACTACTACTCTGTTGCCAGCTGTCTGAAGAAATGGCAGAAGATGCTTCTAAACATCCCAGGGCCTTCTGCTGACATTTCCATTATCCTGAATCTCCTCTTGACAAAAGCTGATGAGCCACTTCACCCCCATCCAACCCAAACTTTGACTTCTGACACTGCTGGGATTCTGAAATTTTTTCCTTTGTCCATGCTCTGCCTTTATACTGAATCTTGTTAATTAAATAATCCCAATACCACAAAATTATTTTAAAAATTGCAGGTTTGGCCCTTCCCACCACAGACTGAAGAGCCATATGATGTTTATTAGCATGCAGCATGTGTTACTTTGAGTTGGCTGGGAGGTTGATGGAGTTAACTTGAATGCCATACTGGTACTCACACTGGCAGATCTCCAGTTCCTCTTTGCCACCTGCAAACCACATCCTCCCTCAAACAGGATGCTCATTTCACCATTCCCTGCGGCAACACCAGCTTTGGAACATATTTCTGTTTTCCCTTATTTTACAGGTATGGGAGGTGCTCGTACACAAAAGCAAGGCCTTTGTAGAGTTTTCCAGATAAATAACTTTGAGCTGCTGAGTAGTTTACCCCTCATTTGACTCAGTGCAGCCTCTGTCCTTTTTGAACAAGCCATATTTGAACTTACTTTTAACTATACTGCAGTACTAGTATGCCTATAGGTCTTCATTCAGCCTACACAGGACAGGCACTGCTTCATCTTGAATTGTGGGTTGAGGAAGTTCTTCAAGAAAGTGATGAATGATACAGATTCAGGTTATCCAAAGTGATTGGAAAATTGAATTTGTTGAACTGTTTTGAAATTAATGGAAAGAAGGAGTACTAAAACATTTAGGAAATAAAATAAATGACTGCATGGCAGCATAGTCCGAAAAGCTTTCACAGAGATAATAGGGAATATTCCAAAACAATTCTAAGATTAATATTTTAAGGGGTTTTTGTTATTTATCACATTATTTTAGTTCTTAAATTTAAAGAAATTTGTTACGAATTACTAAAATGGCAGTTCAGCTAGAGATGTTGCTGCATTACTATTTTGCAAGATTTTGTGGAATGATAAATTCTTCCTCTTAGAGGACAGTGGAATAACCTCTATAATTCAATTAGCCTTAACAAAATAGGTGTCTAGAATTAGAAAGAGCTACCTGAATCTCAAGTTTAAACAACTCTTTATAGGCTAGCACGGCACTACCAGGTTAGTTTAACAAGCAATTATAATTACTGGGAGACCAGTGTCTCTATTAAAAGATCAGGGAAGAATCACTACAGCTCCAACTATGAATATAATTGGACATTTAATGAAATGTGTCTACCCAGTGTTCTTTTCCCTTTTTAACAAATTCATTTTAGAATTAGAATGCAGGACAGCAGTGCACTCAGAGATATTTCAGGAAGAAAGATGACTATTTCATGCTAAGCTGATTTATTTCTTTTTAAAATCTGACAGTACAATTAACAACCCCTAGGAGTAAAAGTACAAAAAACCAAAAACTATTATTGCAACTACTTATGTACAGCACAACTTAAATTTTCAAAAATGGTGAGTAAGTTGATTATTCATTCTGTATTTGAACACTCAGGTAATGTGAAAAGGTGGAAAGCTCCCAGAATCAGCAATTTACATATCTCTCTGAAATCTACTGTTTCTAATTTTTGACTCACAAATGTGTTGTGCCCTTCCAGAAATTAGGTGTGCTGGAGAAGCCTCAACCATTTTCAAATTTTGAGAAGGAGAATTCTAACTCTGAGATTCCTGTCTGCTGCAAACCAGAGCTCTGGCAAGACCCTGATAGCTGAATAACCAGGATTCTTAATTAGTATTTACACAAAGGTTCTTAAAATTTCTTCTCGGATCTGAGTCTTTAATCAAAGCTAAAGGAAACAAGCATAAATTCTCTGAGTAAAAGGAATGATTTACTGAATCTTAAATAATGTGAGAGGAAAGTTAATTCCCTGAAATACGATATGTCTTTGGAGGAACTCACCACTTCCAAATGAGCAGGCAGAAACAGAAAGGATTGAAGAATACGGGAGAGAGTGCTGGAACCATTTGTTATCCTAAGTCAATAAAAACCAAAATTTATGTGTGGTCCATATCTAAGGCTAAGCTTAACTCCCTCTCAATAGAGAGGGAGGGATTATACATTTGGGTGCAGATTGCTGTATCCCAGATTAAAGGACAGTTATTTTTTAATAAAGCATGTTCTGTAGTAAGGGCCAGTTTCCCATTTCACTGTGATCCCATTGCTAATATGCATGCTTCAAAAGGATGAATAATTGTATCAGTTTCTCACGTGGTGGAAAGAATTATTTTCTTATTTTAAATAAGCAAAATATTTTTATCTTGTTTGATTGTAGCTTTCTTGGTGAAACAGCTATAGCAGATGGTCTGCTACTATCATTTTTACACACAGATATTCTTGAAATCAGCTCTGGTTTCAGTAGGAGCTACAGAACACGACATCATAATGCTCGTGGTCACACCCACCACAGGAGAGGACCCACAGGCTCCACTGGGAGACAGAGCAGGCAGCAGCGATCGGGCAGCAACAACCACAGGTGAGGCTGTGAGCTGGGGAAGAGCTCTCTGGGGCGCATCAGGCACCCCAGGCTGCTGCTCTGACCCCAGCACACCTCAACAGCTGCTGTCCTGAAGTGAGATGTCAGCTCTGACTCCAGCCCGACTGGGAAAACACAGGCCAGCTACAGACCTTCAGTTTTCCATGAATGTGCACATATATGGAGAAGGAAAATGCCAGCTAGAGAAATGTAAAAAAAGAAATGGCTTTTATGTACAAGTTTTAAATTACATCTGCAAATGTTTTCAATCAGGATAACTGAATGTACTTGCTACATATTCTCTTGGAAGGATGCTTTAAAAGTAATTTAATAGTGTAAAATAATGTTCAGCTTTCCTGAACAAAACGAATCTCAAACCTGCCAAATATGTCACTCAATAAGCACTTTGTGGAGCCCATAAATATGGTTATTTAAAAAAAAAAACCTCTTATTTTGAGCCAGTAGTATGAACTCCAAGCTGAATCTAAGAACAAATATAAGAACCAAATAAAATTCTTCTTTTAGCTATCTTCATATAATTAGTGATGACAAAATAAATTGTCATTCAATCTAAATTCAGCAATTATGTAATGTGAGACAAAAAAAACCCACAGCAAAAACTAAACCCTGCAGTAGATCTGTGCAGAGCTTGAGTTAAGCCTCTGCACTTCATGTTGGAACGGATTAATAAGTGCTCCCCTGTTCTGATCTGCTGGTAGAACTGTGGACTAAATGTTCAGGAGTAGATTTAAAAAAATGTTGAAATGCTCTAATTGTTAACCAAGTTAATGGATATTTATTGCTTAATGCTGCCCCTAATTCATTTGAGCCTAACCAAAGTGAAATCCAAATTTAAGTGAAGTGTATCCTGACTTGAGGCACAAACTTATGACAAATGCCACCTGATACCTAAAACAACACTAGACAGAAAAGTCTTCAGTATAACCTTTCCAAATTTACACCACTGTTAATAATTGAGAACTGGTTCTAACAGAAGCTTTCTACATCTTTGGGCAGAATTTGAAACCATATTATACCAAAAATGCTACATAAATTAACAAGGGGGTCCTTTCATTTGTAAATAAAATGAATTTAAAATTACTGAACAACACAGAATACAACTGTAAATAAGATACTTTTCTTGCTGGGAGTGATTGACTCGTTTGATGGATTTTTTTTCTGACTTAACTAAGGCAAAATTATGTCTGTGATACATTGCAATATTTTCCATATTGCTTTGAAAAAAGGAAAGCCTTAAGGAATTGCATGACATAGTGTTATCTGAGGATTTTCATTTTTTTTCTTGTATGGGAAAAGAACTAGGATGCCATCCAGTTATCTATCAACAGGATTCCTTGCAGATTTAACATCTGGTGTATAAAAGGATCACAATTTTGTGCATATTATGTTAAGAGCTTTTGTTTAGGATCCTCTCATGTTTGCAGATATAGCGCTGTTCTACATGCACACCAAGAAACACACCTTACCTAATCTGTGTTTTGAAATTACTATTATTAAAGTCTATGAAAAAAATGTTGCTCTTTACCATCCAAAGGAATACAATCACAGTGAACAAATTTGCATCTGCTGTTGAGCTACATTAGAAGAGCCAAACAAAAGAAGAAAGCATTAATATTCATTTGTTTTTATTTAGCTCGGAAAAGAGTCTGACATTGTTAAAGAAAGAGACGCTGGGCTAATGAAATCTATAAATAGATTTGATGACGTGTGGGAGGAAATCAGCTGGAGCAGTAACTGAGGAAAACAGAATTTGGTGCTTGAATTTTTCAAAGATGAGAAAATTCCATCTGATATTGGGAAACAAGTCTGTATTCTTGCCTTTTTCATTCAATTCTTTTTTTCTTTGTAAGAAAAATCTTGCATATGTTTATAATGACAAGAGATAAATGTTTTCTGCTTCTGTAAAAATGGTAGCAGTGTCCTATATTTCTGTGCATTAAACTTGCAGTACCAGCATAATTAATTTGTTTACCCGATACTGACTGCCATGCTGTAAATATCTTTCTGGAAACTCACAGTAGGTTCTCATTGGTTTTTGTATGTCCAAGCATGGTCCTTTAGCTGTCTTGTGACATTTGGGTGCTTAAGTTTTTTAGTTTCACTTTTCTGGCTCTTGCTCCAGAGTCATTCACATCCAAGATCACTAGAACCACACAGGCAGAAAATGTTACAATATCCAGATTTTCTTCTTGGTCTAGACCCCATACAAGTTTTCTCAATGCTTTATGATTATATGTATGACATCTGGCCTTTAATGCCTTTATATTTCTAGGATTTAGTTGTCAGGCAGTTTGAATTATTATTTCCTGGTCTCTTGCAGCACCCAATTAAGTTTCATCCTTGACAACCTTTGAAAAGTTGCTCTGTTCTGCCTGAACAGAAAGCTCACAATCTCAGACTCCATTAGAATTCTCTCGTTGAGAGACTCACTGGTATCCTACACAGTCTTCACTTCAGCTTAATACAGCTGGAAAGCAGCCAGTTCACTTGAAAACCACATTTCACTGTTTCCGTTCCTTTATAGTCCCTGTCTGCGGGAGAATTAGCCTTCAACACCAAAGCAAAAGACTGCAGTGCTTTATTTCTAGGAAGACAGTAATAGTGATACTAAATTGTTTAACTTAATAATGAAAAATAACTTTAAAGTAAGAAAGATACCATGTAAATTTTGAAATTTATGATGGGTTTTAATCTGGTCAGACACCAATTCATTCATATCTTAATTTTTATTTTCTCACCTTTTCCCTTCCCTGCAGGTATCAGTGTATATCACCAATCCTTTTGAAGTTAGAAAAAATATGTAAAATTGAGAAAATTAATGTTAAAATTGAAAAATCCACTACAATTTCTTGTCATTTAGAAGGAACATATTCAGTCAAATTCCACTCAGAATAGTTATGGTACTAAAACCTTTCCCAAATAATACACATGGACTTTTAAAGACAATCCAGAACTTCCTCTGCTTATGCCAACCTTGCTGGATAAGAGGCAGATATGAAGTGTTGTGACTTCCATATCAAAATTTGCGTCTCTACCACTTCAGTGCACAAATCCAGTAAGCTTGATACTGGAAATTTTTCCACAAGGGTCTGAGGCTTCAACCTGTGCAATCTGAGGGTTTTGTGGCCTTTGACATATGGACAATCATTTGTTTATGTTAATGAGAGCAGTTTCAGATAAAACACTTTACCAAAATTTCTAGAAGTCATTTACAGGACAATTAGTTTGGGGAAAATTCTTTTATCAAGTTTGCCTCCACTAACTAAATTATTAAAGACAGTTTTAAAAATGGATCTGGAGAAGGTTCAATAAAGTTTGTCACAGTTAAACCAAAGCTGCTTTTTCTGTCAGTTCTGACTTAAGTCAGTTACAGACCATGCAGGGGATGCATGTTCTGAACAGAGCTTGCATGAGACCAGCCAGGATTAACATCAACGTATCCCACACAAATGGACCAGGAACAAACCTAAGTGGAAGAAACATAAGGAACCACTTGGACCTGCAAACACATCAGCGAATATTTCACTCAGCCTTTGCTCAAGAGACAAGATCCTGTTGGCATCAGAGTCACAGGTAACAAGTACCTTTTATTTATAGTTCAGATATTTTGACTATCACTGATATGGTTTTCATTTGCCTTTGCACACATACAAGAAAAAAGCACTTGCAAGAGCAAACACTCTAAGATTTCAATAGAGAGTTACAGGAATGTAACAAAGGAGAAAATTTAACCTCTGGAAAATTATTTTCCACAAAGGTACCTTACAATCCTTGGCTGCAGCTAGCGTACATTTGTTTTTCTGGAAAGAACACATACACTATTGTAGCTGATTACTTTTCCAGATTTATTGACTTTGATCTACTTACAAAATTATCATCAGCTCTCTAATGCCAATAACTGGAAGAGAGTTTCTAGATTTTTCGTGTCTGGGATAAGGCCTCAATTTTCCTCTAAAGCATTCCAAGTGTTTTTTCCAGTATTTAGGCTTTCATCACTGGTTCTTCCTATCAGCCTTAGAGCAGTGGGAATGTAGAGACAGTAGTGACGGTACTGAGAGACTTCTGAAAAAAATTCACTAGCCCCATTGCTATGTTCCTTGCATACTGGTCAGAAAACCTCCCAGTGTAGAAAAGAAAGCTGTATCTCTCTGTAAAACCAGGGAGTTCAAACACAAATGATCTGAATTGAAGGTGTGTAAGAAATGGGCAAGAATTTCTCAGAACAGCACAGAATCATTGGGCTGGCACCAGAGAACAGACTGAAGCAGGAGGACCCAAGCATTCGGAAACATTCAGAATTTGGCTCAAACTTCCATTTCCTGTCGAGTTGGATCTTTTAAAGTATTGCTCTGAAGGAATGAGATTTACCTGAAGTATCTCCTAGTGAGAAACAGAGAAGTTGAGACATTTGGAACAGCTCTTAGAAAATCTCCCCATTTATAACAGCACCACATAAAAATTTATCAGAGAGAGAAGCATGGACTGTTCTTATCACTGTTCTTATCTGTTGTGCTCAGAACTGGAGAACAAATGTTTGCAAGCCCATCTATCCCTTTAACAGTATCACTGAGCTATCAACATACTAAGCAGGACATGAGACAGTAAAAGAACAAATCAGCTGAAGTTACAGGACTACAGAGAAACCTGTAACAACACAGACTGGTAACCCTGCACCAAGGAGAAACTATTTGGTCAAAATGCTGGACCTCAATTAAATGCACAGCCTGTATTTAACACAAAGTAGTCTGATACTTGTTAGTAGCACAAGGATCTTCTCTACCATCATAAATTCTAATTAGTTGAATTTTTCCACTTGCTTCTAACTTATGACCTCATTTGTTCTTACACAGAAATTTGTAATATACCAATTTAGAGAGTCTCCTAGTCCCAAGCCTACACATAACATTATACTTAATGTGCAGTAACCACTATACGTATTTCAACCTTGAAATATCAGCATGTTAAGAAATTTCTTTTTCCTCTGATTTTAAAGCAAAATAACCTACTTTGTCTTCTCTAGCTTAACCCTCACCCTCCCAAATGTCTATGTTTTATATAAGACCACAGTAACCACTACCAGCTCCATGTGATGTAACACTGCTAAACCTCTTTCCCCCCAACCTCTTGCTGCTCACAGCTAATGGAAGACCTAGCCAATAAATCATTTTAAAGCACATCTATGCTAAAGAAATAGGATGTACTTTAGAAAATCCACAGCCAAGACCTGAGACCAGAGTCAGTATGTCTATGGAGGTTAGTGCTAAATGGATTTATTTACTTTTGTCCAGAATGTCTTGGAATGCCTTACTAGGTCTATGCAGACATGATAAATGGTATGCAAACCCAACCTGACTTGTATCTGATCCCTTTACATATCTTTGCCTTATGTTTCCTTCCATTTCTGGTTTTGAGATTAACACGAGCATGTGGTCTCTCTTACCCAACATAACCATACAAATCAGCTGTGACTCTGGGAAATGTAATGCGTTCTGCAGCTCCATTTACTTGTTCTGTTGTTGTTGTGCATGATACCTTTTTACTCATCTCTTTACCCTGACATGCCCTTTATTTTGATTTAAGCATGTGCTTATACTTGGAAGCTATTAAAATAAAATACTAAGGATAGAGTTAATCATTATTTTAACAAACAGTCTATCTCCTGACCTTTAAGTACCTCCTGTTTTGCAATATATGAATCAGTCTGACATAGCTCTGAAACTGAAGAAGCTTGGCAAAAATGTAGAATAATTGTGACACTTCAAACAGAAGCCCTATTACTAATAAAATAGTTTTAAAGGCTCAAGGTGTGCAAAATGTTTTTCAGTCACTAGTATTGTTTTTCTATATTTTGTATTTTTACATTGTAGTCCACATGACTTCCTCATTTTTCATTTATTTTGTGTTTTAAAATTGCAGTCCATGTGACTTCCTCATTTTTTTCTTCAATATGTCAAAATTTTTAATCACTTTCATCCTGAGAGAGTACTCAGAGTGCATGAAAATGCATAATGCCTACAGCCATACTGTCTCCAGCTGTGATCATGTCAGACCTTATAAGAGAAGTGGGTCTGTACTTGAGTGGCAGGGCTCTAAGAGCAGTACAAGTAAAAGTTACACTGCTAAAGCAAGGGGTGACTCTTCCCAGGGGGATGCACTGGGCTCTGTTGCTTTGTGCAAGTTGGATTTGGTCATTCAGTTCAGCAGACAGCATGGCCTCAAAAGACCAGCAGTCATACAAAGCTGAGCAAAGTCTGACCAAGGGGCAGGTCAAGTTCATACCTGAGTGCTCTATGGTACTGTAGTGAGGAAGCTGTGCTTCCATGGGATTGGAAACTAATGTTGCTGGACCGTTTGCAGCCACTAAAATCTCAGAATATGCTTATTATTGTTAACTTGCTACAAAAAGTTGGTATTTTGGTATTCATCAGAGATGCTGAATTCTAACCTGGACAACTCTTCTTGCTAAAGCCTATTGCTTTCAGATGACCTTGTTGCTATGCTTGAATACGTTAATTGCCAAACTTAATTTGCTTCTTTGTTTTGCCTGTGATTTGTTACAGAGTGACTTCTGTGCGTATTGCAGAGTTTGTATAAATCAAGGTTAAAACTGCAATGAATTTTGGAATACCTGTTGATAAACAATGCTGAAGAACACAAGACATTTATCATTGTTAATATTCACTGGCTGGGCTAATCCATATTCATAAATAATTCCTTAAGTATGGGAAGCATTAACATTTATAGTTTAGATTTGTAATTATCTCTACAGTTACAGACAAAAACAATGTCTCCTTTGCTCTAATACTGCTCTAACCCAAGGACAAAAGAGAGAAGGAGACAGGCAGCTGTCCCTGTGCTGTGCTTGGTTTGTAAACAGCTCAAGTGCTGCTCACCACAGATGCCACAGGAGACTGTGCACACACTGCTGCAGCAGACCCTGAGCTGGGGGTCCTGGCTGGGGCCTTTCAGGACAACCATATTTTGTTTATATCATGCCTAGAATAAAGTAGGTGCTAAGAAAGGATGATTTAATAAGGAATAGGGGTTTGGTCATTGCTTTTTTGTTTTGTTTTTAAACTTACATATCTATGATCCAGTGCTTTGCATTTGCAAAAAACTATTCCACACTCTAGATATTGTTTCCAATCTTCTTTTTCTGTTACAAAACACGATGTGAAATCTGGATAAGAAAGAAAGAGGAAAAAAGGTAAATTATTAACTGTCACAGAACAGAAACCTCTTTCTCGTGAGAAAGAATGCATTTGTTTATATAAACTAAGATAAAAGTAATAAAACTCTCATGAATCAAAGTAACCAATTGCTACGGGAAGCGTTCAATGAGTAACTAATCAAGATGAAATTCATTTTGTATATAAAAGCTAAATTTAATTAATAAAAGAGATCTTTATGACTTGACCCTTCTCGCCTTCCCGTGTTTCGACATCCGCGCGCTGCGACAATTAACAATTTAAATAATTTTTTGCACACTGACAGGTTTTAAATTGCTTCTCAGCATTGGTGCAACTTGACTGAGAGGCTGACACTGGCTTGTGGCTGCAAATATCTACAGAAATGCAATTTTAGCAATATAATCCCAGCCACAGTGTTAAAGCTAAGAATTTAGTATGCAAGCTTCCTTGCTGTCCCTGCCAGCTGAAGACTCTTGAGCAGCTAAAATCAGCTTCCGGTGACTATCAACTTCACAACAGCTTTTTGTCACAAAAACCAAGCAAAGTTAGCTTAACTTGACACAGAAGCAGGCCCAGAATATTTTGGTCCCATATTTTGTGACAGAAAATCATCAATATATCTTGAAAATGTAATAATGCTTCATGCAGCAAACCTGCTAATTATAGAAATTTCTTTGACACTTTAAATACTCAGTAGCATTAATTCATATTAGGGACAATAAACTCCAAACCCTTTCTTTAAATTATATGGCAGTTCTGAAATTAAAAAAAAAAACCAAAAAAAACCAAAAAAAAAAACAAAAGAAAAACCAAACAAACCACCAACTCCCCATCCAGACCCCAGATTAATTGAATAAATGCAAACTGTAGCTCCATTCTTATGCCAAGCTTCAGTCTGGAACATTTTACAGCCAAATGACAAATCCATGATAACAGGAATTTCAAACAAGAACTGTGATGACTGTAAAGGTCAGAATATGAATGGTTATTCTGTAACATCTACTGAACTCTTTTCTGAGCCAATAGTAATGTATCAAAAACAGTCTAGAATAAACATTTTAGATAAGAGCTGATAGACAGAAATTTGCATTTAGTATTTTAGAGATTCAAAGTCATTGGATCAAATTCATTTCTGGTGAAACACATTGCTCCCAATCACTCATGATAAAGCTATTCCATACAAAGTTGTGCTTGTGAGGGTTTCATCAAGATATTTCCTTACTTTAGTCATACTGTAAAACTTGCTGTGGCCATGATGACAAAGACTGATAGAGAGAACATCACAGCCTTTCTTTAAGTTTTGCTTTTTACAGTGCTGAGTGTTTTCTCTCCTTCTTCCTTCTAGAAAGGTAATGGAAAAATGGACTAAAAAAAAAAGTGTTGCAGGTTCTAGAACAGTTCTGAAAGTCATAGCAAACAACTGAACTGTGCAGGCATTCCATTTGTCACAAGAAGATTTTGGTATTTCGCTAATTAAAATACCCCAGATATCTTTCACTATAGACAGAAAAGAAAATAGAGCATGGCCTAAATGGAAAAGAATATAGGAACCAAAACAGATTAGCTAAGGAGGAAGGGTACAGAAATGACCAGAAGTCATATAGAAATAAACCTCAAATGAACATATAGCATTGAGACAATGAAACAGGCAGAACTGAGTTATTTCCAGCCCCAAATTCTGAGTGGATTGGACAAGAAATGACAGGCTATATCAGATTTCTTTGGATTCATCTAGGTTTCTTTGATAACTGATTTTCTTACTCAAAAAGCCCTAGACTAGCTGGAGTCCAAGAGAGCAACACGTGGGAGTTCATTAGCTGAGATGAAGAAGGTGAGGACTGAAAAACTAATTGTAAGAGAGCAAGGGAAATTGATAAAGGGAAGATAATGTAGGCTGTATCAGCAACAGAAGAAGACTCGGAGATTAGACAGAAACAATTAGAGTAATAGAAACAGAATGAAATTTGGTATCATAAACCATCAGGTCTTAATGGCCTAATTAGACCCCCCCTCCCCCAGCCCCCCCAAAATAAAAAAAACAGCAAATCCACAATTTGGGATATAAAATAGGAGTTCTTCAGTGGACATACAATCTGAATGTAAAAAAACAACAAGCTGCCACAGTGACACTGGTGAAAACAACAGAGACATCATCCACTTCATTAAAAGCAGGTAATGCTTGAGGGAAGAATACACAATATTAAATAGCTTTGACTACAGTATTGGCTATAATTTTGCTCAAATGAAGGGCACTGGTGAAGCCTGACTTATTTCTGCTAACAAATGAAAGCAGAGCATGGATAGAAGCCCATTAGTGTCTATAAATACATCACAGGGATAAATGCCAGGAAGGGGAAAGATCTCTTTGTGTGAAAATAGAAGATGCTGGCACAAGAATAAAGCAGCGTGAGCTTTCCCTGAATAAACTGGAAACTGGATGTCAACAGAAGGTTTTTAACCAAAGGAATGACTTTTTGTGAGTAACAACATCCCTACAGGCACAGCAGACCCACTGCCTTGCTGAGCTCCCAGGAAGCAGTGACAGGAGCCTGCGATGACTGGGAGCGTAACTTCCTCACCTCCAGGATCCTCTCCAGTTTTCTTATTACTTCAGTGCAGACCTGGTGAAGCCCTTGGAGTTGACATAATAAGGCAAGACATAAAAAGAACCTGCAGACAGAAGCTGCATGTGTGGTCTCAGAGATTTACTCTTCTCACTGCACAAGTATTAGCATTAATCTACCTGGCACACGAGAACAGTTTTGTAAGACAAATAGGAAATGTATTTGCAAGATCTCTGACTCCCTCAGACTTCTGAAATACAGTGTCACATGATACAGTATTGCTACCCAAATTCTTTCTAATACTCCTATCTGAATTCTAATAACAGGAACTAAAGCTGGGGCACATCAGGGAAGCTCGCTGACATTGACACAAGGCAGAAAGTTGAGAAATACTTTACAGGTCTAACAATAAAACCAAGCAGACATAAGCCAGTGGACTTTTTCAACAGACTTCTTTGCTTTCACTACTATTTGTATTTTGAGTGGGTTTTTTGTTTTGTTTTTAAGAAAAATAACAACCAGGAACTCCTGTAAATTAATGGGAATTTGATAAATGGGAGAAGGAATATTCCAAGTGCCACTAAAGGACACACAGCAGTCAGACACTCCCATACACCTTGCATTTCTGCTTTTGGTTCAGTTGCCATCCAGACACTCAACAATTTCATCTGGCTTTGGTTGGAAAAGAAGGTAAGTGGATCTTAATTTTTCAGACACAGATGAATGATACAGTGCAGCTGGCTCTGTCTGGGGAGCAGCTCCTTCCAGTCTGCCTTCCTAACCAAAGGAGAGACTTGTTTAACTCTCCAGTACCCTGCAAGGGCCTTCCATCCCCATGGCAACAGCCCTCCCACCCTGCTGCCCCCTGTCCCCACCTCTGTCCTCTCCCAGCTGACTCAACTGCCCCTTGGGTTTGACCCGTATCCCAGAAAATACCATCAGCACTGGAAATCTCACCCTGTCTCTCATCTTCACGAAACAAAAGGGACCCTAGTGGCTGTAATTTGAAGTTTAAGGAACTGTGATTTAAAAACAAAGCACAAAGCCCTGCAGTTTCTGTTAATAATTTGCATAATAATTAAAATTATATGATGCTCTTTACAGAAAAAGCTTCAATATAAACAATATATAGAGAAACAAAGTATTAATTTGATATGTGATAAGGGGAATTAGGTGTATCACATGTTTTCAGTTGAAATATGAAAATTAATTATTATTTTTCGTTATGCAAATATGCAGAATTGCACTTCTGCTAGACTACCTTTGTGAGGTTTCTGCAGCAAATGATCTTAAAAACTAAGATATGAAGACAATATTTAAAGCTACTTTTATTGTAAAAGAAACCTGGGGTTGTGTTACAAAGTCAACATGCTACAAAACTCACTTGAATTTTTCCCAGATAAGACACAGTTGCCCTTGGGAAAGGCACACGCTTGCCTGGCACCTCCCACCTGCACTGAGCTCCCACCGCTGCCAGGTGAGCTCCAGTCCCTCTCGAAGCCGTTCCCCCGAGCATCATTGAATTTACAAGTCCCTCCAACCAGCCACCTCACTCCCCCAGAGTCACTGCATGGCACCCTCCGTGGCTCTCCCTGCCTGGTAATCCTTTCTCAGGGCTGTCCTTTAAGAATTCCCTCATGGCAAACAGACTGCAGGCAGCATATCCTGGGCTTAATCCTCTGAATTAGTGTGAAAAACAGCCACCGATGCTCACCCACTCTGCATTTTGCCTGTTGTTCTTCAGGGCACAATGACAGGCAGCAATGCAGTGGGAAAAATAATTTTCTTATGCACTTCTCCTTCCCTTTTCTAGATGACCTTTATTTGTGGAGCAGAGCAAACTGCAGTGCAGATTGTCAGAAGAAAACCACACCAGGGCATTTTTTAAAGGGGACTTTTTTGTTTGGTTTGTTGTTCTCTTAATCAAAGAAACCTAATTCACATAGAAAGTGTCTGTTTGCTCTTTGTGTCTGGAAAAACATAAGAATTACAATGTTAACATTTCCAAATGGCAAAAAATGAATTTCAAGTAGCTGGCAATGACAATGCTTGATAAATACATGCTGGCTGAAATTCACTCCTCTTTCACACCCTCTATGCCTGAACCCCATATTAACCATATGCTTTTGCAGATTAAGTTTAGTTCTGTGTGTAGTTTATAATCTGCTTTGTTACAATGCAGCTATAATAACCTAAAATTCCTGAAAATGTAAGCTAAATGGAAAAATAAAGTTAACTGTGAGATTTGCAAAATCATGCTAGAGACAGAGCATTTGTCCTGTATAACAAAACCCTGCCAAAACTTCAAGTAAGTATTTAGTAGTGACAGTATTTTGCTATGAATCATACTGTCTGTTGCTGTCTTCAATTGATAATTTTGTATTTATTGTACAAATTCTGTTTATATTATAGAAAGTTAAATCACACAGAAATGAAAGTACGATAATATTTCACATTCAATTTCAGCTTCAGCACGTGTCACGAATTCTGAACATATACCTTATTTAGAGAGTTGCCTCATGGAGTTGCTGGTTCTTTTTGACTTGGGTGACACTGGCCTGTTCTCACCAAGCAGCTGGACCAGATGATGGCCATATGTCTCTCCTATTTGCATCAACTTGTCAACAGCAACACTAACTTGCTGAATTTAGTTAGAGCCCTTTGCATGACACTGCATGGGTTATAATTGTAACACACAAATCACTGGGCCTCTAAATCGCTCAATTCATTAAAGAAAACCATTTCCACGTGGTTTGTAAAAATCCTTATATCTGAACATAATGCACAAATTTACATGCAGCAAATAAATCTACCACCACAAGCAGGATTGTAACTGCTCGTTTTCATCCTATGCCCGCTCCCACTGGCATTCCTCCAGGCTTTTGGAAGAGTTCAGCTGGGTGCTGGCAGAGCCTGCCCAGAGCCTACTGTCAGCATGGGACTCTGTTCTGCTGTGGGCTGGACATTCACAGAATAAAAGAACCCAGAGACCTTTCCATCTCAACCCAGAAACAGGCAGCCCACATGGAACAGACAAATCGCATCTGTAGAGTTCACCCCACTGACAACCTCCACCACTCCCTTTTAAACTAATTTGCTTGATCCAATTCTCCATGACTCAGTCCCTGCTCACACAATGAGAGCATCTTTCTGGCCCGATGCTTTTGAAAGCAGAAGGAGAAGAGTAAACTTCTTATCCCTCCTCCCCTTCCCCAAAGCATACCTGTGAGTTTTCAGATGGAATGTTCTTTTGAAAAATGGAGGTTTGTCAAAATTGAAAAGTTCTGAGGAGCAGTGTAATTTTGTTGACTCTTCAAACCTCAATTTCTTGCCAGTTCAGCTTCTCACAGGCTGAGAAGTGCCAGGGCCTTAGAAGCTGTGGCTGCATCAGTCTCATCATAATCTGTTGAACTCTGAGCTTCTTCTTAGCCCACCAGACAAACAGTCAAAGCTGCAAGGTGCAAAGTGAAGCTGCACAATTGGTTTCAGACACTTCTATTCTACTCCCCCTAGATGAAAATGTCTGTTTCTAGGAAATTAAGTTTCACTTTGATGGAGAAATATTTCTGGTTTTCTCTTTGTACATGGAAATCTCAACACTTCAAGATCTTGCATCATATAAGCAAGCATGTAAAGTCATGAAAATGTGATCTTGTGTCTATCTACTCTGCAAGGAGAAGGCAATAGGAGACCATTTGTCTGAGAAGTCTCTAAGTACAGTCTGTACTCTTCAAACACCCTTCCCTTCTGCCAGGATAGAAAATCTCAAAGCATCTATGAGGTCTGGGGTGTATATTTGCCCTACATTTAAACAGACTGCTGCTGGCATATTAGTCTTTCAATAGAATATTTTTCCACTCAAGCTTTTTTCTCAAATCTGCAGTATTACTTTTTCTACATACAAAATCTTTTCTACATAAAATAGCAGATAATTCACCTAGGATGGCATTCTCAATATCCCAGCATTCTTGACATCATCAAGACAGATTTGTAAAGCCAATACAGCTTGACTTTGTTCTGAATTCACTTCCAAATGCAACTGCACCACACACATAGCAGCCTTAGTCTGTGTTTGTGAAGGCCACAGGAAACATCCCATCACACAATAACATTCATAGGCAAAACCTGGCTAAGTCCATTTCGTTCTCTGCGTACCAGAAGTTGGACAAGCTAATTTGCACAGCTAGTTTACCTGCACATTCTAAAAGGGACCTGGGCTGAGGGAAGACTCCCTGCCAAATTCCTATTTGCCTCCCTGCCAGCATAGCTATTATTTCTCACATTATTTCTGTTACAATAACATCTAAGAGCTCAGCCCTCGATGGGGACCCCACTGTTACCCAGTATACAAACACACAGCAAAGACCAGTGCCCTTGTTGCAATGGAGCCTGGCTACTGAGCTTGAAGCAAATAGATAGAGAAACACAGATTTTCACTCTGATATTGATGGTAGCTCTCTGCTAACAAACACAGAATCCTGGGAAATTGAGGTCAGATCCTCTAGCTGTTTTTACTAATAAAAGGAGCAAATCAACACTGTGCTAAGGTCAAAGACAGAATGCAGGCAAGGAAAAAGAAGTAAGATGGTTTTCCTGCTTATGAACTGAAAGGGATTTCTGAGCACTTGCTCAAGTACCAGGCTAGTGCTGAATACTTGCAGGAAACAAATAATGTGACCTGGCAGCTTTGTTCACAAATCACTGTGCACTGCAGTCAGTCAGCTGTCAAATGCAATGCCATGCCCATCCTAGTGGGAGCTTCATATCCACCTCTTGAGTAGAAAGCTTACTATTGGCAATATTATAAAGCAAGACACCTAGAAGGCCTTTTGATATGATTAGAAAGGAGATGCAGATAGAACTGAGCGTGAAAGAATGACCAACCCCCACACTATTTATTTAGTATTGTTGCTTAAAAAAATTCCTTGGACATGCTGTCAAAGGTGATCCAGGAGAAGACTGTCTTGAGCACTCCTGAAATTGGCTAAGTGACAAGATCAACTGACAGCAAGGAAAAAGCTTGCAAATGACTGGAAGTATTTAGGAATAGAATAAATGAACTGTTTTCAGGACTGTTTTAAACAGTAATATTTCTATCTAAACTGGTACAAATACCGCTACTATACAGAGTCCTTCACTGAGAGATCTGTTTTTATTTAAATAGGATTGTTAAGTGTATTTAATGTTCCATTGCTGCTTGTTACCCAAGGCCTTTGCTGCAACCACAGAGACAGTCAATATTTCTACCTGATTACAGCATATGAGAGTTGCCTGTAAGAAACAATTCTTTGGCAACAAACTCTGTTAAAATGGAGTGTTGAATCTGCACCAAACATCTGAGTTTAGTAAGAAAACCTGAACCATAAGGCCACATACAGTACAGGGAAATATTGGGCACATTGTGTCTACAAGTTGCTTTAATCTAGCAAGTACAGAATATGTTTTAAACCATTAAGGGAAATCAGCATGTTCTTAAGTTAGAGGAACAAGTGTCATCAGGATGGAGCAGAGCACTGAAACAGAAATGACAAGAAATTGGAATGTAAATTGGTACTTTGTTGCTCAGCCTGCAATTCAGCGGGCAATACCAGTCAATATCACAGCCCATGGCATTTGGTCTTTATTTTGTCAGTTTGGATCTATCTCAGACCAGCAATGGCCGGGAACAGTTGCTTCTTTAATATCAGTCTGGACTTGTCTCTCTACTCAGCACCTAAATACTGATCCTGTGGAGACCCCTAACTGCTGAAGGGTTTTCTAAATAAACAGTCTTAGCAAAAACAGCCCACAAACCAGAAATGCTTCTACTTTCATCCTTAGAAAATAAGGTTTAATTGGAAGTTCCATAACTTTCTATTCTGACATTATTAATTTGAGGTATTCAACCTTAGAGATGCATTTTGAGCTATTAAAAAAATTAACATAGCTCCAAAATCATACTTTTAATGAAATAAATCTTCCTATTCTTCCCATGGGAAAAAAGGGCTATGATCAAATAAAAAACAAGTGCAAATTTTAAACTTGCAGAATATCCCAGAGATGTTCTGTCAGCTGCAAAAACACACACAGAAATTTCAGCCTATCTCAGGAAGGACAGGTTGTCTGTAATGTGGCATCATTGCCAGATGCACTTAATGTCTTGGATGCCAGACAGGTCTGAATAAGTATGAACTGAAAATGTTACAGTCTTTGGTTTTCCTTCATCTCCCTGCAGGTCAGAACTGAGATCTGCACTGTCACTTCACAGGCAGTTATCTGCTTTGTGACTGAAAAGAGGATTTTATTCTCTAAGATTATCAGTTGGGCACCTTTACAGGCAACAAAGAAAAAACAAAACCCAATCGTACAGCCTAATCTTCTTACCAAGGGCATTGATAAAATGGAACAAAAGCCTGACAGCTCTGCAGTGGTTAGTTTAGAAGCAGACATGGGTAACTTAGACTTATGGGAATTTGATGCAAATTCTGAACATCTTTCTACAGTCCAGCACTACCTGAAGCAGTGGGGCTGGAGAGGGGCAGCTGAAGCTGCTCTACTCCAGCCCTGCCGTTAGACCATGCAGTGCAGTCTTCACGGCCACACAGCACCTGAATTCCCAGCCCAGACACAGGCAAGCAGACTTGATGTGCATTTGTTTGGCAGTGGAGAGGGTTGATGTGTAGTCACAGTGACGCTCGTTTCTTGTGCTTGCTGAACCACACGAAGTTCATTGGGCTCTGACCAGCACAGCCAACGTGGCCATCCTGCAACTATCTTCCTCACCAACAGCACCCTTATGTAGTATTAATTTGTTTTCCTTTTAGTATTGAAGACTGAAAACAATACTAGAGGATGCCCTCTCTGTTCTGAAAGAACAACAAAATCTCATTCATAAATTTAAGGTTTGATCATCATTTTCTCAAATAGATGCAGAAGTTATTACAGCAATTTTGACACTTTCAAGTTTTATTCTAAAACTTTTCTTCTAAAGGTTCTAATTTTTCTTAATATTACTGCATATTTTCTTTCAAAAATATTCTGCCTTTGTTGCTGAGAGAGGAATACTAGCTGATAGTAAATGAAATTGTTGCCTCCAGACAAATTGGCATTCACCATTCAAGCAGAAAAATAAATTAAGTGCAACATTTAGGCACTCTGCATTAGGTTGTTAAAAAAAAAAATCAACAAAGGGAAAACAAATGTTATGTCAACTGTTTACTGTAAAAACCGAATAAAGAAGACTTTCTCCAGTACTTATACAGCCATGTAATTCATTACATGCATAACAGTATGAAGTTTTTAATAGTTTTGTTGGAACCAGCAAACAAATTTACATTTTTTGGATAGAAATATGTGGCCTTGGTAAATCCTAAAAACTACACCTGTTCCTTTAATATTTCAATGTGGTATTTAAAACAACAGTTAATAATATTATTACTGCTAAGAAATATTAAGCATAATTATGATGTTTTGCTAGCCTGGAGGACTATATTACTCCTTTACCTTGCCTTTGAAGAAGGTCCTTCTTCCTGAAGAATTCAAGAGTGCTTACACATTTTAAGATGCAGAAAGCATCTAAGATCATTTCACGCACCAGGTGAGGCCATCTCTGAAGGAGAGTGTCAATTTTACTTTCCTCTAATATTGTAGGACAGGACAGGGAATGGAAAAATTTGAACATAATGAAGTTCACTATTAGGATAGCTGTCATTTGGCAAAAATCTTATCAGCACATACTATGGAGCACATGCTCCTTGTCACTTGTACTCTATCAACAACAGGTATCGCCATTGTTGGATATTTTGCAGCATAAAAAGGCTTTTTGGTAAGTTTCCACCATAAAAACAGTGTGAAATTTGTCAATATTCATGTAGTTTTGTGTCTATCAGTACTGATTTTCAATCACATCACCCTAGCAGAGGCATTAGTATTCTTTAGGATTCTCTCAGTCTCTACATTTGATTAATTTAACTTTGCGTCACTAGGAAATTTTTTCACCCTCTGCTCATCCACTTTCCCCCATTATCAATAAAAACCTCGTCGCTCCACACACAAAATTATAGCTCACCCCACAGCTGATTTCTGCCCTTCAAACTGACCAGCTATTCCTGGTCAGACTCAAGGACTTCCTTCATTACTTGACTCCTGCCCAGAGCTCTGGTCTGCAGGTGAACAGTCACCAATCTGATGGTCCAACTCAGCTGGGGCTGGTACCACTCAGACATGGACTAAATGTATTAATTTCTGATCCTCCTCCACATTCTTCCTAAATTCCATCCTTCACAGTCCTTCCCCTAATATGTATGACGTTCTCCTTTATGCTTCTCAACACACCCCTAAAGTCTTGTATGTGCTCCACATCTCTTTAGGGTCATATCTGTGTCTCCCCTAGCATATTAATTCACCACAACAATCTGGCTTAAGCAATAGCCACATATTCCAAGGTAGTTTGCCAAGCCCTGAAAGGGCAAAACCCTGTGTTATACACTGGTAATACACAGTTCCACCGACCACTGACAAGCATGAGTTAGTGTGTACAACTGTTTATGCATTTAGCAGAGCACAAACAATTCCTGTTACAGAGTATAGGATAAATTAGAAAAGAGTAGGGGCTTTAAATATGTTTCTTCTTGGTAGCAACATCAACAATTCAATCTCTGAAAGCTCAAGTTAATACTCTTTTCTGCCTAGGATTTAGGGTGGGACCCACCCTTGTTCCCATCAGGAAACAATTTTAAGAACAGAGAAGTGAGTATTTATACTTAAGTAGCTCCATGCATTCCTTCTACCTGTCATCAGCTCATGTACCAAGATGAAAATTAACAAAGAAGATGGTGATGAGGTGATCTACAGTAGAGGGGAACAAAGAATGAAGGGGGCAGTAGCTGAGCCTTTGTGTCTCCAAAAGAGAAAGCAGCCAGAATTACTGACTCAGGAGAGAAAAGAAAATCTCATCTTTCAAGACCACTTCTCTTTTCCAATCTGTTGTGTGGTCCTGAATTAATTAATTAAAAAAAAAAAAAAAAGAGAGAGAGAAACGGGCCAAAACTGGTCTTAAAAATATGGTAAAAACATCTCAAACTCTGTAAGAGTACGGATTTGATTTGTTCTTCCAACCTGATCTATTAAGCATTCAAGTTTCTTTAAAGGGAGCCAACAGGTGGAAAAGCTGCACCTACCAGAATGCAACATTAGCATGCATGGAATTTGGATGGATGCCACTTTTTGGCATGAAATGACTGGAAGAGACTTGCTGAAGTACTGAACCATGCGATGCAGACACTGTTGTGTTAAAAGGCTGTCCTGCCACTTGGACCAGTTTTCTTTTTTAACCTTATGTCACCATTCTTCTAGATCTTATACCTTTTGCTATAAGCCTACCCTAGGCAATTTCTCTACCACTTGGGTGATCCATGGAATACTGAAGACTTGCTCTCTGTGCATAGGTATATATTCATACTCTGCATAGAGGTTCAGGAGTCAAATGAACTAAGTTCAGTTGTTAACTCTTTCCTCTTGTAGTCTCAGGTAATTTGACACAGACTATACACAACTTCCCTGTATCAAGGGAGATAATATATTGAACCAGAGCAGGTAGAACAAGAGTTCAGCTCACACTCCAGCTGTACTGGAAATTTGCTATGCTTTTTTAAATGAGAAGGGTCCTATAATTTCCCTGCTTCAAGGTGATTATCCTGAAGTAATGTATGGTGAATGACAAATATTTGGTTGATGAATAATTTGAGTATTTTGCTTTGCATGTAAATCTGACCTTTATAGTGAACATTACTGCATTAAAAAGGTTCTGCATAATCAAAACACTGTACAGCCAACATCTGCTATTCAGAAGACCCGAGGGGTAGAAAAAAAAAATCACAGCAAATCATCTGACCTAAATACGTTTTGCTCTGTGATATGAAGTCTACTTTTACTGTCTGACTTGCCAAATACTTCATGCCTTAGTGTGACACTGTTTGTTAACAGAAGTATTCAATTTGTGTAACCTTTGTGTTTAATATTGTAGCTAATTGTTATTCTTTATAGTGTATACGTCATTTGTCACACAGTGAACTGTAGATGCTGAAGACAGATGGACCACCAGATGGACCCTGGGAAGGATTGGTTAAAATGTCAGTGATAAGCTAACAAAATGAAACACAGTAGACTGAAGAGACTATTCAGCTGAAAAGCCTGTCTACAGAAACAGGTTTTGTATTATTCATATTCATTAAAGTGCACTTCAGCCACGCTGTTTTGACATTTTTTGCTTTGTGACTTTTCAAAGCGGCCAAAGCTTTTTGTCCTTCCCCAAATACTTGTTTGATGATACAGACTGACGAAAGTGATCCTAGCTTTTAGAGGTGATCACTTTTGCCTACAAGGAACTTAACCACAGTTATAGTCAAACACACAAGTGCCCCAATTCAGAGCTTGAGCAAGCAGTCGATGCCTGCAGGAGTTGTATTGACCAGAAGGGAATGATGTTTGCTCCTGGTCAGTTACCATGACTTGGATTCCCTGATTCTGGCCATGCATATACTTTGCAATACTAATTACAATAAACTGTTTTGGGTCTACACATGAAAATGTCATTAAATAAATGGAAAACCCTTCAGTGGGATCAGGATATTAGACACAATGCACAAGCCTAGTAAATCAGCAGAAGGGAGCAAACTAAGATTGGTTAGGAATGACTCTAGGCAGAAGCAATGCTGCAAAACAGAAACACACAAAATACAGAGATTTATATATTTCTTCATTTCTTATGGTTCCTCATCGATTGTTTGAGGAAAGCAGCTTTTCCTGTGGAACACAGGAAAAAACAAAAAAAAAAACCTCTTGCAACCCTGGCTGTGATTCTTTACCATATGTCTGATCCATCTATGCCCTCATAAGTGATGTTTTTATGGTCCCAAGCAGGAATCAGCTGTCACCAGAGAAACATGAAAATCTCATTTTTACTGAGTTACTAGATATCTAACAGCTACCATGAATATTGCCATATAAGTGAACCAGGAAATGAAAACAAATTATGGGAAATCTGGGAATTGTAGTAATTCTCCATTTTGCTGTAATTCAAAGCAATCCCCTGGGTTAAACAAATATCCATTGAAGAAGAGTTTTCAACTTTTAATTTTTCTTACTTTCCATTTGGAAATTTTTGAAATTAGAATTGTTTTTACTGAAAGGGTTTTAAAACTGAAAAAAACCCAACAAGGTTCAGCCATGTTTGTCATTTGAGCTAACAAAGTTAAAGCCAATAAAATGAAAAGCCATTTCAAAGCAGGACAGTGAGGTAGGCTAAACTTATGGGTATCTTATCCAAGGATGTAATGTTACTTCTCATCTCTCGAGATCTCTGAGTATTTTTAAAAGGCATGCTGCAACTACAAAAATAATCATAAACTGGATAATGGGGAAAGATATGTTAAGCAGTCTTTTAAACAAGATAGTCAGAATAGCTGTAATATTCCTTTTTGTTAAAATGTACCATTAATCAATCTGACATTTTCTACAGCAAACAATACAGCATAGAATGAAGTCACATGCACACATGTTCATCATCAAAATGATGGAGTGGTGCAAAAATGCTAATAGAAGACTGTGCATAATCCAGCAACATAAAATATGTATCCCTCTACATCCAAATATATTGAAGCTCAAAAGAATGAAGGGCATTTCTTTTCACTTTAACCCAATTATGACTCTCAAAATACTAGCATTTTCATATTTCATGTGTTGCATTTACCCATTTGGTTTTTTTCTTTAAGTTGTCATCATATGTTCATGACATTGCACATATCTAGCTTAAATAATGTCAATTACCTTAGATGGCAGGAATTATTATTACCATCCAGTAACTAAAACAACTAGGTTAAATCCACTGACATCAGTAATGCAGCTGCATTATGCTCAAATATACATAAACAGATCCAGAGGCAAAGGCTCTGATTCCAAAGTTTGTCAAATCAGATTCTCAAACAAAACACAACAAAGGTATTTGCCATTGTTTTGAAGGTAGCCATGAGAGTTAACAGCACCAGCCTCAGTCCACTTGGTGGCCATCAGAATGCCATGGAGGTGTGGTTCCAATTTGTCAACATTCAGTTGAAAAGCCATCTTGGGCATTTCTCTGCTTCCACCTGCTCATTCTGACTCACAAACCCACATCAAACAAGCTACACAAACATTTTGGAAAACGCTCCTGGTTTTCCTTTGTTTTGATCATGTGACCTACCTGAAAATCTCTAATAGGACAGGCAAAATGTCAGTAAACTGGGACATAGGGCAAGAACTTCTTTTATAACCTTACAGCATTATCGCTTCAGAGGACATCTCAGAATACAGAAGTTTTGTTATGGTGACACAAAAGCAGGACGTTATGGTTTTCCACATGGAAAAAGGGAGTATTAAGATGTCTGAGGAGATATTCTGTAATCATATCTCAATTTCATCTGTTCATTCTTACCAAAGTGGCTTCAATGAAATCCTTATCACCTCAAAAGAATTTCTACAGGATGTGCTAATTGTTAGTATTCAAAATTATCTAAGTAGACTCCCCTATTTCATTTGCCATAGCTGGGATTAATTCAGATCTGTGGGATTATGCAACAGGATAGACTCTATTTTTCACTGAATGTAGCTTGAAGTTACTGGCTTTTCCACAACAAAATTTTCTGGCATCTCATATAATTAAATGGAAAATGTGAGACATTTCAAATCATTAAATCAGTTTTATTAGGGGAACTAATAGGATTTGAATATGACTCATGAACTACAGTTTGAAGTTTTTGATTGTTGTCTTAAGCGTCAGATATGTTTGAGTCAGAAAAGGAATTAACACTATAAAAGTCCTCTAATAACAGCTTTTTCTGAAGAAATATCCTGGGAAAGTTTGGTATGCTGTGAAGATTACATTATTATCTCTTAAAATACACAATGGAAGCACTTGAAAAAAAATCACAAAAAGATTTATAACGAAAACATAGTTAATGTAACTTTATAGCAATAAACAGTAATAGTACAGATTGATTCTGCAGATTTATAACGATAATAACCTCACTTGTTTGTCACGTGTTAAAAAATACTTCACAGTGACAAACCCCCAGTACCTCTCTGTGTGTAGACATACATGGGCATGTGAAAAGCAGCTGAATAAATGTGTGTATGCACATTCATGCACTAATAACAAAATCATTCACCATGGACCCAATTTACTGTGCTGGCAATGGCAGCGGGCAGCAGCTATGCACAGCCACTGACAGCATGGCATGACACGAGAGTATATAATACCATACATGACAGAAGCTATTTCCTAGCCTTAGGAAGCCAGGAAAAGTTTTAGAGATGCATAAGCCATGTATACCCTGGTGGTGTATGCAACAGCTCTTCAAAGGAGATTCCACAGGAGCTGCAGTTGCTGAAAATATAAACTCTTCTGGTAAGTTTGTCACATTTCATTAGTAAAGATATTTATAGATTCAGCTTTTCAGACAAGAAGAATTTACTATATTTGAAGATACTGAGATCAAAAAATTTAAGTAAGCAACACTTCAACAGTCCTCATTGTTTTCAATAGCCTAACAGGAACAATTACACTAATTTTTTTCAAATCCTTAAAGGTCCATCATAACAAATCTATATACATAAAAGATACATAAAATCAAGTATATCCTGGAGAAAGTTAATACCCATTTCTGTCAGCAAAGATACCATACCCTGCAAGCCACAACTACCTTGGGTCTTGGCTTGCATAGCATTGACAAGAACACTGTTTTGGTGCTTTAAAGCACAGGCACAATTTAAAAATTGCTTTCATCCAAAAAAGAGGAGAGTTAAAAAGTCATTCTGGTTGCAGGTGCAGCCCCTCAGGTCACTAAAGAGCGCAGTAAAGGCATTCCTCTTAAAGAAAATCACTGCACAAGTTTTCCTTCCTAATGCCTAGAAAATGCTGCGATTTCTGCCACTCCTAGGAAACAGCAAATCAAAACCCAGTTGAAAATGAAAATTTGTAGCCTCAGTTTAAAACTTCAAGGTTGTGCAGATTGAGAGCTTTCATTTGCTTATTCAGTTTTGCACCCAGGTTCAGTTTAAGCAACAATAAATCCCCCAAACCTTCAAGGTTTAGGATTTTAAAAGCCTAAACTACTTCTGGCCCTTAAAAAACTGACTAAGCACCAAAATTAGTTACAAAAAATCTCCCTCACTGCAATTTGATTCTTTCCCTAATTTGTGAGTCACCACTGGAGTCTAAGTTCACCCACAATCACTTGTAGGGTGGGTCCATTGTTGTGCTCCCCAAAAACAGCAAGAAAGAACAAAGTAAGACACAGTGCGTTCTGCTGCACACCAGGGACATGTGTAACTCTAAATTATGCCATGAAATCAGGGTCAGGAAAGATGAGGATCCTTGACTTTACAGCTACACACAACAACCTGGTCACAAGGTTAGCAATAGCAGCGAGTAGTGGACTCTGCTTTGGTCTCCAACTCATGATGTAAACATCTCAGCTAACTATTTTCCATTAGTAAAGAAGGCAAAATGATAAGTTTTCCACTGTTTATGAAGTAGCAAAGATAATACAGAGAGACTGAAATCCCTGAAACCTCAAAATCAGGAAGAGTCAGGGTGATAGAGGAGAAAAAATTAAATGGCTGCTGAAGTCAGCCAACTTTGAGCAGTTGCCAGACTTAGTCCCACAAATATGCTGGGAAATGAACATATCCACTACTGTCAGTGGTACAATTCCACTGATGTTTGATAACATCTCTAAAAATTTATAGAATTGTAGGCCGTGTGCCTAAAAATAGCATCTATGGCATTGCTATCTTTTGCATTAGCTGTTAAGATTAAATAGATTACAATTCCACAGAGAGCTCTACATTTGCAATTAGCTTAATTCTTGGAATGGAAATTTAGTAAAGCTTTCACAAAGCCCAATAGAAAGAAGATGATGAAGTTAGTGTATCATAGTACAGCTGCTGCCTGGGTTGGGAAATAAAAAACTGGATAGTAAGATGAGACACTGGCTTTCCCTTTAAAAATATCAATCATTCTTAATTTTTATTATTTATTACACATAAATAGTAGTGCATGCAGAATGTAGCCATGGTAAGGTCCACTGTATGAGGTACTGCACAAAAATGTAGAGGAAAAAGGGACTCTGTCTCAAAGAGCCTCCTGTGTAAGTGCACATCCAGGTGGTGATTTCAGATGGAAGTTACTGACCACACGTCACACTGCACACTGGCCATTGTACCAAGCCCAACCTAGTGAACTGTGTTGAAAGTTAAAAAGAAAAAAGCCTTCTTAATGCAAGCTTGTGTCTTCTAGACAGAGAATTGACAAATCTTGCTTACCCTGAATAGCCAAGGCAGGAAAAGAATGGAAAAAATTGGAAGTGCCAAGCTGAGTTACTCAAATTCATTCAGCAAGGGAGCAGCAGTCACAAACAGAGTCAGTCTTTGTCTTCCCACCATGCCAAGCTGCCACTGCTGTATAGTGAGATTGAAGCAACATTAAGGAGAAGCACTTCACAGTAGTTTAACACTCCTGGCTCCTAGACATGAGGCCAGGCTGTCTCACACCGCAGAGAGGGCATTCTTGTCCTCTGAGTACCCTATTTGGAAACTAACGGGGCACCACCACCAGCACTGCCTACGCACACAGGATTTCTGCAGCAGAAAATACAGGTGTACAGAAGAACCACCCTTTGCTCTGCTCCCATCACAAAGCTGAGACACAGCCTAGGTGCCCTCAGGGACTGCATGAGGTGCAAGCACTGAAATACCTTTTTCCCTTTCTATAGGCCCTGCACCCACTTATGGGAATGCTCTATCTCCACACACAACATACAGGCAAATACAGGAACCTTCTTAAACACAGACTGAAAAATTTTCTCTCATATCCAGGTTCCCAGGATTCTTTAAACACATGCTTATGGATTATAAGACCGAAGGTTCTTCAAATTCAACATCCTACCTCCAGGAGCTGCCAGGTGTAGATTTCAAACACAGCAGAAGAACCCAGTACAATCAAAGTGTGGTCTTTTCCTTTTCAGGGAGGTTTAGCAATCCACTGGAAAGGAGATTTCTGCTCTGCACCGTGATGACTGAAGGCTACCAACGCTAATTTATTTTTTTCTTTTAAACTCATTATATCTTGTCTCTACTATGGTGACAAGCTCCAAGATTTAATTACCTGGTGTGCATAAGAAGCACTTTCTTTTGGCAGTTAAATCTGATACCAAGTCGTATCATTGTTCATTACTTTGTCTTCAATTTTGTGAGAAATAGTAAATAATCACCCTCTCCTATTCACCTTTTATTCTCCTATTCACTATCTCTGAACAAAATACCAGATCATTCACTCAGATATCCATTACTTTAAAGTTCAACCATCATTATAACTCAGAGAGAAAGCAGGGGTTTTTTAAACTTTTCTTATGCCAGAAACATTCACAAGGATTTTTAATATCCTTTGTGAGATTGTCTCTGCATATATTTGTAATTCACATGTTTTGACTTTTAATAAAATTGGCTAAACCATTCCATCTGCATAACACAGATACAACCTAGTTTCAGCTCTCATTCATTATTAACAGATAGAACTCAGTTATTTATGAGAAGTTTCTTATTCACTTCTGCACATGCTTCAGCTTTTTTATGAAAAAATCACACCAATGCAAAACCCCCTATTTCAGAAACAACAATTTTAGATTTGTGTTCAAGAACTTCAACGCTCTTTAAAAAGCTATTTTTGATAACTGAAAATATATAAAGATGTTTCTGGTCTCAGTTTTGTTTTTCTTTTGCATTAATCTATACTCCAAGGTTAGGAAAAGATTCCTAAAATTAGACTTCTGTTTGCATCATACCCCGCTCAGTTATAACTATTGCCATTTCAACAATATCTAAGTGTTGGCAAATCATCTGTCTTACACACTGTGTAATTCATTAATGGACAGAACAAGCTGCTATCTGCCATAGAGGAATTTTTTCCCACTTTTTTTCTTAAGTGAGTACCAGATTGCAGCTCTTGTAAAGCAGTAGAAATCTCTTGATATCACTAAAGCTGTGCCCTTATATAACCTGGGACATTTTGGTTTTACGGGGTCTTTTAAGATGCTCAATAGGTGACACTGTAATAAATACAGCTGATTTTAGGTCTTCTCCAGCATGTTCACTGAGGAACCACAAAAAATACATGGTTTGGTAATTCTGCTCATGCTACAAAGGAGAAGTCTGCAGTCTCCATAAACATTGGGAGTTTCTGTTTCCAGCTTCTCAGTCCATGTCCACTCCACAGCTGTCTTCCTGGACTTTGTTCCTGAAAACTGGCTGACACGGTCACTCCCAGAACATCAGAATGTAAAACTGCCTCAGTTCCTCTAGGTAAAAGTCCTGGCTTCAGAAATAGCCAAAAGTGAACACAATACAAATCACAAATATCTATATCTATATCTAATCTATATCTATACCTATATCTATATGGAATTTTTACCAGAAATGTTCTCCCAGCTTTCAACTCATTTGGAGACTCAGCAGTCACTCAGCTCAGACACAGCCTTTAACTATTTGGTCAATGCAGCTTTTCAGCCTGCACACATTTATACCAGCATAACGAAGGGGTTTTACTGATAGAGAGAAGAGAAGAGAATGGTATTCATACCCCATTGTGAATGTCACTTTAACTGGTCATGAGAGAACCTATAAAAACACCTAAGGCTTTTTATTTGGATGAGTTGCACAAAATGAAAAGAAAGCATTGATTTATTACAGTGCACTGATGGTTTCAGCATCAGAGCCATCAAGTATAAGAAAAAAATCTGCTGGTCCTGTGAAAACCTAAGCAATTCAGCCATCACCTTCATTAAGCTCCAAACCCTGAACAAGCCTTACAAATCCAGCTTGATGAGCAGATCTAATGGTCAATGGTCTGACAAAGCACTTTTTTCCCATGAGAAAAAGCTGATGACTTGAAATGAAAGCATTTCATGGAGGTATTGATTTTAATAAAATTTTTAGCGGAAATAGGTCCTTAGCCCTGATAGGATATTAAATCCAGGACCACCAATACATCCAGCCACTAGAGCATCACGCAGTTTCTAATTAACCCACATTGCTCTGGCTGAGTCTGACTGGAAAACTAGACCTGTTTTGCATATCCCAATAATTATCCACTCATCCTACTAACTACTCCTGCATGGCTTATTCTCTCTTCTGGCAGCACTCTACTACTTTACACAAATAAATAACAATCCAGAGAAAGAACAGCTCCAGATGCAGCTCAAGATGGGACACTGAGATTTAGCTCGATACTCAGTGAAGGCTCATTTTTATCCACCAGGAAATGCAACACGACATCCACTGGATAGCTGAAACATAGCTGGGATCTCAGCCCTTCATCTTGGATTTTGGCAACCCAGGGTCAAAACGTCAGTGCAACCAGGCCAAACAAGGGTTTGGAGTGAAGTCTCTGTGATTGACCTGTCCCTCAGGGCTGTCTCCACCAAAACTGAGGCAGGATGTGGATAAAAAAGGAACTGGTATCACAAAACAGTTAGTGAGATAGGAAGTTTGTGAAGAAGGGAAGAAAGAATATTCTCCTAGGGGGAACGCTGTGTTCCTCGGGGGCACTAGAATTTGAACTCAAATCTTCACAGATTGATTTGATTTCAACTTTCTGTCCAGACACTTGTTTCATAGAATCTGTAACAAACTGTCCCCTGCAGGGCTCACACAGGTCATGTCCTGACTGCTTTCTTCTGTGGCTTATTCTGAATATTTGCAGGTTCTGGTTCAGTGAGATTCCAGGGGAGTTCCTTGAGAATCCCCAAGCTCTTTGAACACACACTTCAACAAAAGCGAAGGCACTCAGTATCTCTCAGAAACAGGCTCTTAAACATTAAGGGCTGCAATCATTTCAAAGCATCAGGGAGTTACGCACTTAGTTCACCTGCATATTGATGCAGAACATAGACATTAAGTATAAGGCAGCTAAAGGCAATTATTCTGATCATTAAAAAAATCTAATCAGAATAACTTTGAATTTTGTAGAGACACAATCACAGAACTAGTCACCTTCCCATTTTCAAGGAGACTTCTATATTTTGAAGCACTAAATATTAACCATTCACTACTTTGTTCTATGCTTAAAGCACTCAGGTTTTGTTTAGAAAATAGTGGTGCAATTACACACACCAACAGAAAACATTGCAAAATGTTAAAATAGTATTGCAACATTTCTTTCTCTGTAGGGCTAAGAAACAAATTCTTAGAAAGAACAACCACTTTTTTTTCAACATAAGTAATATTAGAGAGGAAGAAAAAACTTGGCTTTAAAATTGATTTACCCAACTGCATCCTTCCTTTTGTACTGTGATCCAGCTTTGGGCTGCTTTAGTTGCTGCACACTGGGGAACAAAGCTACAGTGCAGAAGGTGATCTCGGAAATCATCTAGTGAATAACAAACCAGAGGTTAAAAACCTGTTCTACCCATCAGTGAACGTTAGACAGGACAAAGCTGCCCACTCTCTCCCAAGTGATATTGTGATGACCTCCCTGGGGTTAAGTAATCTGTACCAGATGAGGATCTGAGTAGTTATTGACTCAAGACAGGGCTCATAGTATACAACTCATATCACCTGTCTGTGGCAGGCTTGAGTGAGAGTGACATGCCCCAAACCTTATTTTCCCCTCTTTCACATATTAGCTTGGAGGGCAGGGGAAGGAAAGGCGAGACAAAGCAGTGCTCTTGTCCACTGAAACTCAGCTGAAAGCCTGGCTATCTCATGTGATGGTTATCTAATTGATTCAAATGTCACCTTCTTATACAGAGCTTTGTAGCTTTCCCAGACAGACTGTTGCAGTCTCGTCTCCTCTCTCATTTATATTTTTCAGAGGCTTTTCTTTTAGTGTATGAAAGGAATAAAATATTATACAAATTATCTCACTAAATTATTCTCTTTAAATGTCTGCCTTCCTTTTCATGTTTGTCTCTGACCTACTGTCGATCCCATTTACATGAAAAAATTACTGGAGCACTTCTCCTATATCAGCATTCATTAGCAGCTCCAAGTGCCTGGCACACAACAGGGGTTTTGCCTACTATGCAGTTTGAGGATGTTCTCGTCAGAAATAGGAGCAAATAATGAGCAAAGAACACAAATCTATACGGTTTCTGTCACCACTGCTGTTTATTTCAGCAAGCAGTAATGGGGAAATCTTTTCATATGCCAGCTTTTCTCCTGCAGTTTGTGTAGTCAAAGCAGTTTTAGGCCCATTTTCCTCCTTTTTTGCTGTTGTTTAGTGCCCTTCCCCCATCTTCTACTGCACATATCAAGGTGTTCTGAGCAGCAAACTTTAAACACACATGACTGTATATTTCTGCTTCAGGAAAGCCAGCTATGTGTGTTAAGTTTGACAGGACTCATTGTGAAATGACTGCTCCAAGGACCTGCTTGAAAGTGTTATCCATTGAAAACGAAAGGCAGTTGTACTCACTGTTCCTGGAAATCTGTGCAGAAGTCAGGTTGTCTGGCTGGAAGAATTATTAAATAAATTTCTCTACAAGCAGTGTATATAGCCATTGCCTTGTGACACTGCTGCAGGAACTTACAAAGACAGAAATCTTCCCTAATTGAAACATCTGAAATTTGAAAAATTTCCAAATAAAAATTTACTGAATTGAAATATTCTGTTTTCTCATTTCAATTCCTAAGCTTGCCTCCCTTTTTTGTCAGCTTTCACTTGAAGGCTCACTTCACTGTGATTTTATCCTCAGTATCTAGCAAAAGCCTCTAGGATAATTTTTTCATAGCTGTCATTATTATTTGACTATATTTTACATATCATATAGCCATATAGCTAAAAAATCTTAACCAAAAATAGAAGAGGTATTTCTAATGAAAAAAAAACTAGCACAGGAAAAACCAAACCAAAACAAAACAAAAGAAAATCCCTCATGTGGGGAAATAGAGAAGGCTGGGGAAAAAAAAGGAAATGTACTTCTGGGAAGGCTTGGAAGCAGATACACACACAGTCTGTTCAGCTGTCTCTGCTAGAGAGGCGACAAGGAGAAAACCGATACCTAGGGAAGGAGTTGTTTCACTTGTCACTTTAATTCGCTTTTTACTCTCCACAGCATGTCGGGAAGAAATGAAGATTCTTTCAGAAAAAAAGGCAAAGGGATTCTGTATAGCTGGGTCCTGGTTTCCACCCTTCTGACAGACTTGTGTTGATACCTTTCACTGTGAAGAGACAAATCCTGACACAAAAAGCTATGTCAGGGCTACCCCTGTGGCTTTTCACAGCAAGGTCAGAGCAGCAATTTAACTTACTGTTTAACAGTCAGTTCTTAATTGGAAAACTATCCACTGTGACACTCTGGAGTGAGCGAGTTAATCACCACGCTGGCGCAGTACAGCATAAAGCAGGTCCTGCTGAGAGGACAAGCTGCAAGCCTCAAACACAGAGCAAGCAAAGAAGTGGAAGGTGCACCCAGACATGGCAAGGGGAATTCTACAACACTGCAGCCATGCAGTTGGGACTGCCAGGTGTGTGGGACTTGCTGAAGCCTGTGGGAGCTGTGCATTTGTAAGGATTATGCATCAGCACGCCTCTAAAAGTTGCACCTTTTAGGGCTGTCCCATCAATGACCCAGCCAGTGTTTGACTCCCATTTGCCCAGTCTGGGCACAATCCATACTGGTGGGTTATCACTTCCTGACACCTTCAGGCCCTCTATTTTACAAGACTTCGCATTCATTGTGGAGCCAGCTCTCTCCTCTTTTCCTCTACTCCTCTCTTCTAATTTAGCTTTTTGCCCTAGAACACAAAAAGAATGCCACAGATGATATCCTCAAGAAATATTCCTAATCAAATTGTTCTCTTAATACCAACCAGCTTATTTTTTCATATTCCTTTACAACAATTTTCTTTACATTTTGTAGATTCATTCCAATACCCTGATTTCAAAGTGACCATCAGTTTTAAAAATGAGCCTCATTTACTGTGCTTTCTACACTGGTAAAGAAAGCTGACAGGTGCATTAGCAGCAAGCTTCCAAGTCTGTCTATGATTAAACACTCAGCTTCACATCAGAGGAGATGAAAGAATTTAAAGACTTAAATTCTTAATTTTTTTTTTTTTTTTACTCCTAATGAACTAACTTTAAATATTTAATGATTCTTATAAAGCTTTGGAGTATGTAATTTTTTTTAAATGGTAGGTTAAGGAAAAAAATTTGCAAAGTAATCCACTTCTATTCCTTTTACTAGCTGATTTCTTTGCTTTATCTGAAGTGACCACTTACCTACGAGAGGAAAAGTTTGGTTAAAGACTATTTAGATTCTAAAAATAATGTTAGATAAAAATAAATTAAAATCAGCGTTGCCAGGTATTCTTTTAAAAGTCCCTACTAATAAAAATAATGTAACTGTATATTGTTTATTTGTAATGAAGACAAATGGGAAATTAAAAAAAACCCAAAACTAAAGTTATTTGAAAATAAAATTTTTTCTCTTGTATATTCTTGACTTCCATAGTTACACCACTTTATATAAAAGACTACATAAATAATGTAGCTGTATAGGACTGGTCATCATGCACTGTAAGCTTAGACATTTTCTTTGATGCATTCTCATTTCTAAGGCATAAAGTGATGGACTGGAAAGTGATTTCTCCTTCCCCTTTGTTAAGGTATTGCACCTGAAACCAGCAAAGGCAGGATCTCATCTGAATCCTCTTAAAACCAGTGAAATGAGTCACCAATTTCAATAATTAAGACAGAGCCTTCCAGTGCAGTATCACATCCCTGCTAGAATGAGAACACTTTTTAAGACAGGTACAAATCCTGACACTGGTACATGTTCTGAGACCTCGGTGCTAGTATCAGACATGAATAATCCCTTGCTGAACAGGATTCCTACATAGGCCAAGTTATCAACTTGTATCATCTTAATGCTACTGAAAACAGCAGCAGGGAAGTCTATATATCACACACTCATTTTTATGCAAGAAAGTCTCATTTAAAAATAAAATTATATTATAAACTTGTATAGTGAAACTGATGCCCAAATTTCTCTCCGACTGAAACCTGAATATCACAGGATACCCCACTACCCACATGTCTTTCTGCTGCAAAATGCTTCACTGAACGTAGTGGTCCCTGTCTCCCAGTTTGAAAAGAAATTTGAGTAATGCAAACCATGATTTGATAAAATTGTATATTAAGATGGAATAAAAAAGAAATAAATGCTGTCAAAATTTTCAACACGCACTCCTCAGAACAGATGTGGGCACACATTAGGTTAGGAGGAGCCTGCTTTCTTTCAGTCTTTCCTTTTACAAATCAAACGAAACAGGAGCCCATGCACAGAACCTGCCTGGAACTTCTGGAGCTTACACCTGGTATGAAAACCCTGGACCTGGGATAGCAAGAGCCAGGTGTCAGCTAATGGAGAAAGCAGAAGGTAGAAAGAGGAATCAATGTTTGACCCTGAGCAAATCTGCTGTGAGGACAGGGTGTGACCCACCTCCCCTGCACATGGTGAACACAGCCAGCAGCACATGATCGATGATCCCTGCCCTGCACTGCAGCTGGCTCACTCCAGGCTGGACACCAGAGCCTTTCACATGGTGCAAGGTAGCCCGTGCCAAACGTGTTGTGCCACTAGAAAAACACGGCAGATGGGCCAGAGCATCTGCTTTGCAGCACAGCTTCATTTCAGTGCACTTGAGCTCTTTAGGCTTCCTCCTTGGGGTTGCAGGAAGATGTGAGTTGTGCTGGTTATTGTGCACCTTGAGAACCCAGCCCAGAATCTGCACAGAGTTTTCCCTTTACCTTCAGTCTTGACTCAAGTCCAGCTCAGACAGAAAGAAGAATTAGAGAAAAAAAACCCAAAAAAACAACAATAGGAAAGCACCAAGGCGTTGAAAGAAGCAGCACCACTCACAAGACACATAATTACATTACTCACATAATTACTTCTCTTTCATAGTTTTTCTTCTTTTCAATAAAATAAAGAGCATGCATTCAGCCAGAGTAATTAGATTTCATTTAATAAAATATTAGTGTTTAATTTTGAAGGGGGAAGAAAGAAACACCAGCTGTTCTTGCAAAGGTAAAATCAAACAGACAATAGCAGCTCAACATTTTTCAAAGCCCCACCCACCAAGGACTCCAGACCTTTAGGCCTCATCCCCACATACATGCAGGAGTTGTCACTGACTGCACTTAAGTTTTCATCTGTTGACAGACCTGGAATGAAGTTTTGCATCCCAAAAGCAAGCGACAAAAGCAAAACCAAAGAAACTGTCATCAGCCAATCTAATTATTTGGCTCTGATAATGCAACAGTCCAGTAGGAAAACAGCTTTAATTAGGCTGGCATAAACATTGTAACCAGAATTAAAAGGGAATTCAAACAAATTCCATGGGTGGGCTTAATCTTTACATAACAAATAGCAATTTCAATAGTACGGGTAACTTGTCAAAATACTATCACCTACATCAAAAATAAAGCAAGAAAAAGTAAAGTTATACTCCAGAAATGCACTCTTTTCCAGGGCCCAAGCCTGGAAAAGTCTCCAAGAACTGTTGATCAGTAGTGAAGTCATCCCAGGAGCTCTTGGAGTCAAGCAATAAGGAAGGGTCCAGAAAGACTCAAGAAAAAAGGCAGTAGGAATCAACTCCTGCAACAATTTCATGTTCACATCTAAAAACCTGTGGGAAAAAGAGTGGCAAATGTCCAGCCAGATAATTGGGCTGGTGGCCAACTTTGGCCCACGGGCTGTAGGTTAGACATTCTCACTCTAAACTACAGGGAAATACAATGTGAATTTTTGCTTGACTTTCCTGTTTTCAGACTCAAAGACTGGATTTTAACAATAACTTCAATATCTTGTAAGCTACAAAGCAGCCTCCTGAGAAACCAAACCTTTCTTTAGCATTCCTTGGTACTTCATCCTCAAATCTCTTGCTGTAGTGATTAGGTTGAAGGGTTTGCTCTGGCTCCTATCTTCTAAGGCTCTTTGATTCTTTGATTTCTTGTCCTGCTGCCCTTCCCCTCTCTCATTTCTCAAGGTCAGAGCTTACTCTGTAAGCAGTGCACAAACAAGTGACAACCTGAGAGCAAATAAAAAGCCAGAACTGAGTTCACAACTGCAAAGTACCGTGCTCTGAGATAAAGTCAGGCCCTGAGATGACAGACAGAAATAGGTCACAGTGGATGGAGGAGCTCCAAAAGGAGAGAGAGGACCTGTGAATGCAGCAGGGCATCTTGGTCTTGATTCTCTTAGCAGGTAACATCCCTATCCTCAGAGGAGTTACCCTGAACTTACAAAGAGTTGGATCCTTTAGGCACTGCCAAGTTCCAACAAGAAAAGATAGATGAGGTGCACAGGTACAACAGCGTTTTCTATGTACAGTATCCAAGCAACCCAGTGAGGAACAACAACTGTGCTGCTTTTAGTACACAAAGATTCCAAGGGCACCTTTCTTTTCTCCTGTTCTTCCCTATCAGAGGCACTGGACTCCCACTTGAAGCCTGAGCACACCTCCAAGGAAATGATGTAACCAATCTGATAGGAGAACACAAGATTCAATATCTGATAAGATAACACAAGTGTGAGGAGCACAAAGAAATACCTGAATTCACCTGATAAATAGATGACCAGCTGCAAAAGTAAACATCCACAAAAATACAAAGGTAAGCAACCCAAACTCACTACTTGTCTACAGAACAAAGTTATGTTCTATAAGAAAATTATTCCCCATTTGCCAGTATTACCAAGAAGGTGTTTTCTGAAAGGCAAATACACTGAGAAGAAGAATCCACCAACTGAGAACTTGGAGAATAACCAGTCTGAATCCTCCAAGACTGACTCCTTCCTTCCCACTATGGTGACTATCAGTGGAGGCACAGGACCAGCACTCCTGGGCTCGAGCTCCATTTTCAGACTAATTTGTTCTTCTCTTGAATTCACAAATTTCTATACGGATTATGGATATTTCATACTCATAAAAAGCATGAATATTTATAAGAAGTACAAAAATGAGGGTTGGTCGCATTTAAGATAGAAAACAACATCTCTCAGGTACTGACTTTTTAAAGATGCCTTTAAGTTCCTCATGTTAAATCAAAATTGTGCAGCTAAGCACTTGTCTAGGTTACCCACATCTTAAAATACACATTACTTTACTATTGCAGTAGTGTTTGTTATTTTCCTTAAATCATCCTCGGCTTTTAGTGTCAATTCTCATTCTGAACAGCAGCAAATGACTCAGTTGTCAAAGAAAATGGATATAGTCATCATTTCATTTACAACCAATTTATTTCTATAAAGTACATAAAAATGATTTTGAGCACATACATTTAGTATTCAAGCAGTGCAGCTATGAAAATAAAGGCAAATGTCATAATTTCTGAGTAATGAAAAAGAGAATCTCATTTTATAAGAACTATTGATAAACTGTGCCTGGGCTTTCTCATATTTGTAAAGGAATCAAGTAATCCTATCACTGAAGGGGTGGAGGCAAAGTCAGGTTGGATTTGCTACCCCTTATGTCTGATGTTCCATCCAAAGCAATCAATCCTTCATGATTAATAAAGACATTTCCTATCTTCCAAAAGAGCTAAACACAACTTCAAGTCCTGCTGTAGGTCTCGATGCACCAAGTCAGCTGGAAAAAAGTGTTTTAAATGTTGTAAGCACTTCACTCTGACTACTGAGTAGGTTTTAGTAGCTTATAATTCACCTATTTCCCCCTCCAATCCTTTAGTTTCCAAAGCATCAGCTTTTCAGAGCTTATCAGCAGTCGCAGAATCTAAACATAACTTGAAGATGATGCAAAATGCTTGCATGTTCTGGTCTGAAAGAACTTTCACATGTATGTCAGTTTTGCTAATCCAGCAAATTTAGTTCTTGGTTTCAGATCTTTCAGGATCACTGTTACACCATAGAATCTGACGTCCCAACTGTCACACTGAAGTGCACCTTCTTCAAATCCCCAAAACTATATTATTTTTCTTATGAGCTCAGCAGTTCACTGAAGTAAATCAGTAAGTAATTCCTCATTATCTATCCTGCCAAAAGGCAGAAGGTCTGGAAAACTTCCCAGCCATGAGAACAAAAGCATTTCCCTTGTAATAGGGTGGAACATTTGTCACCAAGGCTCCTCATTTCCTTTAACCAGGTTTCAAGTCTAAAGGTGTCAGTTTGACACCATATGCAGAGCTGCTAGGTACCTAGATTGGAAGTTAGCACTTTTATTCCCTACAGACACAAGAAGTACACATAAAGGTTAGAACAGATGGTGGGGAAGTCAGGAAACATATGTTTTTATCTGGACACCTCCACACTAAGAAATTAAAGAAACTGCCTCTATCTTCTCTTAAAGACACTCTTTGTTTTGCATGAGTTCCAGTTTGACAGAGGAGAGCTCATTGTGTTCCCATCCCTGCTTTTCACCAAATACATTGATTCCACCTCTCAGAACAAGCAGAGAGCCCTATCCCTCCCACTGCTGATTTCCATCACCCTCAGGAGATGGAACCAGGGAGGGAGCTCTGCAGTTATATGCAGTGCTGCATGAAACTCTCTGGCTGCTTTGCAAAATTGCAAACAGGACAAAACCAGAGCAGATGAATCAGATTTTGCCAGTTATTGCTTTGAGCTTTAACTGCTCAAACACCAATTTACAGAGAGGCCCAAAAGACACATAAGCCTTCTACTGGGACAGCGTAATGCAGATAATGAAGGGATATTTCCATTGTTGTCAAGCATAAATGTTTTGCCTTGAATGAGATGGAAAATTTAAAAGCCCCTATGTTTAAATTACAAATAATCACTCCAGAGTGATCAATTTTGGTCTGCTCTTCCTGTAAAACATCAGGATTTTGTTGAACTATCAGTCACTCAATCATGGTATGACTTTAACTCAGATATCACTGAACTTCACAGAAAGCACAGCAGAATTTCTCCATTTCTCTGTGGGTGGGCATATCTGCACTGATTCTGTTTTTTTAAATATACCAAAGCCCGTGATATGCTACCATTTATCTCACCTGTGGAAGGCAAAAAACATGGTAGTGTGATAAAGATCATAATCATCATAATACATTGGTGCTAAATCTACCCTGTCGCCATTTCCACCTCAGAAGACAGAAAGACAAAGTGTTATATCCTAGATGCAAAAGGATCAAACGGCAAAATGGCTTATTTTAGGTGAAAAAATGAGGAAGGATAAAAGTTTCCCTGAAGAACTACAGCATTTCTGCTGACACACCAAGAGAAAAATATTTGTCTCTGCATAAGGGGTCATAGAAGGCTGATTCCATTTCCACAGTGCTCTTCCCAACACAGTCAAATGTCTTGATATTATAAACAACTAATTCTTTCATGCACTCCTGAACTTGCAAATACCTTTAATCAACAGTCAGAGGCTTTCCTTTGTCACTGTTTAGTTATTTTATAAATACTTAATTTTTCCGTCCAATTTCATCCTAACACATCATTAATCATTGTTCCCGAAATTCTTCTTCATAAGGATGGATCACGAATGCTTGACAAGCAGGCACTGCTGTGCTTCAGAAACACTATAATGACAATACTCTGGTTAAATGGTTAAATCCCAGCCTTCTTAATGGCCATAATGGGATTTCAAAGGCAAAACTTGCTGGAAACACATCTGAACTCATCTTAATTCCCCAGGCAGACAATTGGGAGGGATGCAGGCAGTTTTCTGCTGCCCAAGCAGTCTGCAAAGGGTTATAGGCAACTAACTCCTGCTTCCTGGAGATGAGTGAGCCATCAAGCCAGTGACACTTTCCAAACTGTAGGTTTGGTGGTGAATTCCATCATTCTAGGGATGTTCAAATACACAAAAGTATGCAAAACTTACCTCCAAGGGCAGTTCAGCATTGTAACTGGTTGTGCAAAATTTGGAGCCTTCCAGTGGACCAGTTTGAGGTGAATAGGAGCCTCCATTCACCAGGAACATACCTGAAAGATGCTCTAAAGCCTAAACACAGCAAGGGTACAGTGAAATTCAAGGAAAAGTACATCAGAGTCCTTGCAGCATGAATACTTGCTATGCTGGGAATTGCTGTGATTATACTAAAACTGAGGGAGGCTTTCTTGTATTTTCTTGCCGTGACTTCTAAAAAACTCATGCTTGTTGGAGGTAAGCATGTCTCCAACAGTAATTATGACACGTCTGCACACTACAATCATGGGAAAAAGATTTAAACAGTTTGAAAGTCCCAAGATCTTTTCATTAAAACATATCTCTATCCTGAAATTTAAATATCTCTAAAAATCACTCAATGATTCAACAATCATTGCTCTCTTGGTTTTTTGCTGTCTGAAAGGAAGAAAGTGCAGCTTAAAAATTGCTTACAATTATGGATTACTTAACACTTGCTGGAGGAAAAAGATCTATTGATCACATTTTGCTGTTACTACAGCATAAGTAGATGTGACATTTCATTCACAGTTTTCTCCAAACAGACTTTGTGATTGAGGACTTCTGAATATAAGCTGGGTAAGAATCTTAACAAATACAAGAAAAAAAGGGAATACACATACATTAACCAGAATTAAGTTTCTTGGTAAAGGGTGTTCTGCCTTCATTCAAGAATATTTTCACTAGCTAAACCCCAAATGATTTCTTTGCAATATTTTGTGAGGATTTATTCCCCAGAAAAAGCAATGGCTTTCAATTTTTCATTGCTGCCTTTCAACAAACTGAAGATAAATTAAAAGTATTCCCTCTGATGCATTAAGGTAGAGTATGATTCTTTATGCTCCAGTTACCGAAAAGACCAGAGCAGTGGAAATAAATGAACTAAAAAATTCTATGAAATATACAGTTCCTTTAGCTCTGTAACCTGGGCAGCTTTTCCAAAATCACTAGCTTCAAAAGGTTCTAAATATCCAAGAAGAAGAGAAGATTCTCAGAGAAGACAGTGTTTTAATAGGCTCCAGCAGACCTATTGTGCCCAAGTCTTTTTGCAAGCTTAACTGTTTGCTTGACAGGTAAATTGTTAATGCCTGCTTTAAAAAAACCCCAAGCCTATTGCACAAAACCAAAGTAGACACCAAACCCAAAAGTCAAAAAATATGTAGAAGATATGACTTTTAAAAAAATAGCTGGTATTCACTATGGAAGAGATGCAATCTTTGACAAACACTGGTCATGTAAACAGGTATATTATAGCAAAAAGTGGGTAGTGGGGCACTTCCTCCTTCCCCATTTATTTCTGCCTTTCATGTCAGTGCCCACCTAAATGGTCCATTCCCATGCTTACTGCTTTGTCTTGAATCCACTGCTTAGAGAATATCTACGAGGAAAAATACAGATATGTAAATAACTCATTGTTCTTTTTTCAGCCTCTGAGACACTTCTAAATATATCTAGAAGTTGTACTTAAAGAGTACATAAGAGCTGAAAATCATTCAGCCGTAAAGGGAGGAGGGGAGAAAAGGGAAGGTAGAATTTACAGGGAACACAAACATAAATGTTAAGCAGGCAGAAAAACATCATGTTTGGATTTCCTGGGACAAAAATCTACTATTCCACTTGAAAACCTGCCTGTCAGTATAGAAGTGGGACAAGAATTTGGAGTATTTACTGATAACAAGACTGAACAAGGGCTGAGTGCAGACAGATTGTAAGTTAATACAGAGAATTCAGGAATATTCACACAAGCAAAGGAAGACATGATTTTGGGCTGCACAGGCAAAACCCAGTAACTACCATCAGGCAAGGACACAAACCCTACTTCATATGACCCAGATCTGACAAGACTGACAATGTCACATCACCACAGCCACCGCTTCCCCAACACAACAGTTAGACAGAGAAAGCTTTCCTAAAATTAACAGCAGAAATGAGTGAAGAGTTAATTTCCCTTTGAGTGGAACATGACACAAAAGAGGAACTAAAACTTGCCAAATAAACAAAGTGTATTAAGCAGCTAGAAAATGATCTCTACAGGCATAAGGCAGCTCAGCTCTGCTGAACTGAAAGGCTCAGTCTCTCAAAGAACTCAGCAAGCTTATGCTGTGCTAGGGGAAATGCTGACAGGCAACTGAAAGGCATGGGTATTTCCCTGTGTAGAAAATCACACCTTAATTCCAATGAAGAAAGATAAAGTGCAATAAATATAATAAACATATGCAGCTTGATCAAGTGAAGGCTAAAGAGGAACAAGACTGCCTAAATGAATTATTTAAAATAAACACCACCATGGAGAAAAAATTTAATTGAACAAAAATAGCATTAGTGGAATGAGAACATTTGAAATAACAGATAAAATTCAGAAAACACTAAAAATGTGGTTTCTTGGGAAGCAGCTAAAATACAGTCATTTCAGTCTTATTGGACTAGGCTGAAAAGAACTCTCAGTATCACACACTAGCAAAGTCATGCTCCTACTGGGCATTCAGGAGAGCTTTCCTACCTTTACCACTCCAAGTCTGTTGCTCTTTGCATTCATGAAATAATTAAAAATCTCCCAACCTCAAAATCCAGAACTCATGCATGAAGCACAAAGAAAAAGAATCACTTTTAAAATGGACTTCAATTCCTGTTACAGGAAAAAGAAATCTAATCATTTCTTATGCACCCAATCATGAAAAGAGCATTTTTAATGCATTGTCAGGTCATAACAACAAACAGATGCAGCTACTAATACTCACTACGTGAGAAAGAAGAAGAAAGTGTCTCAATTTCTTTTATGATGCATAAGGTATAAATTACAATTATGTATATTGAGAAAAAATATGATAAGTCCTCAGGAACTCAAATCAACACTGTGCTTACCCATAGAAGTAACTAGTAATCTGCAATGCACAAAGCAAGTTGGTGGTATCACAATGATGATTTTTTAGAAATCAAAAGGCATTTAGTTCTACTGGCTTCTCACAAGTAGATTGCACAAGTTTTTACAATGCAATAGCACTTTCACCCTTTTGCAGAACAGGAAACAGAGCTAGAGGCGTAAAATGAGTTCCTGAAAGTCTTTGACCAGGCCTGTAGTAAAACAAAGATGCACTATGCACAAGCAGTGCTCCTGCTGCAAGCCACAACAAAAAGGCCAAAGACAGGAAAGGGATGAAAATTATCGTTGTCAATTGCAAGAAAAGCACAGAGAGGGAAAGTATGATTAAGCTGTTACAGATTCGAGCAGGTCAGAACACACTGCTCTTTTCAAGCCATGCTGTTCAGAATCCTGTTGTGAAACAGAAAAAATTTCACATATGTCAGCCTTTTGGAGACTTGTTCTAGATCTTTAAGACCCTTTTCAGCCTGACTCATTATGAATTACACAGAGCTCAATCTTCTATGCACCTAAAAGTCAAAAGGGGTCTTGGCTAAGCAGACTTTTTGGAACCACACAACTGAAAACAGTGTTTATTAGTTTCTGGTTTTGTTTCATAGAAAAAGAAATGAACATTGAAAAAAAAATCTAAAGTACTGTAAAGAAAACACAATTTTTACTCTCAATCCCTTATAAGACTAAAATCTGCAGTCCTGCTTTATGCATTTCTGGGTTCCTTATTTCCCTTAGTGGCTTGAAAATACCACTGTTTGTAGCTATAAACCTGTGACGTTTTAAGTCTTAAATTCATTTTAAAAATAAAAAAAAATACTAAGAATGTTCTCACAAGAGGGGTAGCAATATGTCCCCACAAGTTGTAAAACCTGATCAGCCAATTTTTAAGCAGCATGGACAGACATGAGCCAAAATGTCTCATTAAATTGTTCTACTGCAGTTTCACACCTCTCTGAGATAAATTACTCAACCCCAAGACCCTTTCACAAAAGAGTCTTTTTTCAAGAACCTGCCCTATAGCAAGAGCACTGAATAGGATACAGAGGATGGGATTTTGCAGATTGCAGTGCTCATGGTAGTTTTGTCTTCTAGCAAAGGTAAAGTTACAGTTTAAGAGAATGAATTACAAGTCTAGTAATTTATCCTGTCTACATGGAGCATAAGTGTGTTCTTTTTCATTGTGTTTTCTCTCAGAGGCCTTCCTATATAAATAAATTACAACTGAAGACATTCCATGTAAGTGCTTTGCATTTATATACTTGTAAAAGAAAGTTACTGAATACACAAATATCCAGACTCTTCAGGTAATTTACTATGTGTCAAATGCTTTGACAAGCCTATTGCTCTGGTCATTAGAGGAATAGTAAGTTTACACCATTCATAACTCCAGTCAAAGAAACTACACTTTATCAACAGAAAGGAAGTGAAATTGTCCAAACTTGTCTTTAACCCTAAGACAGAGTCTTGACCATTGCATCTTAGGCTGCCCAAACCCCTTTGGATCAGCAGTAATTCCCGTTGTCTATAATAACGGTGGGGGGTTTGGGTTGTTGGGTTGGGGTTTTTTTGTTTGTTTGTTTGTGGGGTTTTTTGTTTGGTTTTTTTGTTTGTTTGTTTGTTTTTTGTTTTGGTTTTGGGGTTTTTTTGGTTTTTTTTGTTATCACCTTGAAAACACTGTTCTTGGGCTTCCTGATATGCTACATTTGTTATTTATACCTAATAATTTCTGCTACAGTTTCTTATTAATACATGCTCCAGAGCCATAACCCCCCTACACTTTGTACTTACACTAGTGTTCCGCATTTTCAGTTTCCCTGAGGAAGCACAACTGTGTAAAAACCTTGTTCCCTTTCATTCATGGCTACCAAACCTTTCAGCTGCATTTATTGAAGCTTCTGCATTTTTAAACACATTGAAATACTGACTCTGCAGTCCAGCCCACAGCTGCTTACAGGAAAACAGCGTTACCTCTGAAGCAGAAAACAAGGCTAATCTTCTCCATTTTAACCTCTGTGGAGAAGCCAGAGGCAAGTAAGGTTCTCAAAAAAAGGAGGTCAGAATCATCCATTATGCCACCAAAAAAAAGTATAAAAATACATAAAGGAGCAGTTATTGTAATACCGGGCAGAGGAAACCATGAAAACAATTGCATGGCCCTAACCCACATTCTTTTGTCAATGATTATCCTCAAATGGTCCCAAGAAATGAAGCAGAAAAAAACCCCTTAGCGGAATAACACTCATTAAGCAACTCAATTTTCAGCAGCTAGTGAGGGGCTGTCACAAGCAAATTGTTTTTTCCATTCACTCTTGGGACATTCGCCACCTGTTCATTCCCCCCTCCTCTGAGCCAGGGGAAGGCTCGGAGCCGCTCTGACTGGCGCTGGAGCCTGCAGCCAGGCAGCTCAGGCTGCGCTCCCACAGCGCGCGGGGTGCGGCCGTGTGGGCAGCCTGGCCAGGGCACCCCCCGGCAGCAGCACACGGCGCAGCAGAAGAGGCACACCACAGCCAGGCCTTGGGGCTGGGTACCCCACAACAATCCCAGCCACCCCACAAGAGCCCCACAGAGCTGGGCATGGCCAGCCAGTGCATTGCCGGCACCACGGGCCTTTCTGCCGCCTGAGTAAGGCCAATGGGCCCACACAAACACGCGCACTCCTCATGAACAGGCTGCAGCGATCCCAGTTTTTTAGAAAGTAAGAGGCACACCAACTCAGCTGCCTGTGAGCCTGAGTAAGTGCACACTCTGAAAAAAGGCTCCTACTACCAGGTGTCTTCTACCAATGGCTTTCCTTGTTTCCCAGGGCCTGCTCTGCACTGTTAAGCACCTGTACTTCCAGGTCTTGTGTTTCCACCCTGTTCCTCACCTGTTCTACAGAGACAGGGACACTGAACTGGGAGGATTGCTGTGCTTCCACATTTCTTTCAGGCTGCTTAGCTTAACACAAATCACAATGACTCCACAAACCTTGTCTCCCCAATTCCTCCACATGCTTTGTACTTCTTAGTGAGAGCTCACGCTGGATGTGACCCTGCTTGTGAGCAGACAACCCTTACAGGGCCACAAAGGACAGCAGCCACCCCATTATCTGTGCCCCACACTGCACCCAGCTAAAACATCTCCCAGCCCAAGCTCCAGGCGGGAACAGGGCCATCCAGGCTGAGACAGAGCTCAACACACAGGCACTTGTGTCCCTGTAGAAGGCAGCAGCTTCGTATCAGGCTGCTTCTCAGGCACGATCCACCTGGGAGGATCCCACACAGCAAACACCTGGCGCTGCATCCCTGGCACACGCCTGGGGCTGAGGGGACACAGCTAAGTGGGTGGTGCTCTCTGGCCAGTGTTTGTCGGCACTGGTGTGTTGTGCGTGTGCCTCACAATTTACTCTCCAATATTTGATGCATTTTACGTTTAGAAAAGTGATATGTTTATGGAAGGGGAGTGGGAGAGGCTTGTAATTAAAAAATCTCAGCTCCCAGAGCAAGGGAATAGCAGCAGTCCCAGGATGTATTTGTGAGTGTGAGAACAGTTGCTGCCTTACAAGGATGTGCCTTTGCTGGCCCAGATTCTAACCCACTTTGAACTGTGATTTTTGGTAGCTTTTAGGATCAAAGAGTCAGTTTAGACATTATCCTTTATTTTTTTTTTTATTGGAAGAGACTCCACCCTCTTTCATGAGAAGGCATTTTATGCAAGTACAACCTTTAGAGTGTCAACATTATAATCTTCTTTTTCATGTGCTGCTCTGCCTGCTACCTTTTCCCCAGAGCACCTTGCTATTCCCTCTGCCATTCAGTACATCCTGTGAGGAGCAAGCAGCAGGCCTGGAGTGGGCAGGAGGTAGAGGCTGACACGTGTAATGGAAACCAGGACACCTGGGCTGCCCAGAGCCAGAGCCTTACCTCTGAGGGACAGCAGTGGCTTACAGCAGGGGACCCTGGCATAAGGCATCAGGAGCTGTTGAGAACAAGCATCTCTGCTGGTTTTAACTGTGGGGTTTGCAATTTGTTAGTTTTCCTTGTAAGACCTCAGAGCACCTGGGCATTTTGGGCAACCTCACTGCATACTGCTCTTTCCCCACTGTCTTGAGAAACAGTGGGAAGTTTGTGATATTATCACCCTTTTAATTTGATCTTCAAGTGTCCATCTCTGTTTTTGCCTGCAAGGACATGAAACCTAATAAGTTTTAAAAAATTAAAAAACCCTCTAAAACTTGTGGGAGGGAGTAGGTTATGTCTAGCTTTTTTTCCCCCCTTATCTCTGATTCTGATGGGCAGACTATTGACTACAAAGGGAATTTCTTTCATCCTGTGAATGAAGCCAGATAATCAAGCTTTAAGGTGAGTTTGGACTAGAACTAGGGATTTAACATTCTTAGAAATAACATAATAAAAGACTACGGTGCCTACATCTCCTGGTTTGTGCTTCTAAGAGGTTGGGGATACACATTCCCTTACACAGACCTTTACATAAGGAAATTAATTCCAAACTCTTGTACTGCAACAACATCCCTGATGATGACTGGCCTGGGAAGGATCCAAGATAGCTGTTCCTATGCTCTAATTCAGCTAAGCACTTAAACAAACTGCTTCTAATCCTATATTTATCATACTGACCTCAGGCCTTCATGGAGATGCTTAGTGAAAAGATTGCTTCTTTTTCAGAAGTTGTGAACATCATGCTGTGTGTCCCTCGCCTCAGGTCTGTGAATTACTCATTGTAAACACCATTTTTACTGTCTGTTTTTTCTCCCTTTGGTGCCTTACCCTTCTTCTTTCCAGTGTTTCTCAAAGACTGTGCTGATATGTGTTATTTTATAAAAAATACAAAACAGTAGAGGTTGCTGGATGAAATATCAGGTAAACCTTGATGGAAAGGGAGCAGAAATCCAGACTGGAGTAAGACACCATGCTGTAGGTCATGCAGGTTTAATGAGGAAATTGTTCTTCCAATACAAAAAGTTAGAGCAGACATGTGCCATCTGGAGAGTGCCATGCTGGTGAGCATGCATTTGTGCGTTACATTTAAATGGGAGCAGGAGGGAAATGCCTCAATGAGCTATTTGGGGAGCAGCAGGGGGCCTGCCCACCCCACCTCTCTAGATGCAGAGCTCCCTCTGGAAGCTGACGCAGGAGCATCTTGGAGAACAGATTCTATGTGAATTCCTTTTTCTTGCCTTTTCTCTGACTTCACAATTTGGAAATTTCTGTTGCTGCTTTTCATGCTGTGTCACAGACAATGTCTGATGCTTCATGGCAAGGCCAAAGTCTCAGGGTTGGGAGGCTACATCAAAAATGAATGTGAAGAGAAAGTGAAAGGCTACAGTGTGAGAACATGAGAGGTTTTTTCTGTGGTTGGTTCAGCTGTGTCACCTTTGTACTTACGACCACGCCCTTACGGTTACTTTATATCTTAACAGGAGGTGGGCAGCCTTTCTGTGGGAGTGAGACTGAAGTTTTGCAGTGAAAAAAAGAGGAAGCCTGACTTCCCAGAGGCTATTTCTAAGGAAGCTTGATGTCTATGATGCACTTTCTAGAGGTGACCACCAGGAACCTTCTCAATTCTTGTAGCTCTTGAATCAATTGTAATTATGCCTAAAAACCTCCCAAAAACATAAAGTATGGATAAACTGGGCACTGTTAATTACGGAAAAAATGTCAAGAGAAAAAGAGACTGGTTGGCAGGAATGTTCCATGGCTTTCCACAATATGAAATGTCATTACTGAGGATCTGTAGATTAGTGCTTTCAAGGTATGATACATGACATGGAAAGAAAAATCACCATGCTAGTTTAAGGTGGTGGGTTTTTGTTTGGTTGGGGTTTTTTTTCTATTCCCAGCTCAGAAAGAATGAGCCTAAAATTCAGGTCTGAGCTTGAAGCAGGCTCTTGGTAGCCAGAGCTAAACTTTTTTTTTTCCTTTCTTTTTATTTTTTTTTTTTTTTTT